>JASPKZ010008661.1:0-97500 GCA_030220185.1 Diploptera punctata | reverse complement strand
ACGTCTGTTCTGTAAAACTGAGTTTATATAAACCAATGTGTCGGCCGCTGTGGGCGTATTTTCATTTGCATAAGCTATAGCAAAATTAAACGTCTGTTCTGTAAAACTGAGTTTATATAAACCAATGTGTCGGCCGCTGTGGGCGCTAGTGGTTATGTTCCTTGCCTCTAGTTCCGAGGGTCGCGGAACTAAACCCGGCCAGGTCGAACATTATGAGTTGGATAGAAGCCGAGCTTTCGACCAGGGAACATCACCTAGATAAACTCGCCACTGAATATGCCCTCCGTAGCCGAGCGAGAAACGTCTGGGACAAATACCAGTTATGGACCACGGCCTTATAGCCCGAAATCTTTTAATATCAAGAAGAGGCTATTATCAGAAAAAAAATGTTGTATACAGTACGGTATTGTGAGATAAGTAAATAAAAATTAGAAAATCTTGTGTAAGTATTTGTAAATCAATTTCAGGAACCTCGGCCTGAAATCAAAGCAATCGCCATCCGAGATAGTATTTTAGATATCCATTCATCCATAGTAATTCTGCCCGAGGGCAGTCTTTCACTGCAATCATAGCATTTCCATGCTACGCTTTGCAGCTTTACTAGGGAATTATAGGTGTGGTAGATTCTCGTTGCTACCACACCGGTGAAGGATGATGATGATAATGATAAGGATGATGATGAAGGCCGGATGATTTTTGGGGACCGTTGGGCCCTAAGCTTCCTGACATTTGTCTTACAGGTGAAGACAAACCATGGAAAAAAACCTCACCCAGGAGCCTGTCCCGACCGGGAATCGAACCCGGGCCCGCTGCGTGGCAAAGCAGTACGCTGCCTCGAGACCACAGCGGTGGACATTTTGGATATATGATATATAAAGCTATACTGTAATACTTTTTATGTGACATCTGCATAATGAATAGCTAAAAAAAAAAATAGTAGCTCAAATTAAAAATTCTTTTCGCGGAGCTTACCGCTATCTGTTCCCGTAATTTGAAGCAGTTGTATTTAACGTGCAAACTATATTATGAAATAGATAAACTACCATTTAAAAGGTTAAGTGTAAATAATTGTAGATGGAAGTTATAAAGCAGAGCTGTGTGTTATTTCATGAAATTTATTTTTATATTTCAATATAATTGATGTACCAACTACCAACGAATAAATAAATATATATATATATATATATATATACACACACACACAATTACTGACCAAGCCCTCGATATGTAGCTCATATTCCTGTCCAAAGATTGGGTTACAGGAGTGTCCTCTACAAAACCAAACTGTTTTTCTACCTTAAACGAATTATTTTGGCACTTAGCTGGTTTAAAACTTCCGTGTTACAATACTTTATATTTGCAAAATTACGAACTATTCTATAGTAATTCTGTTCGATGGCTGGTCTTTCACTGCAAACATAGTGCTTTCATGCTATACTTTGCAGCTTTACTAGGGAATTATAGGTGTGGTAGCTTCCCGTTGCTTTCCACACCGGTGAAGGATGATGATGATGATAACGATAAGGGTGATGATGGCCGGATGATTTTCGGGGACTCTTTGGCCCTAAGCTTCCTGACATTTGTCTTATGGGTGATGAAAAACCCCGAAAAAAACTCACTCAAGTGCCTGTCTCGACCGGGAATCGAACTTGGGCCCACTGCATGACAAGTCAGCACGCTTCCTGGAGACCACAGCGGTGTACTTATGAACTATAGTTGCTATTAATTATATTGAGTTTTTAAGTTGAAAATAATCTGAAATATCGAATTTCTATTATTAATGTTCTTATATAAAATTTAAACTTCATAAGGTTCTTGATTTCATAAAGATGTGAATAACGAAAATATTAAGTTAATCTGAAAAGTAGCAAATATAACTAATTATGTGAGCGTAAATAAAATAAATTCCATTCCATTAACATGGTTTAACCGCTTACCTTATAGGTACTTTTACATGTCACACGCCAACCGGACACGACCTGTTGGGAGAGGGATTTTAAAATATGGACCAGACACATACTTTTTTAACCACACAAGGACATGGAAGACCTCCCCGAATGACAGATCAGCTCAGTGTCAGGGCCTCCTCCGAGACAACACAAAATAAAATAAATTATTATTATTATTATTATTATATCCACCGCTGTGGTCTCGAGGTAGCGTGCTGCCTTGTCACGCAGCGGGCCCGGGTTCGATCCCCGGTCGGGGCAGTTTTTCTGGGTGAGGTTTTTATCGGGGTTTTTCCTCACCTGTAAGACAAATGTCAGGAAAACTTTAAGGCCCAAACGGTCCCCGAAATCATATGGCCGTCATCATCATTATCCTTATCATTATCCTTATCATTATCATTATCAATATCATCATCCTTCACCAGATGGAGAAACTCGGAACCAGATAGATCATGTATTAGTGGATAAACGCTGGCACAGTAGCATCATTGATGTTAGATCAGTTAGAGGGACAGACTGCAATTCAGATCATCATCTGGTCAGGGAAAATCAGACAACGGCTATCGCTTATGAGAGGAACAAACGCTAAAGATGATTCTGTAAAATATGAATTAAAAAACTTGAAAAATGATGAAATGCGGCAAGAATACCAAATCAAAATTGCTAATAGATTTGAAGTACTGGAATCTTCAGATGACAATGTGGCAAACGAAGAAGAAACTGATATAAATAAAGAATGGGAGGCTATAAGAGATACTATTAAATTGTCAGCATCAGAAAGCATTGGTTGTTTAAAAAAGAGGCAAAACAAGAAATGGTTTGATGAGGAATGTGCCGACATTGTAAAGAAAAGAAAGCTAGCAAAAATGAAATGGTTACACGAGCCAAATGAGGTAAATTTAGAGCAATTGGGTAGTGTTAGACGGGGAAACCACCAAGTTACTAAAGAGTAAAAAGAGGGAATATTTGAGAGAGAAGATTAATGATCTTGAAATGAATGCAAAAAATAGGAACATTAGAGAATTATATCAGGGAATTAGTATAGAGAAGAAAGGGTTTCAGGCTAGAACAAACATAATTCGGAATGAAAATGGGGATATGATTGCAGATTCCAAGAGTATATTAAATAGATGGAAAAGTTATTTTAATCAGCTATTAAATGTACATACAGAACAGGACATTGAGGAGGATAAGTTACAGACAGCAGAAATGCTAGTCGCAGAGCCAAGTGCATTAGAGGTTGAAATGGCAATTGAAAAATTGAAGATGTATAAAGCATCAGATTCAGATGAGATCCCAGCAGAACTGATAAAATCAGGGGGAGAAAAATTGATCGACAAGATACGCTGTTTGCTTAGTATGATTTGGAAAAAAGAAGCTCTTCCAGATGAATGGAAGGAATCAATTATCGTACCAATTTATAAGAAAGGAGATAAAACTGATTGCAACAACTATAGGGGCATCTCATTACTTTCAACTTCGTACAAAATTCTAACAAATATATTAGTAAGCAGACTTACTCCCTATATTGATGACATTCTAGGAGATCATCAATGTGCATTTAGAAGAAACAGGTCTACAACAGATCAGATTTTTAGTATAAGACAGATTTTAGAAAAGAAATGGGAATATAATGGTACTGTACATCAACTATACGTAGACTTCCAAAAAGCATATGATTCAATTAAGAGGGAGAAGTTATATAGTATCCTGCTGGAGTTCGGAATTCCTAAAAAGTTAGTTAGACTTATACGAATGTGTCTAAATGGCTCAACGAGTAGGGTGCGTGTAGGCAAACAGTTTTCAGACACTTTTGAAATCCAGAATGGGTTGAAGCAAGCAAGATGCACTATCTCCTCTACTATTTAATTTTGTACTAGAGCATGCCATTAAATCTTTAGAGAATGAGGAAGGCTTACAACTGAATGGTATTAATAAAGCTGTTAGTTTATGCTGATGATGTAGTACTATAGCCGATAGCGAGGAGATACTAAAGGCCAACACGCACACACTATTGAGTAACACTAAGAAATTAGGACTGGAAGTAAATATCAGTAAAACTAAATATATGGTCACACGTAGAAATTCAGTATATAATGGAAATGGACAGCTAATGACAAATGAGGGAAATTTTGAGGAATTGGCTGAATTCAAATACCTAGGAACAATAATCACAAATAGTAATGAGATGCACAAAGAAATTAAACATAGGCTCAATTCTGGAAGTGCATGCTATTATGCATTGCAGAGACTTTTGATGTCCCAACTCCTTTCAAAAAATGTTAAGCTGAAAATATATAAAACTATTATTCTACCAGTAATATTATATGGGTGCGAAACATGGACTCTTACTTTAAGGGAGGAAAGGAGATTACGAGTATTTGAGAATAAAGTTCTTAGGAAAATTTTTGGACCAAAGAGAGATGAACAGACAGGTGAATGGAGAAGACTACATAACAATGAACTACATGGTCTTTATAGGAAGCCAGATATAATAAGAACAGTTAAGTCCCGTAGACTGCGATGGGCAGGACATGTTGCGCGTATGGGGAATGAAAGACGTGCATGGAAACTTCTTGTAGGAAAGCCAGAAGGAAAACGCCCAGTTGGTAGACCAAGAATGAGGTGGGAGAACAACATTAACTATGATTTGAGGGAAGTAGATTATACAGGGAATGATTGGAAAGCATTAGCTCAGGATAGGGATGTATGGAGAGCTTATGTCCGTGCGGCCATGAACCTACGGGTTCGATAGTGCCAGTGAGTAAGTAAGTAAGTAAGTATCATCCTTCACCGGTGTGGAAAGCAACGGGAAGCTACGACACCTACAATTCCCTAGTAAAGCTGCAAGCATAGCATGAAAATGCTATGATTGCAGTGAAGGACCTGCCTTCGGGCAGAATTACTATGGATGGATTATTATTATTATTATTATTATTATTATTATTATTATTATTATTGTACTAAAATAAACGTAGTAGAACAATATGATATGCCGAGGAATGAAACATGATGTTTAAAAAAACAGTTGGAAGGCACATGAAAGATACTGATCGGGGTAGAATAAGAAAATCGTTCAATCAAAAGGATAAAAAGGTGCCTTTTTTAACAAACACACACATGCATATATATATATATATATATATGATTAAGAATCCATTGAGTCCATGACGCGGAAGATCCAAGAAAACTTTCTTCATCATACTTATATCCGCGAAAATCTACAATATAACATATATATATATATATATATATATATATATGATATGATATGAAAAGAAGAATGAATGCTTGAGTCGGGATTTGAACCCGAGTCTCTAAACTCTGTACGTATATATATATATATATATATATATATATATATATATATACACACACATATGCATGTCCCTCTTAAAATACTATTAAGTTAAATAATTGCAATTATTGGAAATGTATACTGCAAATTTAGAAATGTATGATTTCCAAGATTTGCAACATTGAGAAATTAATAACAAAAAATTACAATTCACGTGAATACGTTTCAAAATAACTCCATTAATATTAATTAACATTAATGGACGAACTCCATTAACAGATCAAACATACTACAGTCATAATAATAAAATTATATATATATATATATATATATATATGTATATATATACATATATATATAGTTTCCGCAATTTTAAACTTTTGTCAGTCACATTAATTGTTTAAGAATATGCATAGATTATTGATTTAAATTTGAAAATTAGACCTGCGTGTTGCAAAAAAAAACTATTTTTTGCAGAGTAGACACAGCCCATTGGCATAATTTTATAATAAATAAAGAGAAACATATACTACTTCGTAAAGTGTTCATAAAATTTACTTATTTTCTTGTAGCGTGTAACATTTTGATTCCTTTTTTTTTTTTTTTTTGTTCAGTATCCAGGCGAACTACAAAATATTACTCATCATAATTAGTGGTGGGCACATTGACATTTCTCAGATGCTTCCTTCATTTATCCCTATCCATAACCAGTCTCGTCCAATTTCTTTCTCTAATCTTCCCAACATTCTGTGATATACAGCCTTTCAATCTATTATTGCGCCTTCCTATCCCTTCTTCGCTTTCGTATCATATCAATGATCTTCCTCACTTCTATATCTTCATTCACTCTATATACACTTCAGCGTGTTATGTGATAAATTTGACTAGATCAGGTTCTTAATTCTTTCTATATAATTCCAAGTTTTATCTTATCCATTGACCTTGTTCCATTTATTCCTCGTCTCAGGGTCTTTCTTTCAAATCTGCCTTAGGACGTCTACATCTGCTTTAGTTAATACCCATTTTTCACATTCATAGGAATCAATTAGTCCAATTAAAACTTTCTACATTAACATTTTTGCTCTTCTCGACACTAAATGTGATTTTAAAGAAATGCTCTTAATCCATAAAAGCATTTATTACCAGCTAAAATTCGCTTATGAATTTGTTTTAATATAATTTTCATATTTCCTTCTGACTTTAGGAAGACAAAACTATTTACAGTTTGATTTTTATATGAATTAATTTTTAGATTCGTGGGATAGTATCTGCAGTCCATTCCACCGAAGGCATGTATTTAGTTTTATCCTCGTTTATTCTAAGGTGCATTTTTATTTGCCGCTCTCTCCAACCCAATAAAGATTTATTTCAGAGGCTGACTGACAAAATATTACTCATGTTCAAATAATGAAATGTCCCTTCAAACATAATTTGTAGTGGTTGATATTGTTTGAAAGTAAGTTTTTTAATTATTTGTTTGTAATTATGTTAGTAGGTGTAATCAAATTTAGCGTAAGTCACGCGTGACATTGATCAGAAGTAATTTCTCAAAATGTATTATTTCTATTTAAACAGATCTGCGATAGGGATTCAGAATGCTGTGAGTAATCTATTATACGAGTCGCCCTTCTACATAACATTCCAGCTCTAAGAGAGATGCGATCAAGATTTGATGTTCTCTACAACTGAAAATCGGTAAGTAAATTCATTACATATGTACATAACTCTATCTGTCTATCCATCCATGTAAGGAGTTACTAGACCAAGTTAATTTTTAGTTACCTTATTTGCCATAGATGTCATGAATGGTATGCGGCCAACACACCGACTCAATGAGACGTTTAACAGGCAACTAAGATATTACTAGGACATTGACATCTGTAAATTTTGCTCAGAAGCCTTTTTATTTAAGCTGAAGGATCTTTTACGATCCTGAAAATCTTCAGACGGCTTAAAGTCCCTCTCGAAGGACTTGCTCCGTGGATTTTTCTGTCCTAAAAAATCCATCGACCCCGGCAGGGTTTGAACCTACGACCCTCGGAACTAGAGACAAGGAGCATTACCACTAGTCCACCGCGGCCAACAAATATATACATACCAATGTAACAATTAAAAATGTTATTTAAAAAGTACGATTAATTAAACTATCTGCAATGTTAATGATATACTGATGTAAGCTAACGCACTGCATACAAGCAGTGAAATACCATTCTGCCGCGACACGTCACTAAAGTATGATATAATTGAAGAATAAATATTGCTGCTCTTCCTCAGCACTACAAACCTCGGTGGGCCTTGGTTTCTTTTATAAATTTCCTTCACTCTTTTGTTTATTTAACTTTCACTTTCCAGTTCTTAATTCGCATTTTTTAAAGCCATCTTCAAAAACCTGAAGACACTTTTTTCCTTTGGCCTTCCTTTCCTTCTTGTTCCCATTGCTTTTCTGTGCTGGATTTCTTAGGTGTCTTTCTTCATTCATTGTTTGAACATGTCACAACCAGCTCAGACTTAATGATTTTATCACTTTATCTGTATCTTCCTCCCTTGATATTTTATTTAATTCCAACTTACATCTTGTTCTCGAAATTTCACATTCAGAAACTCGTTCATTTTATATTTTCTGGAATGACATGTCCACCGCTGTGGTCTCGAGGTAGCGTGCTGCCTTATCACGCAACGGGCCCGGGTTTGATCCCAGGTCGTGGCAGTTTTTCTGGGTGAGGTTTTTATCGGGGGTTTTCCTCACCTGTAAGACAAATGCCAGGAAAACTTTAAGGCCCAAACGGTCCCCGAAATCACTTGGCCATCATCACCATCATCCTTCATCGGTGTGGAAAGCAATGGGAAGCTATCACACCTACAATTCCCTAGTAAAGCTGCAAGCATAGCAGAATTCGGGCAGAATTACTATGGGTGGATGGATACAGTAAAACCTGTCTTAGCCGGAACCCTTATAAGAAGGAAACCTGTAGAGACGGAAAAAAATATCCAGAACGGTACGATTTTCTATGTAAAATCGTCCTGTGTAAGCCGGAAACCTACATAACGCGGAAGCGGAATAGTTTTTAAAGTACTGATAGTTAATTTGTACCTCAGTAAGACGGAATATTATTTTTAAGCACTTCTAATTGCAGTATTAATGGCCACACGTGAATATTCTCCATATGACGCTTCCGCATTATATCGTTTTACCTTGTTGTGTTGCCATTGTATTGCGGGGATACCTTTGTCTGCTTACGTAACCTGCGAGGGAGTTGGGAAACTCTTCAGTCGGGTTGAAATCTTCCTGTAGTTCAGTTCCTTCTCGCTTTTGTGTAATAAAGTTGTTTTATATTGCTGTGCAAACTGTGCTGTGTTACATACACTATTTTGTCTGAATTCCAGTTCAATACGTCATGTCTTTAAAAATATTGTAGTACTCTAAATAATTTGCTTGTAATTTGGGAACCCTTTGTAAGAAGGAAAACTGCGAAGGCGGAAATATATATTTTGGTCGATGTGACTAATTTCTTATACTTACCAATATTGTTGTTACTGGAAGTAAGTCAACGTTTCCACATCTAAACTGGTTGCTATGAAAACAAAAGAAATCGCAATGTTGATATGGACTCAAAAAACATACGTTCGGTAAGCAAAATAAAACATTTTTTTGAATTTTTTGTACACTATCTCGTACCTTTCTTTAGACTTTTCCGGAATTAATGCAGAACATCCCACTCTCTAGGCTTCTTCAATTTCTCTATCATCTACCATGACTCCTTCCATAATAAAATTATCAAACAGATTCTAATCACGGTACTACATATAAAAATGTCTCCACAGCCAACAATCCTTGCTTAAAATAAAACAAATGAAAAGCTACATAGCAACGATCACCAAATGTTTCTTTCTCACAGAAGTCATTTACATCCAACCAATATTTTAGTTCATTTATTACTATATTTAATAAAAATTAGTCACATCGACCAAAAAATAGTATGCAATACACATGAGGTAAACACGTAACAGATCTCGAAAATTTAAAAAACTCGGCGCAAGCGTCTCGTTTTTTTTCAAATTTTTTCTCGATCAGAAACATGTGCTTACCTCACTTGTATCGCAATATACTATAAGGAACCGTCATGTTCCTTCATAGACAGGTTTTACTGTAATTTGAAAGTTGTATATTTGCATATATGCTTTGTTAACAGCCATAAGACTTTTATGTGTCTCATTATTATGAATGTTCCAGTTATTGTATAGTTTAGCACGTAGGTAAGTAATATAGCCTATCTACAGTTTCAAATGGTTATTTAATGTTATATTTTTAATCTTTCTTACTTTATGAACTGGTGACATGTTAAAGTTTTTTTTTCAAGCCATTTTTTCTCTTTCATTAATAAATATCCCCAATCCGTGTCCAACGCAGGGTCGGGTCGAGGAATGTGATCTGATGAAGCCCCCTATTAGGGTTATAACTTTTTGGACTTTTGTGAAATAAAATATTTCCTGTGCAATGAATGGGTGAACTTTTTACTTAAAACCATTGAAAAAGGCCTTCGTTTCACCGAACTTCAAGAAAAGGTCACCCCCAAAATAATATTAATTATTGATCCATCCATAGTAATTCTGCCCGAGGGCAGGTCTTTAACTGCAATCATACCATTTTCATGCTATGTTTTGCAGCTTTACTAGGGAATTGTAGGTATGGTAGCTTCCAGTTGCTTTCCAGTGAAGGATGATGATGATGATAATTATAAGGATGATGGTGATGATGATGGCCATATGATTTCGGGGACCGTTTGGGCCTTAAAGTTGTCCTGACATTTGTCTTACAGGTGAGGAAAAACCCCGATAAAAACCTCACCCAGAAAAACTGCCCCGAGCGGGGATCGAACCCGGGCCCGCTGCGTGACAAGGCAGCACGCTACCTCGAGACTACAGCGGCGGACTAATTATTGATATATAAATATATTTGGGGGTGACATTTTCTTGAAGCTCAGTGAAATGAAGGCCTTTTTCAATGGTTTTAAGTAAAATTTCATCCATTCATTGCACAGGAAATATTTTATTTCACAAAAGTCCGAAAAAATTATAACCCTAGTCCCTATATTTATAGATGACTAAATTACAAGGGTGCCAGACGACCATCTCTGCCGCACCGTCACAGGTGCGGGTGTACGAAATGAATCAAAATGAATTATATGAGTATGGAAGAATGGTGGAATTAAATTTGTGGTAGGGGAAAACGGGAGAAAGCCTGTCCAAGCTCCGTTTCGTCCATCACGAAACCCACATGGAGTGGCCGAGACTCGATCTCGGGACCCCAGCGGTAAGAGGCGAGCGTCTAACCGCTTGCTCCACGGTTTTATCCACCATTATAAAAAATATTTCTTCAAGTGAAGGTGTATTTCGAACACTCAGCCCAATAAAATCAGCATATGCATAAGTTTGTTCCACTTTATATTAATACAATCCTCTTTTAAAGTAATTTCTCATCACTTTGAGGGTGATTCAAAAGGTTGCGCACAAACTTCAGGAGCTTGTAGAGAGGTCGAAATACAACAACTTTTGATTAGTAATTTATGGTCTGGAAAGTAATCCTGGTTCAGTACAAGCCTGTGAAAGTCGGGAACTTCAATGCGGGTCTAAGCTTAATTTTTAGAGAGGCACTGAGTTCGATACACTACTTTATGAATTTATGAAGACGCTCCGTCTGTTTTCATACCGTTTAACACTTGTGTACTCTTCTGTTCACATCTGATAGTCATTCGCGCGCTCTGTGGGTTTTCATTTCAGCACGGTATCTGCAGTGCATTGTAGAGGTCCACTACAGTATTACTTTGAAGATTTGTGATTTTTGTGAAATGGAATAGGCCTACACGTTGTCAGAACTTCGAGACATGTATTTAATGTATGATAAAGCAAATGATAATGCATGCGAAGCTCATGGCCTGTATGGCGCACAATATCTGAACAGACGTCAAAACATTCACCGCCGACTCGGGAGACAGGTTTCTTACGTTCATGGTATCATGTAGGCCGGCCACGTACGATTCGAACATTCGCTATGGAAGAGGAAGTTCATGCTCACGTGGAAGAATATGCCTGTATTCAATGTGGTGGTAGGCATTTTGAACACCTAGCGTAAAGTAAAGTATTCCCGCTACAGGCCTCAGGAGGCCCTTGGGGTAGTGGGAGGTTAAGGTTCCCACTTTTTCTGGACAATCGGCACTTGATGTCAGCCGGGTTGTCAGCCCTGCGTGACGGCCGCCTTTACCCCCAGAACAAGCATCTGGTACTCATTTCCGTTAGAGGCTGAGTCGACCCCAGGACCATAGTGCCGCCATCGGGACTTGAACCCTCGACCTTCCGGCTTGTAGCGCAGTGCCTTATGTAAAACCAAATTGGTGAATAAATTTACATTTGCTTAAGTGTATGCACTATATATATATATATATATATATATATATATATATATATATATATTTAAAATTAAAATAAATTTAAAGAGTTAACACACTTTGTTCCAAGTAAATACTTGGAATATAGTAAATTCTTTGAAGTTGGTAAAAACTTACCAACTATTTAAAAACACTGATAAGTCTACCACATCTGGAATTGAGATTACACGAGTGTCTATACACATGCTTACCCCATTAATACGGACTGTTTGTATCGGTACTGTAGGAAAATATCTATAAAATTAATATTAATAATTATCATTATATTATTGATAACTTTCTAACAGTAGACCCTACTTGAGATGTTTATAAACCTGATACATTTGTTATAAATACGCATAAATAAATAAATACATACATATATAGGTTCAGAAGTAATTTAATGCTTAATAACTTTCGAAATTAAATTTAATTCCTTGAGATTTGTAGTGTGGACTAACTAGAAACGCCTGGGGAATTAACGGACTAACTTATTAGATTCATAAACCGAGACAACAGTTCGAGTACTACTGTCGCTTAAATTTTAGTCTTTTTCAGGAGACCATATCAAAGGCGATCTTGTAAAGTGGCAAATAAAGTTTTAGACTATGTTTCGTGCTTCGGTCCAGATTTGAACATAACTCAGGATAAATCTACATGTTTTTATTTCTTGACACTGTACTTCTTCCAACTGAAGAAAATAAATAGACGTAAATAAAATTCACTTGGCATCGGAGCTTTCATTGGGGCTCGAACTCATGATGACAATAGATATGACATGCACAATTTATAAACATTCCTTTAATATAGTGTGAGTTTATAAAAATTTATAGTGGATCCATATGCATTTGCCATTTATAAATATTAACAACATATATGAACCTGAAGTAGAGAGAAATAAGTGTATAAGTAAATTTATACTAATATAAATTTAAATACATCCATATTATATAAACATTTATATATTATTAGTAGAGACCGGATGTTAAGGAAAATGCCTACAGTTATCTATATTAAACATATTATAAAAGTGACTTCATATAAGTTCATACCAACGACCCTAGAGTTGTTTTCCATGAAGTTCATTTTGCCTATAAATGCCCATTTCAGCTTATAATGCCTGTAAATGCCTATTTGCCATTTTTTCTCGAAATTACTTTAATATTTCAATGAAATTAATTTAAATGGACAAAACTCATGATACATATCACTGTACAGAAATTTTCAAGTGTTCTTTTTATAAATTCTGTTAGAATATTTTTTAGTATCTATCCATAGTATTTCTGCTCGAAGGCAGGTCTTTCACTGTAATCATAGCATTTTCATGCTATGTTTGCAGCTTTACTAGGGAATTGTAGGTGTGGTAGCTTCTCGTTGCTTTCCACAAGGATGTTAATAGCCAATAACCTAGCAGGTTCAATATTGTTCTGAAAAGTGTGTAAAAT
Source organism: Diploptera punctata (assembly GCA_030220185.1). NCBI lineage: Eukaryota > Metazoa > Arthropoda > Insecta > Blattodea > Blaberidae > Diploptera > Diploptera punctata. Next base: position 84,386 of record JASPKZ010008661.1, on the reverse strand, counting down.
TTCAGTGAATTGCGCGAAGAAGTGTCATGTTTCGCAGCACGTACACACTGCATAACATAAGCATGCTCTTTGTAAAAAGTTCCAAAGGTATCTCTGATATCTTCGTATGCTCTTGATGGCATATGTTTATATTCTTTATGTAATGATGTAAAAATGTATGTTGTAGTTATTTTTTGTAAGAGCCTATTTTGAATTTTTGTGCCTATATTAATGATTTTAGTGCCTTTTTGCCTGCCTATTTTGAATTTTTTAAGTGCCTAACATCCGGACTCTAATTATTAGGAATGTGACCTCTTAATTAAAAAGTAAAAAGAGAATAGCGAAAATGTTATTATTCTTATCACAGGTTTCTGATATGACCCAAATATCCAGTGAAAAACTGCGAAGTAACTTGGGTTTTATTTACATCTGCTCTAATCTTAAATTCAAAGGAGTATATTGGTGTACTTACGTTTTTATTCCATATAATGATTTTTTAGGTTAAAGAAAAGCATTTCATCTTTCTCTGTTCAATTAATAGATCGATTTGTTGAATCTCCTTACATGTTTTCGTTTTTTTATTAGTTACTAGCTAATACCCGGCCTGCGCTGCTATACCTAAATAAATAAATAAAATTGAACGTGCTTTTATATTTAGTTGAATAAGTGAAAGGAAAAATAATTATAAATTTATATTTTTTAGATACCCCGTGCTGATTACCCGGCGTTGGCCGGGAATCTACTTATCCCTATCTTCTTGACATACATGAGCTGAAATACGAAAGTTTGTGTGTTTTATGTTTAGTTAAATAAGTGACAGGAAAATTGTATATCGTAATTATTTTTAGATACCCCGTGCTGTTTACCCGGCGTTGTCCGGGAACCTACTCATCTCGATTTTCTTGCCATAAATGAGCTAAAATCAAAATTAGTTATTGTGAGTTATCCGTGAAAGAATACCCGCTATGTGCTGCTATGCTTGCACAGGAATCTACGTACTTGTCTCGATCTTCTTGGCATCAGTGAAAGACAAAAATGGTTATTGATCCGTTAGAGATAAACATATGCTGTCGCGGACTTTTTTTGTAGAGCTTTTTAAGATATTCAATTCTGTGTACATTAATTTTGTGTATTTGTTATGGTTTAGGCTGTGTTAAGTCATTTAAGCGTCAAAAGAGCTACTTTTTTTCACATTTTCCACTACAAATGGCAATTTTTGCGGGTGTAGGAGTTGAGTTTCACAACTCTCTTATAGTGTATGTTCATCCTGAGAATCTCCTGAACATTTTGCAAAAAGCCCCATCACAATCGGATCAACGGTATGGCCGCGCATACAGTACGAACAAACAAACCAACAAACAAACAAACATTCATTTTTATATATTAGATTGAGCCTACACAAAATAAAGAAGAGAGAGAGTGCGAGACTGGGCACACAAATTTAGACAATGTAAGTTTTACAAAATGATCCATAGTCTTAGTCCTGGATTAGGCCTATTCAGATTTTATAAACACCATAACTTTACTATACCGAGCGAGATGGCCAAACATTAGCACTTAGACTCATATTCGGGAGGTCCTGGGTTTAAACCCAAGTGACGAACAACCGAATGAAGTTCATTCCTGGTTTTCTCCAGTTTTCAAGGCAAAGGCTGGGTTGTATTTTCAATATCAGGGTCCATTTAATCATATTCACCACGTAATCGTTTCAATGAAAATAAGTCAGTGAATTTATACATAAAAAACACATGTTACGCAATAGAAACGCAATAATTCAAAATATATATTCCTTAAGATATTAAAATATTATAAACTTTAAATCAATTTTCTTCTTCTCTATACACACTCTAATGGATTCATCTAAAGTTACAAAAGCATGATATTACCTCGACTAACTAATTAACTCACTCACTGGCACTATCGAACCCGGAGGTTCATGGCCTCGCGGACATAAGCTCTTATGCATCCCTATTCTGAGCTAATGTTTTCATTTTATTAAACTTGGAGATAATGGATAATGTCCCGCGCCGTAGCCGAGCGGTTAAGGTAGGAAGCCTTGGCGCAGAGCTACGGGACTTGCGCTGGTTCGAGTCTCCATGGGGGAAGAAATTTTCTCATGGTATTTCGGCCAGTATGGGACCGGTGCCCACCCAGCATCGTGAGGCAACTGGGTAGCTACAATAAGTAGCGGCTCCAGGTTGAGGAACCAGCTATAACGGCTGGGGGACTCGACATGCTAACCACATGTCACCCCTACACTGGCTGTTGATCATCTACCTCTGTGATTGACACATGTGGATGTGAAGGGCCAGCAGCCGGCTGGTAAAAGGGCAACCGCTGAAAAGTGGAAAGACCCTCAATCAATCGGATAATGGATAATTAAAATAAAATAGCTTTACAAATAATGAAATAAAAATAGTCTGGTTAGGCGAACTAATTTAATTTGCACCAACGAAAAATCTAGGATTACGGGACTTAATCTGTAAATCATGGCAAGCAAATACGATATGGGTTTTTAATAATAATCTTGATCATCATTGAGGTAACTATTTACAACGGAAGTATGTTTTTACATTCTAATTTATATTTGCACACTTTTGACGTCAATGCAGTATATTAAGCATGGAATGTGGAAAAAATGGACAAATTACATTTCCATGCTTAATTAAAATGTGGTCAAACAATAACAGCATTTACAATAATGTTAGATTAGATTAGATTAATTTAGCCTGGTGGAGTTAAGGCCATGTGGCCTTATCTTCGACTCACCAGGACAAACATATATTACATCAGAATATAACAATCTTAATTAACTCTAATATTAAACACTAAGTAAAAATTTGATCAAAAGATAATATCTAATATACGTATTACGATCTATAATACAACCAGTTAATATTAGTTAAAATTAAGACTAAAACTAATAATAAAATGTATACAAGCAAGGCATATTAAATTGTCCCTGTCTAGTGTATATAAAAAACAGGAAAATAATGAGATATAGAAAACTAATTTTACGATTATACAATATTTAAAAACAAAACAAATAAAAATATTTGTTATTCTTAATATTATTTTCATAAATAATTAAGTATATTAATATTGCTAAAACCCGTGAACTCAGGAACCAGTGGCAAACATGGCAACCACTAGCCTACCGGGACACACTCGGAGATCAGGAATTATAAATAAAACATTTATGTTAATTGTTAATCGTGTCTGGCATTAATAAGAAAGTTCTTTAATAGTTTTTAGTTAGTTTCAATACATGTGAATTGGGTTATATTCACTGGGAGTTTTTTAAACATGATATTCGAGCAAATACAACATCCTTAAATATGATTCTTGTTAACGACGATATACCATAGATACAACTACAATAACATACATATTTAATTTAAACATGGATAAGCGTATGAAAGCATCAATCAGCCACGATCACCCAAATCTAAAATTAATTGGTCTCATTCAGGAACAATATGAGGTTCTCCTGATATAATAATAACAATGCTTTATTTTAGATGGCAGAGTTAGGGCCATAAGGCCTTCTCTTCCAATCAACCAGCGAATAGTAGAATTATACAAAAATTACATACTTACTTACTCACTGGCACTATCGAACCCGCAGGTTCATGGCCGCGCGGACATAAACTCTCCATACATCCCTATCCTGAGCTAATGCTTTCCAATCATTCCCTGTATAATCTACTTTCCTCAAATCATAGTTAATGTTATTCTCCCACCTCATTCTTTGTCTACCAACAGGGCGTTTTCCCTCTAGCTTTCCTACAAGAAGCTTCCATGCAAGTCTTTCATTCCCCATACGCGCAACATGTCCTGTCCATCGCAGTCTTTGAGACTTAACTGTTCTTATTACATCTGGCTTCCTATAAAGACAATGTAATTCATTGTTATTAAGTCTTCTCCATTCGCCTGTCTGTTCATCTCTCTTTGGTCCAAACATTTTCCTAAGTACTTTATTCTCAAATACAAAAAAAAAACATACATATTACAATTTTAAGATATTATTAAAATACATACTAAACAAAAATACAATGATGATGTGATCTAATACTAGCTAATACTAACAAAAACCTACAACATAATAAAATTAAATTATATAAAATAAAGTAAGTAGCTTCCTAGATGATTATTTATAGATGCTATATATAGTTGATATAGTGACTATCGTTATTCAATCATGATATTATTTTTATTTAACCAGGCTCTTTAATAGCTAAGATTATTAGTAGGACTCTGAAGTTGAGGACCTATAAAACGCCTATAAAGATTTGCACAATCCTCCAAAATGAAGTAATGCAAACAATTTTCGACTACTCGATATAAAGAATGAGTTTTGCCGATTCAATCCCTCCAGAGATTGAAATATATTTTAGTTCATAAATTCCTGAACGTAGCTTCCTAATACAGGCTTTCCACTTTACAGCAGTTCGCCCTTGATTCCTGCTTTCCAGAGATTCCTATCTTCCCATTGTCCCTCTTCCATACTCCTCTTCATCGTGGCATCATATATTCCCTCATACCATGTTCTTCTACTTCTCCCCCTCTCTGAAGAAAAAGCTGTGAATCCTTATAGGGCCTAGTATATTTACGACACGTAAAACAAACTCAAACTCTTGGACGATGTTATGCATCAACCGGCTAAGCGTCATTAAAAAATTAGATTTTGATGCCATCTGTTGTTCTGGCTCATGAAGCAAGTGTATGCACACTTTTAGCGCCAAATCTTTAAATATAGCCTTATTATAAAGAAAAATGTAAGCGCCATCAGTCCTATCAGAGATGTTATGTTTTGCAACAAACGGTTTTGAAATCAGATCTTCATAAATGCTAATCTAAATTTTGCATCATACAGCTAAGCGCCAAATGTCCCCGCTCCTAGATTGTTGATGCATAACTGTCAAACAAGGAAAATAACTTGCAATATTGTTACTTTGGTGCTACATTAAATAGTGAAGATTGACTTACACTTCAAACGTATTTTTCTCGAAACTTACATAATGGCGTATAGTCGGTTGATCCATAACATCTAAATAACATACGTGTGAGCAAATATTTTAACCATCCCACATTTGGCATTCAATTACAACGTAAATGAGTTAATAACAATCTTATCATATGTAAAAGTTGTCTACTACAGTCTGTGTTGTAGAAAATTTTAATACGTTTTACACATTCCATTATCTTTCCTTAATCGAATAACACGTAAAAATACCGATATGAATGCGGAATGCGTAGTTTGTGTTTTAAAAATGTTATCTTTAAGTAAATGAAATGTTTAGTTATTTTATTGTTTTTTCTACTACCGAAAAAGGTAATAATTATTTTAGATTAAATACTTAATTTATCGGTAATTAAACGTTATAACATGTAGGTTTGAAACAGAGAGCATGTATTAATTTAGAAGTTAATTGATATGTGTTGAATAATGCTGTTTGTCAATACTGGTAAAATGTATAATAAAATTCCGTTGAAGTATTAGTCACAGGTTAAATAAAAAAAATAGTAGGCCTACCTAATAAGCTTCGTCCTCAACTTAGCTAAAATCTTTTAAACCCTGAAGGTCTTTGGAAACAGGGTTCCATCATCAGCAGAATATTTGAGCTCAATATATTTTGGTGATGATAGAACCAGGTTCCGAAAGACCTTCGGGTTTAAAATATTTTAACCAAGTTGATTTTAATCTATCAGGTACAATTTATTTTATTTTATTTTATAATACGTATTCCTTGCCTCTGGTCCCGAGGGTCGCGGGTTCAAATCCGGCTGGGGTCGATGGATTTTTTAGGACGGGAAAATCCAAGGAGCAAGTCCTCCGGGAGGGACTTTAAGCCGTGGGTCCCGAGTCTGAAGATTTTCAGGCTCGTAAAAAATCCTTAAGCCTGAATGGAAAGGCCTCTAAGCAAAATTTACCGAATTTTCCCGTCCTAGTACTACCTTGGTTTCTTAGATGTCAGTATGAGGCGGAACGCTGACCACGGACCACTCAAAATGACATATATACAAAAACAAATGTAACTAAATTAATATGGTTCAAATTCTTCCCTGTAGGGGGAGAGCGCCTAAATCTCTGTAAAGGGAAATCATAGGCTTATAATATAATAAATAATACGTATTTTGATGTTATATTTAGTTTAAATATTCCAGTCCTGGACAGATTTATTTTTTGAAAAAAAAAATTAACTCATGAACGTCTGTACGTCAGCGTGCAATCCATTACACCATTCAAGACCCGTTATAACAGCTATTTTTTTTTTTTCATTTATACAATTCTCTTACGTCCAAAGACAGATAGCTCTCGCTATTAACAATGCCATCAGACGACTTCTTTTAGAAGTATTTTTAACAAGAATTTTACATTTACTTTTAAGCGGTAACTTAATATTTTGACGATATATTTAGTTTAACATGTTTCAGTTCTGGACAGATTTACTTTTTAAAAAGAAAAATAAATAAATTTAAAAAAGTGTGTAGTTTGTGTTTTAAAAAATGCCGTTACCTTTAAAAAATTAAATAATTTTAGTTGTTTATTGTTCCTCTATTAACGAGAAAGGCAATAACTATTTTCGATAAAATACTGAACAATGTATTAATAACCATGAAATATAAAATATAGGTCTAAAAATACAAACTATGTATTAATTTAGAAGTTAACATATGTTAATGTGCAAGACGGTACATTCCGCTGACGTACTGTAACATTATGGCATCCTAGTGATAACAGAATAGTTGACATAACTGTAAATACTATTAGATCATATTATGCACAACATTTTCATCCAGGGAAACAATACAACTCTTCTTGAAGTACACGTCACATGGCTAACTATTTGATAGAAATATTATCCTGTAAGTTTTTTTTTTCTATTTTGTGAGTTAATACTCAACTACAGTGTTCAAAGAAGCATATGGGAGCAAACATTCAAAATGTGATATGTCCATGTTTTTGCGAAAATAAGTTTCACAATTTTTATTTCTTTCCTCAAATCTGTTTCTCCCTCTGCTACTATTTTCAAGTAATTTAATTTTTACTATCAACAAGGTATCTTTTCCGCGGTCTAGTGGTTACTTTAGTTGTCTCCTCCTTATTATTTAGAAATATATTATAGCCTATTCATTGAAAAAAAAGGAAGGGGCATTTACATTTATTTCTATAGTAGAGCGGGGCATGGGGTTTTACTGAAAACTCTTTGAATATGGATGACCCCCTTTAGAATTGGGGTCCCGGTCGTAGATTTACGGCACGTAAAATATTCTCTAACCCGGAAAAAGAGACTTATGAACAAAATTTGTCGGCCATTCCATATACAGATTTGTATTGCGACGCTAATGACATTAGCTGTTAAAGAGCATTCTTAAATAAGATAAGCCTCAAATGAGAGATTTCAGAGCAAAATTTATCGGCCTTTCACGCCAAGATTTGAAATGCACGTTATTACCAGAGGTGTCAACGTGCATCGTTAAACAAAATACTACCTACCTAGATATAGGTTTAAAAGTGCAGAGAGTTACGGACGCGTACTATTCATTTCCGTAAGAGGGAAGATATTTTTTCAAGGAATTTAGGTAATTTATTGGGATCAGCGCGTATTATATTTTGGGAACTAGAATAATTAGATTGAGAGAATAAGCTATTACTCAGCTATGTCGACCACACGTCTTGCCTATACTGACTGGGTGATCGTATAACTCTGTGATTGATATACGTGCATGTGAGGCCAGCTAAATGTTGGTAATCTAGTGTCCTTCCAGGAATATCTAAAAATATAATAGTGTGGCGTAAGTATCAATAAATAACCTGATATTCGTATTTTCTGATTTTTTAATATGAAGCTTACAATCTCCTGACAGCACTGTACATTTTCAACATCTTTGTGTTGCATCTGAGAGAAATCGTACGTTTAAGAATTTAAGTAAATATTATTCTAACAACATTACTATCTAAAACAGAGATGGTGAGCTTGCGCTCTTTAGAGCGCAAACAAATGCACCCGTACCCACCCCCAAACATGAATATTTGTTTACAATATGATTGACAACAAAAAGCGAGCAGCAATGGCCTACCATCTTGACCAATGTAACAGCAATGGGCTATACAGTTCTGCTACACGAGGCATTCTAATATCAGACGTCATTTTGTTTTCACGTGCTGATCAGAATGGGGAAGATAAACTTTCTGATATGATTAAAATAAGTGTGTTAGCAAAAATATGTTAATGTGTTTTTACATGACGTGAATTAATGGTAATTCATCATCATCCATGCAAGTATTAGGCCGTGTGGCCTGTTACGGTCTCAAAGAGATTAATTAATTGTAGTATATTGCGTATATTATTATTATTTTACACGGGGAATGATAGGAAAGAACATGAGAATTTTTGTGTTGTTTAGTTTAACAAATACATGTGTTATACTATTTTCCAAATTGATCTGTAGTCCTACTAAGAGTAATATTTGGTATAATTTAAATGATGATACCTTACTCTCCATATTGCGCCTTTCTTTATCTATATCATCATCATTCAGGGATTAAGCCTTTTGGCTCGTTCAGGTTTAATGAAAGCTAGAATTGTTAAAATTGTTCAGACCATCTTCTGTGTGGGCGTCCAATATTTCTCCTTCCGTGCGGTTTATATTTTAGCAATAATTTTGGAAATCTTCCTTCTGGCATTCTATCAATATGTTCTCTCTAGTCGTTCCTATATTTAATTATTCGATTTGTGAGTTTGAAAATATTTAGTTCATTTCTTATATCTTCATTTCTTTTCTTATCCAGCAGAGTATACCCTGCTAGATTTCTTAAAAATCTCATTTCAGCTGCTTGCAATCTTTGTTCTTGTCTTTTAGTGATCGTCCAACATTCTGATCCATACATCAATACAGGAACAGTCATTACTTTATAAAATTTAATTTTTGTTTCTTCCTTGTGTTTTTAAGGGTTCTTTTAATAGTGCCACACATTAGATTAAATTTATTTATTTTGTCATTAATATATTTAATTTTAACATATGATAAATTGAAACCTAGATATTTCGAAACTGTCACTTGCTCTAAAATTTTATTATCAATTACTATTTTTGCTCTTAAGTTTATCTATATTTAAGCCTATTGTTGATAAATTAGTGTGAAAAGAAAACGAAAAAAGTTCAAATATATGCCCGAAGAAAAGTTAAAAAAAAACAAAATTTAAGGAAGAAAGGCTTGCAAGAAATTGGTATTCGGCAACTAATACTTTTACACTGGATTCACCCACTGTTGTTCTTTGCATATGGAGAGACAAATTCGATTGCAACTGGATGTGGAATGGGGATGATGTCACACGCCCCTTCCAATTACGAATTCCCACCTCTGATCTAAACACTATACTGCCTTATTTTCTTTCGTAGTAGAACACATTTCATCTGATTTAACTTCTGGATTTCGTCTGACAAAACTTTTCGTCATTAGTTATGTCATCTCATTAACCCATAGGTGCTGCCTGATATTAAACCTGATTTTCTGCTTCAGTCAGATCATGTGTAAATATCTCATGTACCGCCGGCTGACTTTTAGTACTTGAAATCCAATATTTATTGCATTTTCATATTTGAAAGCATGTAATTAGGAGACATAAATTTCCAATGGAACGTTTATTCCTAATAATGTTTTAGTTCGACTTAAATAAAACTCCGGATTATTGATGCCAACTCATTCCTCTCTATGGATTTTTCGTGTATGATTTTGCAGGGATAATTAAAAAAGAAGGATATAACTACTTTCTATGACATCCAAGTCTAGTAACCCATATTTTCACATAGAATATGTATCTTCATACTTTATGGATTGCTGAAACGTTCGTTCCATCAATATTGTTTTTTCTTCTCCCGGTCGAACTATCTACCCAGTATCTTCAGTGAATTTTCCCTTTTTATTTATCCTTAATTATCAACGCTTTAATATCTAAGATCAAATCGCATTTTTTAAATGATAGGATGAAATAAATCATAGTGATGAAATTCCAACCCACCATTTACCTTGACTTCTTTTTCTCTTGATTCTAGATTTATAGTATGTTGGGAAGCGAGTTTTTCCATGTTTGTCGTGGTGTTCCTGGGGATCTCCTACCAGATGGTTTATTATCTCGTACGACTTTTGATAACCTGTCATCACTCATTCTTGAAACATGGTTATTTCATTCCTGCCTCCTTCTCAATATACATTAATTTATCGAATTAATGAAGTAATTTACCTTGACGACTAATGACAACTAAGAAAAACCCGCAGTCTAATTGGTGGGCATCGAAATTTGCAATGCTTATTCTGAATACTCTATTCTTGCTCTTCTATATGATCCATTCTTATCCATTGGCTTGTTTCTAAAAGTATCATTTGTAGATAAAGTATTTAAAAAAGTATTATCAATCTTTTTAGTTTGTGCATACAATCTCAGGTTCTTATTGAAAAGAAAAATCAAGCAATTACTGAGATATGACACATTTTCATGAAACTTATGAGTATTAAAGAATTACGTTGCAAAAACAGAAAATTTATAAGAAGGGGTTTCCTAAACGATAGATATATCTGCGAGTATAATTATAGATAATTGTTCCACTTACAGATATACTAACTGCATTGGAAGTATCTATAAAATTGATTACACACTTATGAAATAGTTCATGAGATAATTTTTCTATTACCATGTTCCATAGTTAGGATTAAACAAACCCAGTTTGTGTGAATGAATTTAGAACATAAGTCCTTACATCAGTTCTCATCTATCAACAATCCATTTGAATGGCTTAGGGCAATAACATCATAAGCCACATACTGTTCATTCTGAGATATAATGATTTTAATGGTTCAAAAAATTGTAAATACTAATTGGGCAGTATTGTTGTTAATATATTATGTGTCTATACGTTTTCACTCAACATTGGCGCACTTACAAATGATTTTATGGATATTTCAATACATGTATTTGCTATCAATGTAATAAATGACATTTCTTAACAGAACGTGTCGTATAGTGTTACTGCCCTAAGCCCTTAATTTCTAAAGAAACCAAATTCTCCGTACCAGTTGAGGTCTCGAGTTTTATGATCATCGGCTTATGTGGACTTTGCCTATGGGGAAATTAAATTCACTTATGCCAAGAAAAGAGCTGAATCTTACCTATAATAGTTTTAAGTTGTTAGTTTTTTAAGGTTACTTAATTATCCTATCAGTTTATTTCATTTCTTGAATTGAATTTAAACGCATCTGTCCACAAGTTCGTGCCTCCAATGCATTGCAATGTTATAAACATGTTTTGAGTTATAAATTCGCATGCACCCCTAAGGGCTTAACAAATACGTTTCTGGTTGAATACATTTACAGTATAACATCTCTACTGTAATAGGGGTAATGCAAAGTAGGATAACTAATAGTAAATGCCTCGCTAAGTAATATGTAGAGATTAAACCTCTCCTTCCGATGACACGAGGTTTACTATGCTTCAATCATACAGTAGAGGTCACTCTGAACTATGAAAAGCGATCAGATGCAAACTAGAGCAGATTTCAGAAGAATTAGGATATGCTTCGGTGGAACATAAAAGTTTTACGCACGGACTGTTTGGAACATTTTGAGTGAAATATAACTGATAAGTGGTTATATTGGATACTTAAACAGCAGAGTTCAGCAATGTTGCTGTAGGCAGACGGTATAGAAAACGATTTTAATCCCCTTCCCTCTGACGTAATGCACAATGATCGCATCAACTATACGCTGATATCGTGTTTACGAAGGAATTGTTCCATCTCTAGTGATATGACATTTCTTTCTTTCTTTCTTTATATTGTATTGTGAATTTAACATTGCATTGTAGATTTAACATTGCTGCGTCATCTGGGAATTTTGCTTGGGATATCTTTCCACATTAAGAGAGTTCTTTAACATTAAAAAAATAAATAATTACAAATCTCTTAAATTTAGAATTCTTTCTACTGTATATGCTATTCCAGGTAAAAATCAAGACGATCTCTACAGGTGATGTCACAGCGAAATAGAAACTTTGCCTTATGACTTGGGAATTTGACAATTTGACGAAACTCTTCAAAACAGTAGACACCTTAAGATTAATATTCTGAAATACATTTTCGGGATTCTTGGCCGTGTCTTGTAGTATCGTCTTCTCTTCGCGAGATTTTACTTGTTAACAACTGATTAGCAGTTACTACGAAAATCTACACAAGCAAAATCTCCTGGAGATGTCACCCACAGGTGATGAAACTTCGAGAAGACAATACTACAAGACACGGCCAAGAATCCTAGAAAAGGTATTTTCGAATACATATCGATAGCCATTTAAGGCTTAATCAATACATTCAGATTAGAACTACCATTGCCCAAGCTCTACAGAATAATGGATACAGCACCTATGAAGAGAGGTTCACAGGATTGTCGAGAATGTCAGCGTTCGTCGGATTGACATCTCTTTAGAATATGGAACTCCAGTAGGATAAATTTGGGATACTACCTTCAGATTTGTAAAACACCAAGAACAAGCTGAGGAAGTTGATCCTCAAACGGAGTCCTTCAATGAATTGACTATCCCTTGTTATAAGAATTCTCATAAATTGAGGGAGTCGGCCGCGGTGGACTAGTGGTTATGCTCCTTGCCTCTGGTCCCGAGGGTCGATGGATTTTTTAGGACGGAAAAATCCAAGGAGCAAGTCTGAAGATTTTCAGGCTCGTAAAAAATCCTTAAGCCTGAATGAAAAGGCCTCTAAGCAAAATTTACCGAATTTTCCCGTCCTAGTACTACCTTTGTTTCCTAGATGTCAGTATGAGGCGGAACGCTGACCACGGACCACTCAAAATGACATCTATACGAAAACAAGTGTAACTAAATTAGTCTTCTTCTTCTTCGCGGGTCGATGGATTTTTTAGGCTTATTTACTAACCTGTTCCGGCTCTAAATTGCTGCTCTAACTAAATTATTATGGTTCAAATTCATCCCTGTAGGGGGAGAGCGCCTATATCTCTGTAAAGGGAAAAACATAGGCTTACAATACAATGCAATACATTGAGGGAACGTAGATGTCACCAGTCTGATAGTAGTCAGTGCAAGGGTACCACAACAAAACATTTTGCTTCGTTCTGCAAAACATTTAAAATACCGCCAACCATTATAAAACATGTTGCTCTTAAAGCATTGAGATGGTCGTTAGAACGTCTACACCATTTCTATTCCATAAATTTATACAAAGAAATATTAGCATTCTCTCAGTTTTGGACATTTAGATATATAAAGTTACATGATTTATAGTTTTATTTTATTGTTTTTAATCTTATATGTTTAAATAAATATTTGTACATGTCCTATGATTTGTCTTCTTTCTAAACCCTATACAAATTAATAATTTGGATAATGGATTTTATGTTATTAGAAATAATACATTATATTAAAAAATTAAATCAAATGCACATATAATATTACCACATTTCAAAATATTTTTAATGTCATTGTAAATGAATTCTTTTTTTTTGTCCAGTGTCACCAGACTGTCTTTTTATGACATTTCTAGCTTCCTCCCTGGCATTGCGGAATTGTAAACTATTTCTTGAGTTAGGGCACCTGGAAGACTGAGTTATGTTACTCCGATGATATGATGGGTGATGAATGATAATGAAAAGCCACGAGAGTCCTTAACCTAAACTCAAATTCCAAAATTCCAGACCATGGGTAACAACATGAATAATTCCCTTTAAAAAAAGTGTTCCGACTGGTAACAGAACTCTGGACCTCTTGAACTGTAGTCAGAGGCTCGATCACAAAACCATGAGACTGATGTATGAATCCGTTCTTGTACATGATATTTCATCTTTGGAATCAAAGGGATGTGATCTTTTCGAAATAAAAATAATTGTGTATTAAAAAGTACCGTATACATAGTTTAACTTACTCTTTAAACTAAACTAAAATGTAAAGAGATCCACAACAGGCGCTAAAGGCCCTTGATGTGTAGGAGGTTAAGACTCATCTTTTTAGACAATCGGCATGAGATGTCAGCCGGGTTGTCAGTCCTCAATGAAGCCCGCCTTTATCCCCAGGATATACGTCTGTCACTCATTTCCGTTAGAGGTTGAGTCGGCCCAAGACCATTGTGCCACCAGAGAAATTAGGTCAGTTTAAAAACCCTGGCCCCATCGGGACTCGAACCCGCGACATTTCAGGTTCTAGAGTATTACCTTGACCAACTATACTATAATGTACCCCTTTAAACAGAAGTGAGTCCTCAAATTTTCTTCAAAAAAAAAAAAAGTAATCGTCAGTTGGTATAAGATTCCGCTAACTTCAAGATGTGCTAGAGTACAGATTTTCACGATTATATAATTGATAGTTCATCTTCATAACCGTGGAATTCTAATTCAGTTGAAATACCTCTAGACAATTAAGATGTATAAAAAATTATACTAGATGATTTTACGAGGTTTTGCAGAAAAATTAAAGCAGTTAAGTTAAATTTGTTTGCATAAAATATTGTTTTTATATTTTTCTTATCAACATGACTGCGCTCATATAAAGCCTTCTATTTAAAATAAATAATAGTTCTAAAAAACTAAAACAACACGCTTTATTAGAAAACTGAACTAAAATATGAAAAATAATTTTAATTTCCAACACGCTTGGGATAAAATTAAAGTGGTCAACAAAAAAATCATCTCCAACACATACAGAATAAAACTAGAGTTATCTATAAAAAAATAATTTTACCATCAAAAGCGTGGGGTACTTTTTATATTATTTACGTTTTCTTCTTAGAGACTTTACTTTAACCAATATCTGTTTATTATCAAATAAGTGGGTGAAAATCGTGTTCAAAGATTCCGTTACATAGATATAAAGACACTTTTTTTTATTTTCTGATGATTCTGGCCAGGATTTTAGAAAAAAAATGAAATTATTGTATTGTCACGGGTCCTTTACAAGTATACAAAGTTTCGAGTCGATCCAATGATTTTAAGTGGGTGAAAGATTCCGTTACATAGATAGATAGATACAGGTTAAGCTAATATAAAGCGTGTAAAAATAGAACAGTTTTTAACCCCACCTCAAATATTGCCTTATAACGAAACATAAACTACTATAGCCTGAATCATTGGTTTCCTAGACAACTAAATATTTGTAAATATAACGGGATTAAAAATGTCCGATTTTAATTCGCTACATAAAAATACAGCACAATTTAATGAAATTAGTGTTAAAATGATTGCCTCGAAGATTCACAATAAATATAATCTGAAATAAAAAATAATTATTTAATAAGAATTCTCATACTCAATACTAATCGCAGTAAGTAAAGAAAAATTTTGTCTTCTGTAAAATTATCGATCATCAAACGCTACCCATAGGTCAATCTTATAATAAAATATTTAACAAATCCGCACAAGAAATTGCCTTTATATACTGTATATGGTATGTAATTAATTACACTGTAACTATCTTTAATTAAAACTAAAAGATCATACAAAAAACAAGTATTCCTGACTAATATTTACAATATCGCAAATGATGAGTTCGTCAGAAGAATGATACCATATAAATATCGAATTTAAAATATTTTCTTAATATTCCCGCATTCGATTCTCTGACTGGCAGGTTGAAAACGATATTGTTTACTTAATTTTATATGACATATATTACTTCTAACTAATTAACACACTCACTGGCACTATCGAATCCATAGGTTCATTACCTCCCGGACATAAGCTCTCCATACACTTTTTTGTCCGCGTTTCTTGACGGTTATGTTTTGCGATGAAAGATCGTCACTCTTTCGATGAAATTTTATTTATTTTTTTTGTCTGTGTTATCGATATGGATAAATATTTCGGCGATGTACCGTATTATGATGATCAATATTTTGCCTGTCATAGTAACAATAAAACTTGGTTTCGTTTTAAAATAAAATAATGTAATTTATAAAAAGCTGGCTACGAAAATAGAGAAACTTTTTTTTAATGTCCTATATCTTTAATATTAAAATGCCTGTTTTCTTCGAATCTATTCATTATAGAGAATTAAATATAACCAATTGTAATTGAGCACAGAATGGTTTGATTATGAAAATCTGATTATTTACAGCAACATACATTTTGTTAGTTTTTTTCATTACATTTAATATGTTAATCCAATAACAATCACTTCCAACAGAAACTAGTATTTAAAATTTTGCATATATATATTAATTTGTTAAACATAACTTAAAAATTGAAGCAATTTATGCAGTTAATAACACCATTATAACATAAGCTTAAATTAAAATTCGACAAACATTTTGGTCACGTTAATAAAGAATTGGCATCATTAATAACGATAACGTGTTTTTAATTTAACTATACATTTTTCCTACATCTTTGTTTTCTTTTATCGCATTTATTTGCTGTGGGTCGTCATATTTCAATTCCTTCTGGATTTCTTTAAGACTAAAAGTGTACAAAACACCGACTCTTCCAACTCTTTTGTATGGTAGCGGAGTATGGGCATTGAAACAGGGACTTACGCCTGCTGAAATGACATACCTTCGGAGGGCTGCAGAATACACACTACCAGATCATAAAAAATGAAGACATCTTAGAAGAATTACACATGGAACCTTTAGAAAACAAAATTTCTGATTATAAGTCAAGATGGATGCAACATGTTCATCGAATGAAAGATCACAGGATACCCAAACAAATGTTAAGCTATCAACCTGCAGGAAGAAAAAGATCAGGACATCCACTCAAAATACTTTTGGATGAAGTTTCTCTTGAGACCTAAAAAGGTGAACAAATGACCTAAATTCGTATTTGGACTATGATAATGATGATGATTTTTATATGTTACTGAACATGATAAAATTAATAATTGTAGCTAATATAACTCCATTAAAAGAACTGTATTTATTCTAAAAATCAACCCATTTCTTTTTAATTCAAGGTATTCAGACCAAGCACTAATTTACATAATTCGAATTATAGGAATATAAAAGAGATTTATAATACTGATAGTACTCACGTAAAAATGTTTTAATGTTAAAATAGACCGGGAATGTTGTCTTGTTGAATCACACACGGAGCCCTGAGTTTAGTTTAAAAGTGTAGAACGCGCCTCGACAGTGCGTTGCTTACTGCAAAGTTGTAGTAATGACAGATCGTACCACGTGGTCTCCCCACTATCGACTTCACTTCAATGTCGCTAAGTACTCGCTTTATAAACGCTGGCGGTATCTTCATCATCCCTTGTTTGTGTTTTTCTATGTTTAATCAGTAAACACTATAAATATACTTCTGCAATTACTTACGTATTACCTGGTTACACATTTTTTTGCAATCCTTTCTTTTTCAAACATGTTTTCGTAATCGTTTATATAGGCCTAATTTCTTTCATAACTAATCTATTTGAAGTGGGATCTTACAAGGGAACTGCCAACCATTGCATGCCGAAATTTTATCCAGAGAAGCGTTGTGATATAACAAGGCCGTGTCCAAAAACATATATGCCATTTTTAAGTGCTCCAAATATCTAATTTAAACTTCACAAAAGTAATACAACTCGTCACTAGATGGATTAGGTAACCCCCACTATGTGCCGTCCGCGCTGCATCCGCCTCATTCCACTCCACTCTAAGTCAAGCAGGGAGTCCATCTGCTACGCATACGGGTTGCCATTGCTGGATTCTAGCTTCAATTTCCGTGCCTTACAGTTAAACGCGCCAGTTTTTTTTTTTTTTTTTTTTTTTTTTTTGGATACGGCTTTGGTACATCACAGCGCTTCTCTGGAAGAAAATTCAAGGCAGATTTTGGCATGCAATGGTTGACAGTTCCCTTGTTAGTAGGCCCTACACATTATCTACTGATTTCTTGATCAACCACTGTTCTTCATAATTAAAAAATTTCTGTTTCATATCCATCCATCCATAGTAATTCTGCCCGAGGGCAGGTCTTTCACTGCAATCATAGCATTTTCATGCTATGTTTTGCAGCTTTACTAGGGAATTACAGGTGTGGTAGCTTCCCGTTGCTTTCCACACCGGTGAAGGATGATGATGACAATGATAAGGATGATGGCCGGATGATTTTCGGGAACCATTGGGTCCTAAGCATTCTGACATTTGTCTTACAGATGAGGAAAAACCCCGAAAAAAACTCACCCAGGAGCCTATCCCGATCGGGAATCGAACCCGGGCTCGCTGCGTGACAAGACACGCTACCCTGAGACCATAGCGGTGGAACTGTTTCATATATGTATATATTTTAACCAGTTTTGAGAAAAATGGAAATAAATGTAATATATTTGAGACTTGTAAGAATACTAATTCATAACGTGGCAGAACTACCAGTTACATACTTTGAGTTAGTGTTCAGTGAGACATCAAGCATTCGGTGATTGGTAGACAAAATCTCTCACCGGTCAATATTAATCATCTTATACTGTGTTCTATTCGTTGAAAAGTGATCCTCTAAAACATGTCTGTTAAAACTTGCTCACTAGGTGTGAAAATACGCTACCTCCCCCTATCCACATCAGGTGCACTCCCATTGAAACAACACAACTGCCAAGTGAATTGCAGTGTCTTATTTTGTCAGCCTATCCAACGTGTTTTCACACATACAGGGCGATTCAGAAATATGGCTATACGTTTGATCGCATTTTGTGACGAAAATATTATTATTAAAGGAAATATGAGGTTATCGTTGGAAAGGGAATCCTTCAAATTACAACAATAGAACAAAACAAATCACTTACAACAACACTAAGCAAGTCACTTTAATGCTTCAAACTGTTCGCCTCCACAATTCCCTTCGTTGTTTCTGCATCCGTGGTAATGCGAAGCCTTCCAGCAGGTTTGATTTTCTGCATCCTTCCCGTTTCCAGCAGTCGTTTTCTCCACTTCCCCACAGTCGACAGCTGCAATGCTACGTTAAACTCACGTCTTGCCCGTCTTGCGGCCTCACGATCATTAGCATACGTTATTGCCCATGCAGCAATTGTAATTTGCTGTTGCATATTCAACACCATTTTGACTAATGATGTAAGTTCTACATTGTTTTGTTTTATTCCATTGTTGTAATTTGAATAATTGCCTTTCCAACGGTAATTTCATATTTCTTGTAATGGTAATATTTTCACCACACAACGCGATCACACGTATAGCCATATTTATGGTTCACCCCGTACTGAGTACTTATTAACGGTCCTGCTCTAAAGATTTCATACATTTATATAATTTAAGTTCCAACGCTCCTTTTATATTGGATGGTTTTGGACGTAGGGTAAAACATCGCATATCCACATACATTGTATATCATTCAGTCTATTGATAAATTGTTTACTGCGTTGCTTTGCTGACTGAAATTAATGTGAAAGTGGATGAAAAAGTAGTTTATCGATCGTCAGATATTCTAACAGCATGCAAAATAAACTATATACAATGTATATATATACAATGTATAAATATATAAAAATATACAATGTATAAATTGTATTCAAACAATTCAAATGCTGGCTGTAACGTTAAATAAAAAATCTATGAAATTATTTATTTTTGTAAATGCCAATGAGTATGATTTGGATTGTGATTTGCGATAATTATTTTTTTAAATTTTATTGATAAAATTCTCGTTTGATGTACCAGGCTAAATAAATCTATTCTATTCTAAAACTATCATCATTTGATACGAAGATTGTATTTTGTATCAAATGAGCATACTATTTTTTAACTTCGTTAAATTCTTTCTATTATATTACATGGATGGATACGAACTATGGTCTCTTGCTTTAAGAGTGGAAAAATATAGTACCAGCATTTGATAATAAAATGCTTATGAAAGCTTTTTGACCAAAAAGGGACGAACATGCATGTAAATGGAGAAAACCACATAACAATGAGCTACATGAGCATTCTGGGAAACCAGATTCAATAAGAACAATCAAATCTCAGTATTAGAAGACATTAATGATAAGCGTTCTTAGAATTATTTCTACTAAAAGAATTAAGATGTATAGATTTTTCTTATTTGTGGATAGGATTCAGCTTAATTCTCTCCCTAAAGCAATTAAAGATGAATAGGGAAATTCGCAGGTAGTAGTATAACATTACTATGGATATTATTACGTAGATTCCTTGGGCAGGACATGTAGCACAGATGGTGGGATACCAGATTCAATACGATCAGTCAAGTATCCTAGATTCCGGTGGGCAGGACATGAAAATGGAAGAGGGGCATGAAAACTTCTAGTAGGAAATGGAAGGAAAGAGTTTAATAGATAGGTCAATGATCAGGTAGAAAATACTACTACTCATGATTTGAGGGAGGGGAATTATACAGGAAATGACTGGAAAATGTTAGCTAAGGATAAGGATGTATGGAAAGCTCATATTCGTGCGATCTTAAACTTCCGGGTTCAATATAATAAGTCAGTAAGTTAGTTATTTCTTATTCAATTTTTGAAAGGTTTTATACGATAGATCCCAATGGACTATTTGTTACCAACTCTCCTATGGTTATGAGGTTTGCGAGTTCAAATCATTTCGGGGTCGATGGATTTTCCAGAGCGAAAATTTCTGAATATACTTATAGCAATAATAATAATAATAATAATAATAATAATAATAATAATAATAATAATAATAATAATAATAATAATAATAATAATAATAATTAATAATAATAATAATAATATAATAATAATAATAATAATAATAATAATATATAATAATAATAATAATAATAATAATAATAATAATAATAATAATAATAATAATAATAATAATAATAATGATAATAATAATAATAGTAATAATAATAATAACAATAATAATAAGTGAGATGTAAATTTTTAATTGGTACCTGGTAAGTCAGTCGTCATTAACTAAATTATTAAATAGTTCCAATGTGGAGGTCTTTCAAAATCAATGTTTCATCTTCTGCATTTTAACTGGTACTGATGTTGTTGTACAGTTGTCAAACGGGTTTATGTCACAACAAAATCGTATCAGTTAAAATGCAGAAGATGAAACATTGATTTTGAAAGGCCTCCATATTGAAACTATTTAATAATTTAGTTGAGGACGACTGACTTACCAGGTACCAATTTTATATTTAACATCTTATTACATAACCTCAACGGTGCTTTAATATGAATTTTAAAAATGTTGATTAATAATTATTAATAATAAGTGGTTATTTAAGTTGGCAGAGTTAAGGTCATAAGGCCTTCTCTTCCACTTAACCAGCGAATAATAAAATAAAGTTCCATACAATTAATATAATTTAAAATATATTTTTAAATAATAGTATAAACAACGCACAATCTAAATCTAGTCTAATAGTTGACTAGTATTAAAAAATAAAGAATAAAATAAAATAAGCTATTTTAAACATTTTAAGATGTGTAAGTTGTCATTTACATGTTAGATTAATTTGTATATGTATATATGATGAATATAGGCCTGGTTGTTATACCGGTAGCATTTCCATTATGGAGATCTTAAAATATCATTCAATTTCGATTTAAATAGTGATAGTGATCGACAATCCCTGACATGACTGGGAAGAAAGTTTCATGTTTTAGCCATAAAAATTGTAAAAGATTCAGAGTAGGCCTGTAAACAAGTCCTGTGATGTGGTACAGGAAGTAAAGAAGTGTCTTGAGATCTTGTACCTAAATTGTGATCAGTCGATACATTTTGAAAGCGTGTTGACAAATAACTTGGTAAGTGTGTGTCCAGAATTTGGAATGGCAAGACATGCGAATATAGAGTTCTTCGGTCATTTAGGCAAAGCCGAGATAAGGCATGAAATGAAGAAGATACGCGTTCATAACGACGGACGTTGAGTAAAAATGGAATGCACGCATTATGAGCACGCTGTAGCCTGTCACTTAGATCAGTTGTTAGATCATTCCGTAATATGTCGCATCAATCGAAGAGGGGCATTACAAGAGTCTCTACAAGTATTTGTTTTAATTTCGTGGGAAGGAGGTTTCTAAATCTATTCAAGGAGTAAGAATTGAAAACACTTTCTTACATGTATTATTAATTTGTGCCTTCCAGTCCAACGAGGGTCCATGCAGATTCCCAGATTTTTAACTTTTGTGCTGTAGGGAATGGTTTTGTCATTTAGGAGATTTTCGTATTTTTAATGTGTGAATTCATAGGTGGCGTATAATTATGCATTGTGTCTTGTCAGCATTAAGATTTAGTCCATGTTTCGTCAACGGTTGGAAAAGTGAGAGTAAATCATTATAATATGGTTTCCTCCGGAAAGGAAGTAAAGCCATGTATCCCATGCTGTAGATTCGCGGGAAGTAAATTAACCTAAACCTTAATATGAATAATTTCCGAGTGAAAATTGTCGATATTTTATGCCCGGCGGAGAATTGTGATGCTAATGACTTTAGTTGTTAAAGAGTGTCATTAAATATAATTAAAGCTACCCATTAAGTACATTGTATGTTTCATTATCAACATTGAAACATCTATAGCATCACAATACGTGTGAATATGATTTGACAAATTCAATCTGTTTCAGTAGAAAGCATGATCAAATTGAACCGGTACGAGCCGGTATACAAAAGCTGCAGTAAAAGCGAAAGCTACAATGTATATCGGAAATGATAATAAAAACGTACGTAGTTTATATACAGTAAATCTATTTTATTTGCATCCAATTGAAATAAAATAAATGTATACTTCGTAACTAGTATTAAAACCTTGCTATTAATTTTATTAATAAACACTGATGAACCCAATGATAAAATAATAAGCCTAATATATTTATTTTACTTTGCAGAGTTAAGGCCTTGTCTACCACTCAACCAGTTTAGAAAAAAACATTTCAAAAATTACTCTTACATCTAAATTACAGTAAACAAAATTATTACATAGTATATTTACAATAAAATTATTATTTAATAAACATTTTGATTTACTCTAAGATTTAACGAATGAAATATAAAATGTACAAAATAGAAAATGAGTCAAAAACATTGATGGCATAGAATAAATTTAGTTCTGGAAAAAAAATAATTATTTAATAACAAGCAACTGTAGCGTGACTTAAAAGTGTCAAGTGTGCAGCAACTCCTGATATCTTGAGGGAGGGAATTCCAGGAACAGACAGAGGCTACTGTGAAAGAAGTAGAATAAGAGGAAATAATATGGAAAGGGATTATTAGCAGACCGTTATCTTGTGACCTAGTGTCAATATTGTCGTAAGAAGATAAGTTCTCAACTCTTGACGCCAGGTAACTAGGTGTGTAGGAATTAAGAAGCTTGAAAGGATGTGAAAGAAAGTGCAATTTAAGTCTGTCACTAAGGGCCAGTTTCACCAAGAGAAGTAACTGTATTACGCCAGTTTTCCCCATGTATAATGCATAACTTAAACTGGCGTAATACAGTTGCCTCTCTTGATGAAATTGGTCTAAGACGGAGCAAAAAAGAGATTACTGAAGTGTTCGGAAATATGATAATAACGTCTGATGTTGAAAATGAAACGAACGCAAGGGTTATGAACACTCTGCAGTCCCTACATCAAGTCACAGTTTAGGTCATTATATAATTATAACGTCACAATAATCGAAGTGTAGTAACACAACATTCTGCACAAGGGTTTGTTTTAATGAAACTGAAAGTAAAATTAAACGGAACTAATTAGGTACGACTAATCATATTTTCTACGCCATGTCACTAAAGAAAGTGTCACTATGATACATTTATAATTCAAATTGAAGTTTCATGACTCACATGATGCACTAGACATTAAGTTTTTTTTTTGTCGTTGTTACATAGAAATTTCCTCTGTTGACAGCATGTTGCGCTGTACGCAACAGTGCAACAATGACATTGTATGATGCTAAAAAAGCTTTCTGTGCTCTGTAATTCGGTACAAATCATTGTGCTACGAAAATAAAACTTTCATTTCGGACTACATATGAAAAACGTGCTGACGCCAGGAAATCGATAGAGAAATGGCAGCACCAATTTGTCACAACTGGTAGTTTATCTCCATAGAAAGTAAATGGACGTTCAGGAATCTCCGATGAACGTTTTGAAGATGTAATGGAGTTCTACTAATGTAGCCCACAAATGACGTTGAGCAGAACCTCTCGTGAGCTGGTAATACCGCACCAGACTGAGTGGAAGGTGTTGAGAAAACAGTAGCACATGAGACCGTAGTTTAGTTTACAGGCGGCATCAAAGGCAACTATTTCCCTCTGGTTTAGATGATAACATTGTTACTGCCGGGTAGAGCCGGGGAGTTGTTGTTAGAGGCTTTTAAGACGCCCCTCCAATCACAAAAACTGAAAATAGTCATCTGTCAAGAATGTCTTCGCATTTTTAAATGACGTTTCCATGTCTACTACACGTGGATGCAATTATCGTAACAGCATTGCAACTTTTGTCTTTTGCAGTATTATTATAATATAGCATGTTAGCGCCTGTGAATAAAACGTGGCAACGCCGCTTGATATGCTACATACTTCTGCGTGCAAAATAGACACAAAGCAAAGCGCCTGTAAACTAAAATACTGAATCCACTATAACATGTTCAGAGTCTGGCAAGAGTTAGACTACCGCATAACATTACACACGGCACTCATATCGAGGTACTGTGATGCAATGCCTCACAAAAAATGCGTATCAAGTTCATCATATGAGTCATAAATCGTCAGTTTAAATATGATAGTGTTTGAATACTACATTTATCAAAATACTACTTTAGAGCCTTCGAACTTCTTGGCATTTCTGTAGGGCGTTGTCTTGGTTTTAAGATACCAAGGACATGTTTTCATCCATTTTTTTTCGGTACGAATAAGTTGCACTGCTCAGGGGTCTCGAGCTTTGACGTGAAAAGTCGGATTTGATGGCAGAACTATCTGTTGTTGTGACACGGGATTTAACAGGATTTTGGTCTTTATCTGTAGGCACCAACAAGGACCCTGTACCCTATACCAGACATTGACCTCTTGAAATCTTGCTATAATTCGTAAAATATTAAATATAGTAGTCAAGTAATTTTCACATTTCTTTTTGAGTGGTGCGGTTTTCGGACAACTTTAACAGCAATAAATAGTAGCTCAACATTACAGTATACTGTGGTTTTATTCAAAGGAAAGATTATAGGCTTATATCTGATTACTGCTGCACACTAATTCAACATTTTTAGTATATAAGTAGTAATATATAAATATAAAAATAAACAAACTTACAAACGAGCGGTTAAGGTAGGAAGCCTTGGCGCAGAGCTACGGGACTTGCGCTGGTTCGAGTCTCCATGGGGGAAGAAATTTTCTCATGGTATTTCGGCCAGTATGGGACCGGTGCCCACCCTGCATCGTGAGGCAATTGGGTAGCTACAATAAGTAGCGGCTCCAGGTTGAGGAACCAGCTATAACGGCTGGGGGACTCGACATGCTAACCACATGTCACCCCTACACTGGCTGTTGATCATCTACCTCTGTGATTGATACATGTGGATGTGAAGGGCCAGCAGCCGGCTGGTAAAAGGGCAACCGCTGAAAAGTGGAAAGACCCTCAATCGGACATATTTTCACACACACACTCTCAATCACATACACATACACATATATACATATTGACAGGTAGGCTATGTACGCGCACACACATACACACACACACCACACATATATATATATATATATATATATATATATATATATATATATATATATGCGTACATAGCCTACCTGTCAATATGAAGTATTTTAAACTATACGTGTATACTTTTCATGTATGCATGTTTGACTACATGTAAATCTAAATTCACATCATCGGTGACTCTTTATACTGGATATTCCAAAATTGTTATATTCTTTCTTGATATATATATATAATTATTAACTAACTCACTAGAATTGTCGAATCCTGGAGATTCATGCCCGCACGGACATAAGTTTTCCAAAATGTCCATCCTGAACTTACATTTTCCAATCATTTCCTGTATAATTCACATGCTTCAAATCATAGTAATGTTATTCTCCCATCCCATTCTTAGCCTACCTACTTTCTGGGTACCCTCTAGTTTTTATACAAGAAGTTTCCATATCCCTCTTTCATTCTCCATTCATGCTGCATGTCCTATGAGACAATCTTTCTTACCATAGAAGTTTACACGTCCTCTTTAATTCCCCATTCATGCCGCATGTCCTATGACATGGTTTCCAACGAAGATATGTAGCTCACTGTTTTGTATTTATCTGTATGTTCGTCTCTCATTGGTCCAAAAAAGTTTCCTAATAAATTTATAAAATTATTAATAACGCAAATACTGAGGAAATATAGAAATTTTCATAAATATAAATATTTTGAAATATAAAATTTGAGGTAATTTAAGTGTCAGGAAACACGCTGACTGCGGCCTCTCAGAGGCAGTAGGTTCCATTTGTTATACAACAAAGTGTATTGTGTTTTCAAGGACTCACCATTGTATTTTAACACCAAAACTATTCATATATGAACTGATGTTGGATGTTATAATTATGTAATAATGAAAGAAAAATGAAAACATGTTTTTCCGCACATTCGCAAATAGTCCATATTTTACATACAACTACCGGTATATAAGTTTGAAATTCTCGTCTCAAAATGCTGTTTACCTGTAGCCTCAGCTTTTTTCACACTATTCTACTATTGAAAACAATGAAACTGTGGTAAAGAAGTTGTTCTTCAATGGCTACCCTTCCACTGTGGGATTGCTGGTAATGAAACAGCCGATTTCCTCGCCAAAAAAAATATTGTATTGGACAATTGTCTGGATCTAAACCAACGCCTTACTCCTCAGTGAAACGCCACGTAAAGTTAAAATACAAAATTATGAATGATGATAGACTTCAAACAGCAGCCAGAAACAAAAAATGGGAATATCTAATAAAAAATAGTGATATACCAGATATACCAAAAAAAAAACAGAAGTGGCACATTTTAGAATGACGCTGTCAAACGTGAAGATTCTAAGACGTCAAAGAATTGGAGAGCAAGACTGCTAATGACTTCAGTGTTAGATGCAGCACATTAGACAACAACAACTATTGAAAATAAGGATTCCGTTATAAGCAAATATAGGGATTGGTAAAGAGTAAATTAATTTAGAATAAGTATATACAATTTTTTGTTTCAAATATCAATTTTTCAACAGTAGTCTAACAAGAGGTTGTATTTTTCTGAAAAAAAATCACGATCGACAAAGTCGTGAGTGATTTTGTCTAATGAAAAACTCATCCTCGCCTTGGATTTGGAGTGACTGTTTAACGAATAATAATTATAATGTTTAATATTTACCAAATGTGGGGTTATGTATTCCGGCCTTACTTCTGGGCGGTTTCTAAGCCGGCTGGATAGTTATAAATACCATATCTTTACTGTTAAATCTCTTTGGGCATGGGAAAAGTCATTAACAGATGATTGTGTGAGAAATAACTATTAACAATAATGCAGATTCATTATACAACATTTGATATTTTTTTAAAGCAACAGAACTGACCCCCCTTTTTTTTTTTAGTAATTTTTGAAGTTGTTTTCTTTTGGCATTTCTTGCTGTACCAAATCGATCGTACATTGTTCAATCGATATCCTTGTCAAAGAAGTTAATTTTCGGAGATATATCTCATTACGAACAGGAAGAGGCACGGTTATCAATAGGAAGAGACACGATTATCGGTTAAATAGTCGTTAATATTTCGTATCGGAATGAAACAATCATCTATTAAACCGATTGCTTAGTATAATTTTAGGAAAAATAGGCTCTTCTTCCAAATGGTTGAAAATAATCCATTATCGTACCAATATATAAGAAAGGAGATAAAACTTACCAACAACTACAACGACATTTCATTATCTTAAACTTCATATGAGATTCTAAAAACTATTATGTATTGGTCTCCTGAATTACTCCTTATAATGACAACTTAATAGGTGATAGTGGGGATTTAAAATAAATTTATATATTTAAAAACGTACGAAGTACATCACTTCAATCCTAACATATTATTGCTATCAGTTGTTAATATAATTTTTATTATTTATTTATTTAGCAGATTTCAGAATGTTTCACATCTTCCTGCACCCAATTAATCTATAGATTCTAGAAAAGAAGTAGGAAAATGATTACAACAATATGTAGACTTTAAGAAGGCGTATGATTTAAATAACGGTGTAGTATCCAGCTAGAATTATTCAGAATTTCTAAAACGTTAGACTTGTCTGAATATGTTTAAATGATACAAGGAGTAGGGTGCGAGTAAGCAAGCAGTTATGAGATGATTTCATATTAACAATCGCTTAAAGCAAAGGGATATATTTTCTCCTATGCTCTTCAATTTTTTACTACTGGATGCTATCAAATATCTTGTGGATATAGAGGACATACTCAATGGTATTAAGAAGCCAATAATATAGTATTATTAGGCAATACTAAAGAAGTAATAAAGGTCAACACACAGATTCTACTAAATAACAATAAGTAACTTGGGCTGGAAGTCGATATCGGTAAAACTAAATATATGATCACACTTAGAAATACGCTATAAAATGGGAATAGACAATTAAAAAATGAGAAAAATTTTGAGAAGTGAAAGATTTCAAATATCTAAGAATGATATAACAAACATAAGTGAGATACCGAAAGAAATTAAAGATAGGCTGAATTATGAAAACGCGTTATATTAGGAACGAGTATCATTCCAAATTCTCTGAAAAATGTTTGATTAGAAATACATTATTTCTCTCATATGGTTGTGAAAAACGTGCCTTACTTTAAGAGAGGAGAAAAAGATTAGTAGTAATAAAGTGGCTAAGAAAATGTTCAGACCAAAGAGAGACGAATAGCAGATGAATGGAAGAAATTCAATAACAGTGATATCCGTGTTTAAATAGGAAACCACATCTAACAAGAAACATTAAGCCTCATAGATTGCGACCGGCAGGATATGTGACACGAATGGTAAATAAAAGAGTGACGTGAAAACTGCTTGTAGGAAAACCAGAGGGAATGCGTCCAGTAGGCAGACCAAGAATAATATTAATCAAGATTTGAGGAAGAAGAATTATACAGGAAATAACTGGAATGTACTAGCTCAGTATAGGGGTATCTGGAGATCTTATCTCCGCACGACCACGAATCTATGGGTTCGACAGTGTCAGTGTGTTAGTTATTTATTTCCACTCGTCCCGTAATCAGCCTCGTAGGATGGTGCGAGACACTTCCATTACCGTTACTTTTTTTTTATTAAGAATGTCAAAAAAATCCAACATCTCTTTTGTAAAACAGATAACAAGTGTATTTGAAATGGAAGCAAATTACTTAAATATCTATTTTGAGAACCGTTACAAATACAAATACCACTTGACAGAAGATCAACAGAGAAACAATGATGGGAGAGTATGATTCCTATTTAAATTATCTGAGAAATAAAGTTAAATATATATGTCACAGCACATAACATTTCTATCTCCGTTTGCTCCGAAGAGTTCATCTGCGTATTTTTTTTTTTTTTTTTTTTGTCTCTAATCATTATGCAACTAAACTGTTTTTTTTTTCTGAACCAGGATTTGATCCCAAGATCTCCAGTTTTATTCGCTGGTCCAAAGCGCGTAAAGCTGAAGATTTTGGGTTCTAATCCCGGTTCAGGCAGAACATTTTCTATTTGCATGCGGATTGCTTGTCTACGTATCTTAATTTCAATATTACGTCGTAGCATTTTGTTCGGAAAGATTTGTAGGTACTGATTATAATTATGTGTGGATGATCTTTTCTTCGTTCTAATGAAATAATGATATTCTTATTATCTGACGTAAGTCATAAGCAATAGAGGGAATTACTAGCATTTTTCTATAAGAATTCTCTACTAGTGATATATGTAACTAAGGTTGTGGGGCCATGGTGACTTCAAAATATTTTTTATAATTATTACATTTAAAAATGATATATGATTAACTTGAATTTATTTTTGATGATGCATTCCATTAAACTTTGCGTGGATGTGTTTTATATTGGCAAATAAAACACAGCTATAAGGATAATAACATAAAAGTTTAAAAAGCATAAAAGGATGACGAATCACTGTTTATGATTTTGCTCGGCCTACATCATCGTTATCACTATCAGCCTGTTTGTATGAATCAGCGTTGTGATCAATTACCTACTCCATCTAATGTTCATATTCCAATTACTTCATATAACTATCTTATTATTACTTCTTGTGTGTCTGTATCACTTATACATATTGGTTGTTCATAAACTGGATATTTATTGCTTGAAACGATAAAGATATAACCTAATTTTATAGCCTATAAAATTAATACAGAAGCATTGAAAAATGTAGTAAAGTATTAAAAATATGAAACTTTCAAAATATCAATAAGTAAAACGAAAATCCTAGCGTTTAAGGGATCAGATACCGTAAGAGCTAAAATAATTCTGGAGGGGAAACCCACTGAACAAGTGAACCATTTTAAATACCTGGGTTATCAAATCTCCTATTTTAAAAATGAAGCTCTATTTAATAAATTTAATTATATATGTGGAACAATTAAAAGGATATTTAAAAGCAAAAGAAAAGAAACAAAACTAAAATGTTATAAAGTAGTGGTAGTCCCCTTACTATTGTATGGTAGTGAATTTTGGGTTTTAACTAAAAGAGAAGAGAAGATCACAGAAGCAGCTGAAATGAGATTTCTGAGAAGTGTGGCTGGTTGCAAATTTCTAGATAAGAGAAGAAGTAAATATATTAGAAATGAGCTAAATATCTTTAAACTCTTAGATAGAATAAAATAATCTAGAAAAAATGGAAAAAACATGTTCAAAGAATGGAAGATGATCGCATTCCCAAAA
The DNA here is from genome assembly GCA_030220185.1 of Diploptera punctata. Classification (NCBI taxonomy): domain Eukaryota; kingdom Metazoa; phylum Arthropoda; class Insecta; order Blattodea; family Blaberidae; genus Diploptera; species Diploptera punctata. Next base: position 53,525 of record JASPKZ010008661.1, on the reverse strand, counting down.
TTATACTTAAATACAAACCAAAAGGACGCAGGAATGTTGGTAGACCGAAGAAGAGATGGATCCAACTTTTGAATGAGAATCTATGAGACCGGAACAAGCCACATGGGCTTAATCCGTGATTGTTGATGATGATGAAACTGTTCTTATCAAAAACTTCTTAGTAATTTGTGACGCGAGATTCCGGTGACTCCAACCGATGTTCTTAAAATTAACGGATATATTTTTCATTTCACAAGAATGAAAACTCGATTGAAGGTGTTATTTCAAAGAGATGACGCCCAAACCATCTTCTGACGGTAAAAACGAAAAATAAAAGGTTGGTTTATATACGGTTTATATATGGATTCCTTCATGTAAACATAGACTAGCTTACTGCGTTAACATAGCATGTTTATTAATATTAGTGCATATGGATACAAGCTATAAAAATAGTGTTGGAAATACCTATTATAGGACATTTTAAATAAGGTTGACTTGATAAATCTGGACTAAGATGGCAACATTATAAAGTTGCTTTAAGGTCCTAAATTCATGACACGACAGGCCTAGAACATCTTACCTGCCGGCTGCTGGCATCACATCTGCATGTGCCATTTATAGAGGTAACTAAAATAGTGGTCCAAATCTTAGTGTGGATTCTTTATACGTACGTAGAGACTAAAAAAATGGTTTTATCAACGTGGATCCGGACACACACACACACACACACACACACATATATATCATCATCATCATCATCTTTATTCATGGATTAGGTCTGTTGACCCGTTCCGACTTCAGCCCATCTCTTTCTAGGTCTGCCCACATCTCGGGTGCCTTTAGGTTTGTATTTTGTTATTTGTTTTGGATATCTATCTTCATTCATTCTGTCTATGTGTTGCTTCCACTTTTGTCTATATGTATCCATTTTATCAGTTATTGCAAATATTTCAAGTTCCTGTCTTATTTCTGTGTTCTTGATTCTGTCTTCTTTAGTGCACCCTTTAACAGATCTCAAAAATTTCATTTCTGCCGCCGTTATCCTACTTAGGTCTTGTTTTTTATGTATCCAGGCTTCTGAACCATAGAGCAGTACCGGTACTGCCAACATTTTATAAAATTTCAGTTGGGTCTCTCTTGTTGTTTTGTTATTTAGTGTTCGTTTTATCGTACCACATATTCCCTGGAATTTTGCTATTTTATTATTTATATCATTATCATAATTAAATGAAATGTCACATCCTAGATAATTGAGATGGTTCACCTGTTCTATGATTCAAAAGGAGGAGCTTTCTCTATCACAAAAGCAAGAGCTGATAAAGAGAAATCGATAAAGAGCAAGGTAAAACACGACTGTCATTGGTTGTAAAACAAAATTCATTGAAATTTGATTGGTCATTGACTACCATTTGGGGCATGTTAAATAGTCTGCATAAACTTCAGCATATATTTATTTATTTATTTATTTATTTTTGCTTTATTAAGGATTACAATTACACTCTATGCAAATAGGAAACTGGTACTACTGCTACTAATATTATTATTATTATTATTATTATTATTATTTAATTATACACAAAACTACCAATTAAAGGTCTACGTGTGCATTAAATAGATAAGAGTCAAGTTAATTTGAATCAAAGTTAAAGCAATTTAGTAATCTGCTAATACATTAAATGATTGAAACGTCCGGCAGCCCCTGATTTCCTGTGGTAGGGAATTCCAGTTGCGGGAAATGGACATAATACATAGGTATATGATGTGGAGTTTGATGAAAAAGTGGGTAAAACATCAGGTCTGGATTCCATGCATGAAGTGTACTTTTAACCATTAATAATAGAAAAACCAAGCGTTTTCGGATCCATACTGTATTTTTTATCTCTATTATTCAAAGATGTGGGCGAAAATCTTGACAATCCACTTATTCCTAAAAAAAATCTTTATTATAGACCTCTTCGTTAAGATTTGAAACTTGATATTATTTACATAATCAAAAATAATAATCACTCCCTTTGTGACTAGTTGTGAAAAAAAATCAAATTACGAGATTTATGACACCTCAATAAAACATTTAGTGGTTGTCAAGTTTTGCGCCCAATACCCTTATATAAGGAATCTAGAACTGAAGTTACACTCTTTACATTGAAATGTATTTTATAAAAATATTTAGGGCCAAAATGTGGAAACAATTTGCAAATTGTAATTTATAAAGTGTAGTCTCTATCTGCCTAATATGCCCAAATCTTCGCCAGTATAGACATTACATTGCTGACATTAGAGAACACATAATTTTCAATTTCGCCAATCTTGGTAGAATTTTACTAAGTGTTACCATATCTTTAAAACCAATTATAATTTATTCAATTAATTGCATTATTTTATTCATTCTAGCTTTAATGTGTAAAATATTTAGCTTACTGTGCTATAGTATGTCCTGGTTAATGTGTCTTTAAGAGTGCTTAATAATATTGTAATTAAGTGAAATAATAGCATAGTTGTATAGGTGGTATTAACATCCTTGAAATATGTATACGAGGGACTATAGTTTCTATTCTGTACACATAATACGCATTACTCCATAAAAAAAACCTTAAAAATAAAGAAATCAATTTTTATATAGCGGCTAAGTATCAGAAGCCTAAAAGGAGAAGACATCACTGAATAGAACAATTATGTAACTTCATTCCTTTAATAAAAACGTGATTTTAATTTCATCATTAGAAAAAATTAAATAAAGAAAGGGTACATAAGATACATTACATAAATACACAATAAAATATGTCATATTCCGGCCTAACGTTGATGTAGAGGTAGAGCAACCAGCAGACAATAAATTGTAGTTGTTTGTACAACGTTCTCTTGATATATGAAATATTTTGAATATTTAGAACATTTACTTTCGATAGAGTAGTTGGAAAACATAAAACACCTAGAGAACATTGTTAATACGAAGTCGGACAATAAAGCGACGACACTTTAAAAAAAAAAGTTTACTCTCATTTTTAATTAATGGCAACATAATCACTTTCAAAACATTTTGCTTGAGCCTGCACCCTCGTCCTGTATTGTTTTGCCGTTGAATGAAATCCGGGTAGGGATGGAATAAAATAATAAACAGTATTCTCTGAGAATGTAATTCGCAGGTTTGATTGTATAAATACGAATTTTAAGTATATGGTACAGTTTGAAGCTCCCAAAATTCATCCAACGCTGAATGTTCCCTTCTATAATAAAACTTAGGATACGATAACTGAAAGTTCAGATTTACTAGGGTCACAGTATAATTAAATTTCAAGATCAGTGTTTTGTAGCGAGAGTTGAAGGTTACGTGACATCATGTATTAGCTCTATTCAGGCGTAGCTTCAATGTAATTTAGAGATTTCTACGAATGTATAAGACACAAACCTCCTAATAAAACAGAATTTACTGATTTTACTCAATGCACATAGTTACTATCATATTTATCGATGCTCTTTTAACCATTACATCGCAATTAAAATTTAGTCGTCAAAGAACCGAAAGTTTTCATCAGAAGCCTCTTTCGTTAGTTCTTTTCCAAAGAACCCCATACTCGGGATTTTTACGCCCTGTAAAATCGATCGACCCTGGTCGGGTTTAGATCTGCGAACCGCGGAACCAGAGTCGAGTATGGTAACTATTAGTTCACCAGGGCCGACACTAATCCACCTAATAAAAAAATCGAAGTTATATTTTTAATGGATTTTTTAAAGAAATAATAAACTTATAATGCCACACAAATTACAAACAACTTAGATAAACTATTTTTCAAACTTATTTAGTTTCGTCTCGAACTTCAATAATTATATAATGGAACTTTCAATAGGTATTTATAACGACAAATTTATATCGTAGGACACACATATGTTTGTCATCTCTCTGTAATGGCTAGCGCTATTCTATATATTTTTAAAAGTATTAATAATTTAATTTTGTCATCAGAATTATTAAAAAAAATGGAAATTCAAGACGTCGAAATAGCGAATGCGAAAAAGTAAGATAAATATGTATAAGGAAAGGATTTTTTAAACCAAAAGTTAAGAATGGAACACAGAACAGTAAATGTTTATGTAAATTAAACATATTGTATTGTCTCCTGATACAAAAGTAACTCGTGTAATATCTAGTAGTATTCTTGGATCACACAGAAAATATTCATCATATTTTTTTAAAGATATATACACATATTTAATACCCTGTGTGCGTTGCTACGCCTAAATAAATTAAATATTAAAGGTTAATTAAATTGTATGGTATATGCTGAGATGAACCAAACATGATAGTTGCTTTTTAGGCAAACCTCCACTTTTAACAGTCGGATTTTGCTCATTTTTGGATAATACCTACCTCGGTTTATTTTAATAGGATATACTGAGTTTCGTTGTGACACATCCAAAATTGTGACCGCTAGAGCCATTTTTAAATGTTTACTTCAGGTGAACTCCTACACCTAATGGTTTTAGAGAGTCCAATTGGGAATCTAAACCATTCAGGGACCCACTCAAATACACACAAAAAATTTCATCAAAATCGGTCCAGTCGTTTAGGAGGAGTTCAGTGACATACACACGTACAGAAGAATTTTGTATGCATATATATATATATATATATATATATATATATATATATATATCCATCCATCCATATTAATTCTGCCCGAAGGCAGGTCCTTCACTGCAATCATAGCATTTTCATGCTATGCTTGCAGCTTTACTAGGTGTGGTAGCTTTGTAGGTGTGGTAGCTTCCCGTTGCTTTCCACACCGGTGAAGGATGATGATGATGATAATGATAAGGATGATGATGGCCATATGATTTCGGGGACCGTTTGGGCCTTAAAGTTTTCCTGACATTTGTCTTACAGGTGAGGAAAAACCCCGATAAAAACCTCACCCAGAAAAACTGCCCCGACCGGGGATCGAATCCGGGCCCGCTGCGTGACAAGGCAGCACGCTACCTCGAGACCACAGCGGTGGACTATATATATATATATATATATATATATATATATATATATAATGCTAAAAAAACTTATTTTCAATTGATTGAAGAAGCAAGTCTTACTACTCTTTATATTATCTTGCAATATTATATTTTATTACATAAAATCTGTTTCCTACGCCATGTCGTTGGGGAGTCAAAATATATTTCAATAGCAATATTTTATATTTGTTCATTCACATGTGCTTAATACATAATGAACCACAATTTTTATTTGTATCCAATAAATAGTGATGTTTATTTATTTAATTTTAATAACCAGGCGGCCAATCTACGTCGTTTCAAAAACTAATATAGACAACCCGATCATCAATGATATCTGAAGGGTTTTCTAAATGAAAGGGACAATAATAATAAATTGGTAAGAGGCACTCGAAAGAGCATTAAGTTATAAGTTTATGATTTGTCTTTTATGAGTTCGTTCAGTGATCCTGTCCATATTCTGCATTGTTTGTAATGGTATCGCTCACACTTTTGGTCGCATATCTTGCATTCACACGAATCACTCGGTTGGTGGAATTTTGCATTTTTGCACATTTTGTGATGATATCCGTGTGTTGCTAGACCTATGATTCTGTGCCTTTGTGGTTGGTTACTTCCAGCCCACTCTCTGTTTACCATGGCATCTGAGGCGTAGAAAACTTCGTCGATCTCTTTCTCTCTCTGTTCTTTTTTTCGATGACTTTCTTATATGGCTCCGTTGCTGGCAGTAGTATCCTTTGCCTCAGGTCCTCTAGGAAGAAGGTTTCTCTGGCTAGCATATAGGCCATTCTATTGGTGTGTATTTGCTTGCACCTAATGCCTTTTTGATGAATCTTGGTTTTATTTTTTCTAACCTCTCCATATCGCTGGCCGATAGTTTCTCCCATATCAGTTCTATCCCGTAGGTGACGATCGGGGTGATCACTGATGCGAATAATTTCATGGCTGTGACTAATTTTAACGATGTGATGTCTTTGATACTGCACATAGCTCTTATAGCTGCTGCTGCTCTCTCCTGCACATGTGCGCTGAAAGACTTTGTTGTTGGCTGCAGTGTTATGCCTAAATATCTGAATTTGTTGACCATTCTTATCGGTTCTTCTCCTAGTTTAGATTATCACTTGCCGCTGTTCTTCCTCCTTAATGGATTCATAAAGTCAATGAGATATTGATGGAAGCTGTTTCAGACCGATAGCTAAACATAGTGGCTTTTATTATTATTATTATTATTATTATTATTATTATTATTATTATTATTATAGTAATAATAATAATAATAATAATAATAATAATAATAATAATAATAATGTTGCGCAATATTTACCATGTGTGTGATTGACTTCAAAATAACCAGAAGTCTGTCTTGCTGAGTCTCCATGGAAAGTTCCGTCAATTCGAAATCTCATTACTGTACGTCTGTAAACAAGAGCTGGAGCTAATCGACGCAATGGGTTCCTCTCTTGATAAAACCTAAAGGGTTGTAGTATGATTTTGCCGTGTTTCAGTGTAGAACAAACCAATGCCAATATACTCCTCATATCAATTGCATCGGCCCACGGGCCGAACTATATGAGAGGAACATTTCTGCCTTACAAGGTAATATATGGGAATACTAAAGGACATGGGAGAGACCCCCAAACAGGAACCTCTAGTTTGACTTACAAATTTACCATTTTGTTTGACAGTTATCCATCAAGAATGTACTTAGACAATACACATGTGTTCCAAATAAGCAACGACACTGATCTTAATGGGAAAAATAATGATAATGTTTAAATAAACATAGATTATATTTATTTTTTCTAAGTACAGTATATTAAAAATAATAATGATTTGCTAGTAGGCTATAGTTACGTAAAAAAAATTCGCTCGTGCCATAAAGATTTCACATAGATTAAACGATTTATTATCTTATGTACAGTCTTTAATGTACATACAAGCGTTTTACAATGTTATGTCTTCAAATATTGTTTCATAATATGCAACAATATAGCCCTAATATATTTCAGTCTGTAACAATATATTACAATATATTTACGATATGCGTGACGAAAGACTGTCACTAATTCCAGTAACGTTATCAGCTTAGAAAGAATATTTACAAATGTTACTTTGTGTTTGTGCCATCATTCCTTATTATGATCCATCAATTTACTGACATAAGTATGTATAAGTAGTATCTAAAAATAAAATTCCGAAACAGATTCTTCATTACAAATCACAAGGACGAATAAACGTATGAAAAACCAGTAAAAGATGGACACCAATTCTAACATGAGATCGGAACAGACTTTAAGGTCTCTTCCTTGATGCTGCTGCTAATGATGATGTATATGCAATAAGTATGTATGTATATATATATATATATATATATATATTCCATGTTTATTTTGTCTATGCGATTATTTTATTTCGTTTGTTTTATCTTGCTATTAAATTTTCGTTCAATGAATTATGTTTTATTTAATTCTGCAATTACATTGCTATTTATTTCATTCCACATACACACACACACACACACACACACACACACACACACACACACACACACATACTCACACACACAAACACACACATATATATATTACATACGCATGTACTGTACGTGTGTAAGTGTACGTATGTACTTGTACAGTATGTACGTAAATTGTGTACAGTGGAGGAAATTGGTATAGAGGCACTAACTTTTAGTAGTAAAAAACCTGAAATATTTATGCAAATACCGTATGTGTGTCATAGATTACATATAATTATCTAGGACATAATTTCATACAGGTCTCCACATTTTGTATTTATTATATACGTGAATATTACGTAAAAACTAAGAAAACGCTGTCCTAGGGGTGGAAATCGGTATAAAGGCAGGTCAACTTCTGGCTCTTACACAGACATAAATGTAAGCAAAACACTGCAGTTACATGGAGAAGACATGTCTGTGAGCATCGTTCAGCAGTTACAAATCAGTAGTGCGTACAATGCCGCATGGAAAGCCTCTATCAAATGAAGAGAAAGCAAGAGTTAGTGCCTGGAAGAAAATGGGCCTTTCCAATCGACAAATATCTACGAAATTGGGACGTTCAAGATGTGACATTGATAAGTGTGTCAAACTGGGCTCACAATATAAAAAAACGTGAAGAATGGACGGACAAGAAAATTGTCTGAGCGCACTAAACGTCTCATTTTACGTAAAGCAAAAGGTAAGAGTATGTTATCTTCTCAATTCCAGGCTGATTTGAAGTTGTCATTAACAGTCAGACGATTAAGACAAATTCTGTCAGAAGACAAGAACCTAGAATTAAAAAAAAAGTCTTAGTAAACTACCTCTGAACAATGCACATAAGAAAGCTAGAATGACTTTTGCTGAAGAACACATGTCCTGGATCTCAGAATGGAATAAAGTAATATTCAGTGACTAGAAGAAGTTTAACCTGGACGGGCCTGATGGCTTTCAGTGTTACTGGCACGACCTCCGTACTGAAGAGCAAGTTAGAATGAGTAGAAAGTTCGCTGGTGGAGGCGTTATGATTTGGGCAGCATTCTGCTTTAAAGGAAGATCAAAACTGGCATGGATACGCACCAAGATGAATTCTGAGTCCTACGCTGAGGAGCTTCTGGAGGCCGAATTGATACGAATGTATGAGGAATTTGGCGAAGATCTAATTTTTCAGCAAGATAATGCTTCCATTCACGTGCCTGCCAAATCAAAGGAGTGGTTCAGGAAGAAAGAAATACCTCTTTTGACGTGGCCAGCCAGAACTCCTGATTAAAACCCGATTGAGACCTTATGTTGGATCCTGGCAAGACGTGTGTATCGCAATGGACGGCAGTTTGGGACAATGACTGAGCTGAAAAATGCTATTCGGGAAGAGTGGGCTTCAATCTCAGTGGAAGAAATAAACACCCTCATGACGTCAATGCCAAAGAAATATTCCAAGTAATAAAGAACAATGGAGGTGTAACTAAATTTTAGAACTTTGTTGTAAACATTGTACTCAGTCTTTTTGGTTTAATCTGTGAAATACACAAAGTGTCTTTATAGTAATTTCCACCCATATGTGGGAGCGGTTTCAATTTTCATGTACTTTTTTTGACGAAAATGGATAATCAATGTTGACATTATCTGTGTGTGTTTTTTACTCAATCACTTCCTAAGTTAAGATAGAAAAATGCCAATGAAAGAGTAAATAAACTTGTGTTCACACTTCTAACAAGTGCCTTTATACCAATTTCCTCCACTGTATATATGTATGTACACATGTATGTATTTATTGTATGTATATACAGCATACGCCGTAGCGTAGTGGTTAAGGCACTGCGCTACAAGCCGGAAGGTCGAGGGTTCGAGTCCCGGTTGGGTCAGAATTTTTAAACTGACCCAAACCTTCTGGCGGCACTATGGCCCTGGGGTCGACTCAGCCTCTAACGGAAATGAATACCAGACGTTTTTTCTGGGGGTAAATGCCGCAGTCACGCAGGGCTGACAACCCGGCTGACATGAAGTGCCGATTATCCAGAAAACTGGGAGCTTAACCTCCTACTACTCCAAGGGCCTCCTGAGACCTGTAGTGGGATCACTTTACCTTATATACAGCATATATGTATGTATGTATGTACGTATGCACTGTATATGTTTATGTATGTATCCGCTCACCCATCCATTTAAATATTTTAATTTTTTTATGGAAACAACAAGATTGTGTTTAGTTCATATTATTAGTTAGGTCGAATCCCGGCAGATTAGCTTTTAAAATGTCTTGTACTGAAAAAATGGCGATTTTTAACATTTATTATAACTAACAATGGGTAACGCACTAGAATAGTATAAATATGTCGTAATTTCACGAATGTTTACAAAATTTCGCTTGTAAAAACAATATGTATTTATTGCACTTGCATTTTTATAATTACCACTAATATATATTATGCATTTTGAGCATAGCTGGCCTTGGTTCTCAAGTATATAAAAAAAATCTGCTTTTGGAGTAGCGGTCGGGATTCGGGCTCATCCGTAACATAACCTAACTTTTACCAATCTGAATCTTTAATTCATTTGAATTATTCAGAGTACCCTTTTAAAATTATGGCAGTGCCTGTCTTAACATATGCAAGTGAAAATTGGACTCTTAACCGTTCAGACAGAAGGAAAATAGAAACTGCAGAAATTAAGTTCCTACGTTCAGTAGCAGGTGTGACAATTTTGGACAAGAAAAGAAGTGAGGATATTAGGAAGGACTTAAATATTTTCAATTTAACAAATAGAATTGACAACATGAGAAACAACTGGTATGAACATGTCAAGAGAATGCCTACAGATAGAATCCCTCAGCTGTTACTAAAGTACAAACCAATAGGACATAGAAATGTTGGACGCCCATTTAATAGATGGGAGGATTCATTAAATCCCACTTGATGTGAAAACAGGTCAAAAGGCCTAATTTCATGAAGCAGAAGAAGAAGAAGAAGACCCTTTAATTTAGAGACGTCTTGGCGGCTCTACAGTGGACGTATCATCATTTACCGATGGAATCTAGGCTTTCGTGACGATCTTATTGGTTAGAAGACCCACACACACACACCCACACCCACACACACACACACACACACACACACACACACACACACACACACACACACACACACACACACACACACACATATATATATATATATATATATATATATATATATGATATGAAAAGAAAAAAAGAATGCTTGAGTCGGGATTTGAACTCGAGTCTCTAAAGTCTGTACCTTTAGCGCTCTAACCAACCGAGCTACCCAAGAATTCCAAGACAAACATACAGTTTTCTTATACATGTAGTATTCTCAATTCACACAAGAGGTAGCGGAAATATCATTCAACTGCCATCTAGCGGCTAACGTACGCCGAGACTCGAGTTCAAATCCCGACTCAAGCATTCTTTTTTCTTTTCATATCATATTTGCCTTCATTGCCAAATGTCAAAAATACATTTATAATATATATATATATATATATATGAATCAGTCATTTCGAAAAGGGATCATCTACAGCTGATCAAATTATGCAGGAGAGGAAACAAACTGGTCCAACTTGTTCAGGATAAAGCATTGAATCTGAAATTGCTACTGAATAAAGTCAGAGAGTGGTAATGGAATAGTGTAGTTGATCCATTCTCGTACGGAAACGATGGAAGTAGGTATCTAAACATGGAATAATGAAAGAAGTTAATTTCAGAAAAATTGGAGATGATCCCTTTTCGAAATAACTGATTCAGATATACTTTACTGCAGAGGTTTTTGTTACTAATGTTTTGAATGAAGACAGATGGATGAGTTGTAAATCTGGTATATTTAAATCGTTGGTGCATCGTATTTTAACCTAGCACTTGCAAAAGGTAAAGGGCAATTGATGAATATTAAGTCCGTCACGCAGGGACTGCATAATTGAAGCGAATTCTTAAAAACAAGTAAAATTTATAGTCCGATTTTCCTTTCTTACGGAATGCTTATTTATTAAATAAATCTTACATGATACACTGATCTGGTAATTTCGAACGTTTTATTTTTCACCCCTTCTCACCTCCTAGAGATGCTAGAGTCAAACTTGGGCTTTAATGACATCTGCCTATCCCAGAAGCTATGAATTTGATAAAAATCTTGATAATTATTTTATGTTTCATCCCTTCTCACCCTCATCCCCTTTGGGGGTGATAGGGGTCAAATGCAGGCCTAAATGTCATCGGGTACTGTCATGAATCAGATTAGCAACCTTGTAAACTACGAACATGTTCGTTTTCTTATTATTTTTAGATATCGTCTCTCTCATAGGGGTGCTAAATGATCTGTTATCTCCACACACAATCTTTTCCAAATGGCCGTTTATTATTATTATTATTTCGCATATCACCTCTCCACTCTCCACCCATACATTCTTTATTCTGGATTTTAATTAACCATGCTAGGTTAATGGAAATGGACAGCTAATGACAAATGAGGGAAATTTTGAGGAAGTGGCTGAATTCAAATACCTAGGAACAATAATCACAAATAGGAATGAGATGCACAAACAAATTAAATATAGGCTCAATTCTGGAAATGCGTGCTATTATGCATTTCAGAGACTCTTGACGTCCCAACTCCTTTTAAAAAACGTTAAACTGAAAATATATAAAACTATTATTCTACCAGTTATATTATATGGGTGCGAAACATGGACTCTTACTTTAAGTGAGGAAACGAGATTACAAGTATTTGAGAATAAAGTACTTAGGAAAATTTTTGGACCAAAGAGAGATCAACAAACAGGCGAATGGAGAAGACTACATAACAATGAACTACATGGTCTTTATAGGAAGCCAGATATAATAAGAACAGTTAAGTCTCGTAGACCGCGATGGGCAGGACATGTTGCACGTATGGGGAATGAAAGACTTGCATGGAAGCTTCTTGTAGGAAAGCCAGAGGGAAAACGCCCAGTTGGTAGACCAAGAATGAGGTGGGAGAATAACATTAACTATGATTTGAGGGAAGTAGATTATACAGGGAATGATTGGAAAGCATTAGCTCAGGATAGGGATGTATGGAGAGCTTACGGGTTCGATAGTACCAGTGAGTTAGAGTTAGTTAGTTAGTTAGTTAGTTAGTTAGTTAGGTTAGATCGTAATATGTCTGCCTCCTGACTAACAGGACCGGGTTCATTCAATTTTCTATCTCCAAGCTGGAAAGGGTGGTGGTGTACAATTTCTATCCGCTAGATTAGGCACCAGGTGCCTGGATTATGTTCCAAATTTCTTCGCAGAACATTAAGTTGAGAAGAAATGCCGGTCACATTGGTATTTTTCAACAGGAATAGGCTAAGTTCCGCCTTCTCTTCATCGTCAATCCTCATATAGCCTAACATTTACACTGCACAACAAACACGTAAATAATTATATACTCATCTTCACCACTCTATGTACAGCGCGTCTGATTTAAGTCGTTCATACAATGCTGTAGGTTAATCGCTGTGGTCTCGAGGTAGCGTGCTGCCTTGTCATGCAGCGGGCCCGCGTTCGATTCCCGGTCGGGACAGGCTCGTGGGTAAGGTTTTTTCCGGAGTTTTTCCTCACCTGTAAGACAAATGTCAGAAAGCTTAGGGCCTAACGATCCCCGAAAATCATCCGGCCATCATCATCCATCATCCTTATCATTATCATAATCATCCTTCACCGATGTGGAAAGCAACGAGAAGCTATCACACCTATAATTCCCTAGTAAAGCTGCAAGCATAGCATGAAAATGCTATGATTGCAGTGAAAGACCTGTCCTCGGGCAGAATTACTATGGATGGATGGATGGACAATGTTGTAGACATCCCGCATAACACAACTAGGGGTGGATAAAGAATATCGTTCATTATTGAAATTCTTACCCCAATAAGCTTGTGTTGAAGATTTCGTGCAACTATTGAATAAAAACTACAGAAAATAAATAAGACAACTAACGCTGAATCAAATAATATAAAAATTCAGAATCAGTTACATGCACATGAACAGTTTACCAACCCCTGTTTCTACCTGAGACTCAATGCTGACTTCATATCTCGACGGCTATCTGTTTGCTTAACCGGAAACTGAATGGTTTCAGTCAGATGCCCTTTTTAATCTGTTCTGTAGCTAGAGGTTTTTTATTTTTGTACAAAGTGGGATTTTTTTAGATAATTTTTCTATATATTTACATATGGCATTTTTATGTATGAGAGTACATGTGTACTAGTGTGAATGTTCTGTAGGTGTAGACTTACATATATATTCATTGGTTTTATGTATGAGTGTAGGTGTATAACCATGTATGTATTTGTGTATATATTCGTAAGTCTTTTTTATTCATGGAACAGAATATGTACGTACGTCCTTTCTTTCGAAAAAAAAAGTCAATAAATTCCATTACTACTACTACTACTACTACTACTACAGATGTCCTGCACACAATACATCACCTATGTAAAGTGGTCTGCCAGAGTGGTGAATTAATTTTAAATAGATCACATCAATGTTATCTATCCTCTTAGTTCAGAATCAGAAGCACGAAAAACGCCATAGGTGGTATTGGAACACATTTAATTCATTTCCCATCTTATTTAATTATGCGATATGTATATTTTACTGTATTAATTGTTTTATTTACATGGTATATTACTTTTTGTATAAAACAATACTTTTAAAATGATGCATTGCGATATAGTTGGTAATTAAAATTCTTGTCTTTGTAATGTAGGACCACAAGTTAATTCAACAGAATAAGATTAATATTGAATATTTATTTACATTGTTCCCTAAGAGTAGTTAAATTAATAAATTCGTTATCTGAGTCAAAGTTATGTTTATTCAAGATTTCGTCTCCTTATGTGGGATCATTCCTAAGACATTAATTCTTATTATTGAAATACAAATTGTTTGCATTAAAAGATCTTGTGAAATTGACATGTATCAATAACTTTTGGATAACGAATTTATTATTATTATTATTATTATTATTATTATTATTATTATTATTATTATTATTATTATTATTATTAATAGAATAAGATTAAATAAATTAGTGAAATTCAAGAGATCTTCACTATTTCTCTTGAGATCAAATTAGATATTTTATATAAATATAGCAGTTTTACTATACTTGGGATCAGCATATCGGCGGAAAATACGGGGTCAAATCACGGAAAATAAATCGACGACAAGTCAGCTCCGAAGAGCTAATTCCAACCCAAGTGATTGATGTCATTGTCTATCATATGACAGCAATGGGTGTCACGCGATTAGCGTGAAGCAATCATCAGCGTTATTTTCAATTTTCATAGCCGAATTTCGCTGCTTCTCAATTAAAATATCCACTCATGTTTTTCCTAGTGTACTCTATTCCAGACTCTCTGCTCAAAGAAAAAATGTCTGATATAACTGAGAATGGAATCCTGGAATGTCTGAGATACGAGTCAGGTACGCTAGCATTACATCAGAGAGTTGGTCAAACTACGAAACATTAAAGATGATGCAGGACATCTAATTAAATCTATATATTAATACGTGAATAAGAATCTTTGTACCCCTTTTTAAGCACATTGCGCGAACGGAGGAGTGTGATATTTTGCATAATTAAAAGTTCATATAGAGGAGTGCAGAAAAATAAAATGTATGTATAATATGTGTTACAAATAAAATAAAATAAAATAAATTTTCTCTAAGGAATTTATCTGTTCGTGTACTCATTCATTTATTTACGTTCATATTGAAAGTGCATTGTAGCAAAAAGAAAATTGTGCAGCAGCAATCTGAATTGACTTACTCTCGCGTATTTATTATTAGTGTTTAAAAAAGTGAGTAAATTTTATTATTTAGATTTAATTTAAACCCTGTCTAATCTTGGTTTTAGTAATTTCATTACATTTTTTATGTTTACATATTCGCACCTACTTCCATTATGCCTTGACATAGAACATTGACGGGTCGGAGTGAGAGACAAAGAAAAAGGATTATATATTCCCGTACACATAATAATAGGCCAAATGTAAATTTAAATAGTATAAATACTATACAAATGTAAAAAATGACGCGTTATTGTTTTTTTTAAATATGGCTTAGCCAAACTATACCACATATTTACTATCGTTTTAAATCAAGGTTTCTCAAAAGAGCACTGTCAATTTCAAAATATACAAGAAATAGTTATGCCTATACAATAGCCCATCGAAGATATCAGACACTGCTTCAGACTACCGGAAACGCAAGCATACAGAATCGTCATCGAGGAGAGACAGAACAAAGCCGCCGAGATACCGACAAAAATTATGGAAACAGACGCAATGAAAACAGAAACCTAGAAGCAACCGAACTTCGAACTTCGAACTTCGACACCTGTACACACGTTTCGCAGCCCATGGATTTCATGGGAATATATGCCTGAACAACATGTACCATGAACCCAAGGAGGACTGCGTCTGTAAATTATGCAACAATCCATGCCCGAAATATCATCTAGTGAAGTGTAAAAACAGGACTCTACCACTAAACACTGTAATTAAAGACTGGTAAAAAGCTAAATTAAATTTAATGTACACATTGTGTTTAATAAAATCAAATAAATATTTACTATCGTTCGTATTTTTAAAATAAATATAAAATTAATGCATAATGACGTATTTGTGACAAACATAAAAATTGAATGAATTGTGGTCGAATTTCGACCTCTGGGCGACCACTCGTATATTTTAATATATAATTTTTGTGTGATTGACGGTAACACCGCCTTACACTATGCAACTTATCTATCACACCTGTACAACGGGCAATATCTCAATAGCCTACGTTACAAATACAGATAAGAAACAGCAGATACAAAAGTAGTCACGAAGAAATTAAAACAACACTATGTGGAACTCATTTACTATGAGTTAAAAAAATAAACTTAAGGAACGAAAGAAATCCTGTTTTACTCGTTTTAAAGATTTTTTTACATAATGTATCGATCCACTGCATTACTTAAGCATATTGAGTGGCATTACACTTTCCATAATAGAACCTTGTGATGACCTCCCCACAACAAATGACCCCGAATCACTTAATCCTCTCTTTAACAGTCATTGAATCAATCGAGGGAAAAGTAACTAGATAAAAGAACTACCAGTTTATAATATATTGATGGCGATGTTCTTGAAATAATTTTATCAATTAGATCGTTATACCCGGTACGCTACTTATCAGCATTTTGTTAAATACGATTTTTAACATCTAATGTCCGTTTGCAATTGTTAGAGTACTTAGGCACTGGTACGGCGGTTGTTCTATAAGGTACAGTGATCCCGCTACAGGCCTCAGGAGGCCCTTGGGGCAGTAGGATATTAAGGCTCCCACTTTTTCTGGACAATCGGCACTTGATGTCAATTGGGTTGTCAGTCCTGCGTACCGGCCGCCTTTACCCCAGAACAAACGTCTGGTACTCATTTCCGTTAGAGGCTGAGTCGACCCCAGGGTCATAGTGCCGCCAGAAGATTTTGGTCAGTTTAAAAATCCTGACCCCCATTGGGACTCGAAGATATCCTTTAATCAATTAAATTTTCTAAATTAATTCTATCTTAATTATTTTTACCCACTGTATTAGTACAACTTATTTTTAAATTAAGTCGGCCTTCATAACTTCTTCCTTTTCCTCAGTTTAATTTCTCCCTCTATACGTACTTTCACATGTTCCAAGCAGCCCGAGCCTCACTTGGACATCATCTGTTAGGAGTGGTTTTTTTAAACTCAAGATCATATATATATTTTTTTTACAACACAAGAACATGGAGAGCCTGCCACGATGAGCGATCATCTCAATGCCAAGACCACCTCCGAGACAACATGGAAATTTGATAACCTTAATTATACCAGGAAAAATTAATAGTAATACTATTAATAATAATAATAATAATAATAATAATAATAATAATAATAATAATAATAATAATAATAATAATAATAATAATAATAATAATAACAATAATAATAATAAATCATAATAATAATTAATATCGTACAATTTATAGACACTTTAACATCTATCGTTCGATTTATAGACGCTTTAACTATTACAGTTCTGGGACGCTTTAACGTCTTAATCGTGTAATAGGACGTTTAAAGCGTCCGTAAAGTAAAGGAAGACGAAGAAGTTAACTCGTCAACATAAAATGCTACGATAAGAAGTGAAATTTCAGACTATACATTGTACGATACAATGTACGATGAAAAAGTTATTATTATTATCTAGTATCATAACCATCAGGCCATTAGCGACACAAACCAAGTTCAGTTACTGGTGAAATGGATGACAAATTATAACTTCAATCCTCTTCTTTCAAGCTGTTTTTTTTTTTACTTGAGTTAGATTTTCTTAAATATACTTAAATGTACAATAGGATCCAAAGAAATTCCCTTTCGATAGAAGTCACAGTTAGGATATTTAGGCCCTGAAAAATTTACTCTGGGCTCGCGAAACTGAAATCCATAGACGAACACTATATCCACTAGATCACCGAAATCATCAGATATTCGCTACTGTTTTCATTAAACGTAAAGCGGTCCAAGATGTACAGTATGTAGCCTACTTCGGAGATGAAGACCTTACTATTCGGATGTAATTTCCAAAGAGGACATACAGATTACCTGCATCAATTATCTACTTACAGAACTTATTATCTTCAAGTGAGGAGATAATAAAAATTACATTAATGATCTTAACTGACTCATTAATACTATGCACTCACACAATAATTCCAAACCCGGGCTCGACAGACCTAGAAGATTCTTGGTCTACTAACCGGCCGCTGGCCTCACAACCATTTGTCATTTATATAGGTGGTGATCATATAACCAGTAAAAGGGTGACATGTATTCTGCGTGTCAAGTCCCTCAGTCGTTATAGCTAGTTTTCTCAACCTGAAGCCGGTACTCATTGTAGCTATTTAAATTCCTCACGATTCCGGCTGGGTACCAGTCCCATATTGGCCGAAATGAGAACATTTTCTCACCCACGGGAACTCGAACCAGCGCAAGCCTCATAGATCTGCGCCAAAGCATCATGCTTAAACCATTCGGCTATGGCGTGTAACAAACAGAGGATAAAAATAAAACCTTGAAGTCAGTCAATCCTATAAATTTCTATCAACCTGTTTTCTCTTTTGTCGAATTAACATTCTCTATATCCCGTGTGCAGACAAGAGATATCAAAAAAATAATCGTCTACCATTTACTATGACGAGGGAATTGTGTTTTTAGACTACATATGGCATAGGATTTGAGAACACTCCAATATATTTTTAAAACAACAAAGCAGAAATCCATGCAGCAAGTGCAAGAAAGTTGAAGAAAAAATAATAATAAAACAATTGTAGACAGTGTAATTAACACTTCTTTCGTGTGATAGGTAAATGCAATTATATATATATATATATATATATATATATTAAAGAATTTAGCCGTTATATACTCTGTAATTAAAGTTAGAATACAATATATTTAAAAATATATGCAACGATCTTATGTTTTGTCTTTTCAAAGGAGCGTTTCTCTTAGGAAGAAAGGAATCCTAATGCATACTCATAATCAAGTAATAACTTAATTCTAGCTACACATCTACATCGAACACATTATTGTTCATCTTTCCTTGCCCTACTGTTAATAAGGATGTCCGATTAAAAATGAGCCAAATGAACAAAATTCTTAGACAAAAACATATTGTCATGTTCTAGGTTCATAGTATTATTATTATTATTATTATTATTATTGTTATTATTATTATATTTAATCTTATCAAGTTTGTAGATAATAATAATGTTTATAACTTATCAGACTTACATTTAAATAAATAAGGATAAATTAATGTCAGTACATAATTGAATGTCCACCGCTGTGGTCTCGAGGTAGCGTGCTGCTTTGTCACGCAGCGGGCCCGGGTTCGATCCCCGGTCGGAGCAGTTTTTGTGGGTGAGGTTTTTATCGGGGTTTTTCCTCACCTGTAAGACAAATGTCAGGAAACCTTTAAGGCCCAAACGGTCCCCGAAATCATATGGCCATCATCCTTATCATTATCATCATTATCATCATCATCCTTCACCGGTGTGGAAAGCAACGGGAAGCTACCACACCTACACAATTCCCTAGTAAAGCTGCAAGCATAGCATGAAAATGCTATGATTGCAGTGAAGGACCTGCCTTCGGGCAGAATTACTATGGATGGGATAATTGTATGTAGGCTTACGTCGCACAGTGGGCTAAAAAAATAGAAAAAAACCAAAAATATTTAAATATCTTAATGAAACTGTTTCCAAAATTAAATCTTTAGAATAAAATCCTGCCAAAAAAGTTAAGATTCTATGGTGACAAAAATAAAAATTTTGATCGTGGATATTATGCATTTTGAGTACTGATATTTTTTAAAAACCAGACTGTAGAGTATGAATATAGAACATGTCTTATCTACGCTCTTGTGTTTATGAGAGTCAAGCAGAACTAAGGATCCGGAATGTTTTGGCCTCTGTTGCGGGCGGATCAGTTTCCTTTAAAACGGGATTCTTGTTTATTGTCCCGAACAACCATTGAGTTGAAATATTTCAATCATCCGCTATTTGTTTTTATTATATAAAACTTTCCTCATTAGAGGATTACCTCAAGGACAAAGTGATACAGACAATTAATTTTTGTAATTGATGAAATACATTTTGTAAATATATTTTTAAAAAATTCAACTTGTAGGCCTAATTGAAGTATGCATACTATAATGTAATTTTGTAAATATGGTTTCTCAAAAATTGAAATTGATCCTGTAATGGCAGCGATGCCAATTCTAGAAAGATACACTCTGTCCAAATTTAAGAAATTCTAAAATTTAGCTAAGAATCCTGGTATAGTACCTCGTGCCCCGATCATCAATCCTGTGACAGTTATCCTATCTAATTTTTATTTATCTTTGTAATATTCAATTGTTGACTCATGTATGACTTTCTTTTCACAATCAACTTCCTCAAATATACCATTATGAGTCTCAAAACGGGTTGTGGGATCTAGTATCGTACCAATTTTAGAAGATGGTCTAAATGCAATAATATATATTCGTCTGTTACTTCCATAGTGGCCACACCATGAACTTCCTCATAAACTGTGTATCCATAATCTCGCAAGGCTTCTGCCATCATGTTTCGAGTAGTGTGGTGCCGAATGTTTCTCTGAGATTCTCCAAACGGACAAGCCCCATAGACGTGGGCAAGGGTTTCGTGCTCTCTGCGACAACGTCTACAGAGGGTATCGTCCCTAGACCTGCCCGGCAAAGAACGCACCGCCGATACATTGGCTTGCATTTTAATCGCTTCTCTCCATTCGGAACAAGGCAATCCCTGATGGTCACGAATCCATTGATTTGCCGGTGTATATTCATTGTAGAGGACAACGCCTTTTCCTTTATGAGGAAGTTGACCCTAGAGAACTGCTTCTTTGTCTCTTAGTTGCTTCCTGAGTTTCCTTGCATCTGGTAGAAGACTTCGAGTGTTAATGATGATGGCACTAGGTTCAATGTTAAGGTCTCTCACACATTGTAAACTTTCCTCTTTTAGGTTTCGGAGAGTAGTAATGTATGTATTTATATACTGAAGATAAAAATATATAATTTCATTTTTTACAAAATTTAAATGTCTTGCTTACAAAATTTGTGTAAAGTTTTCAGTTAAAACATACAAAATCTCCAAAATACCTAGAACTTAAAGTTGAGTTATAAAAATATACGCAAATGTATACATTACAATTAATGTTTCTTATAGCTTATTTTTTCAAATAATTGATTATTTGAATTTAATTCACTACCTTAAACGAGTTTTACATGGCTTATATAATGCTGCAGTTGGAATCGTTCGAAGTGTTAAGGTAATCGTGCAAAATAGTCCTCAGCATCCTGAATACAACAAAAACTTAATTGTTATTACGAGAAAATATTCCCTGATATTTTCATAGCTTCCCCGGAAATAAAAAGTAGGGCGGAATGCAGTATTTTGAGTTTTTATTTAAGTTTAAGAGGAGGTGGCATAATAACCACCAGAAAAATGTGAAAAATCATTCACGGTGGTTTCAACAGCCGATATTTCATTTAAACAGGAACCAGTAACGCCTCATCAAATCATCCTAATTGCTGAAGAAGCTGTCTTGAAAACTATTTGACCAATTAGCAAAATAAATAGGCAGAGAAAAGCGGAAAAGCTGTTGGGAAAGAACAGAGTTGCGCCAGCCAAATTTTAATTAATGGAAGGGTTCTTAAATCACAACTGAACTAGAACATTTTTAGGGTTAATAATGATCCCTTCAACATTTTGGCACAGGAGGTAAATCATACTAAAGCCAAAGGTAGGATAGTTAAAAAAATAAATCACAAGTAGTCCTGAAATATATGAAATATTAAGTTATAACTCCCTACTAAAAAAATAAAAAAACAATAAAATGAATGCCAATCTTACCTCATAAGCTTTAAGAAAGGAGGAGATGCTGCTGAAATAAAAAGAGAATGCACAATGCTTCGTTTACTATTATTTGCTGGAAGGTAATCGAATTCTAATTGTTTGTGAACAAGACGCCCAATTTCTTTCTTAATCCAGTTATTTTATCCGGAAATTAATAATATGAATTTATTTTATTGTATAATCTACTAAATACTTGATGCAATAGATTATGTCTATTGATAATATTTAAGAGGAGATGCTGCTGAAATAATAAGAGATATTGCAGAAACCACTCCGAGATGTGCATCCAAAAATAAAGCAAGCTATTCTGAATGTTTGCTGCAAATTAGTTATGGATTAGATATTAAGAAATGGCAAGCCAGAAACAAGGAGGAAAAGAACGAAGTTGCGCACAAAAAAGCACACATAATACAGAGGTTTTGCGAAGAGACGGGTTTAATTGTTGATTATCCCCTAAATAAGAAAGTGACCATACAAATGGCGGAAATACAGCTAGAAGACTTTTAAGAAATCCTAAATTATCTTGCCATGTTACACGGATTGACGAACACCTTATTTGCCGTTTTCTATATAGAACTAACTTTTGTTAAAAAATCTCAACATATATATTTTCCATTGCTACGAATCATTTAATAAGAATGAAGACGTTTCACGCGATTAGGGACACCATAACTCATTTATCCTTGTCACTTTTACAGTACCAATATTACTTGTAATTTTAGTACTAATGTAATTAAAAGGACTTTATGTGATCCAATTGTTTTAGTTTAATTTGGTACCCTAGGGGTAAACGTTAAATTTAAAAAAAAACAAGAGGAGGCTTTTGTGTTACCTGTCAGGTTACTCTAATTAGTCAAAAGAAATTCAAAACTAAAAGCAAGATAAAGCATTTTTATACTCCATACAAATAAACTGAATGTCTTATAACCATTAAGAGGTCGAACACAGAACCACTTTATTAAAATTAATGTCTTATAACCCATTAAAATAGTTGAACACAGGGTCGCTTTATTAAGAGTGCCTGTATTTTACATATAGATGATTTACGACTTCAATTCGATTTACATTACCATTAGTCAATGCTGAGGTATGATTTTTTTTGGTCCTATAAAATGCACAATGCATCGTTTACTATTATTTACTGGAAGAGAATCGAATTCTAGTTGTTTGTGAACAAAACGCCCACACTACCGATTCCTTTCTTAATTCAGTTATTTTATCCGGAAAATAGTAATATAAATTCATTTTATTGTATAATCTACTAAATATTTGATGCAGTAAGTCTATTGGTAATATTTACATATAGTCTGTAGAGGCTGCTTAAGGGCCCGGCATAAGGGGACTTGGGGCCGAAATAATTAGAAATCACATTCGAATTGTGAATTTAAGGAGATATCGATATATTGTAGGAAAGTTTATCTTTTTTAGTAGTTGAGACCCTTTATTAACTTATAGGAAAGGTCGGGTAATGTGGACCCCTCTGTTTGAGTGGACCCTGTAAATATCTTCTTTAATTGGTACTGCCCTCGAACAGAAAATATTTTAATTTCTTCCCCTCATCAACTTTGACGGGTTCAAGACCAGTTTATTTTATTATTTGTGCAAAGAAGGGTTTATTTGTGATATTTATGAAAATGACCGCTTTAAAAGTTTTTCAAGTTAAGAATCAATTCTTTAATTTCTGCTATTGAATATTAAAAATGTTGAAAACAACTCCTAAATATATTATAGTATATACACTGCTCAAAAAAATTAGGGGATATTGTAGAATAACCTATTAAGACTATGTTTTTAGGAACAGTATTAGATGCAATCACTTTCTATTTACTCCAAAAGAATATCAACAAGAGTTTGAAGTCATTACGTAACCTGTACCACACCAGATGTCAAAGATATCCTGATTAGGAATATGGCAAACAAACAAAGCAACATTAAAATGGGTGAAAATGTTTCTTTAGTATGGTGTATGGTCTCCTCGAACGGCCAGCACTGCCTCACACCTGCGTGGCATTGATGCAATGAGGTTAGCAACGAGTTCTTGGGGGATACGTGGCCACTCTTCCATAAGAGCAATGTGCAGCTCTGGAACAGTTGTGGGAGGTGCTGGTCTGCCTGCAATGCACCTGCCTAATGCATCCCACACATGCTCAATCGGATTTAAGTCCGGGGAGGAAGCTGGCCATTGCATACGCTCGATACCCTCCACTTCCAGCATGTCGTCCACCAAGCCAGCTCTGTGGGGTCGTGCATTATCGTCCATAAAAAGAAAAGAATCACCTATGGCATCAGCATTAAGGCACGACAAAAGGTCGGAGAATCTCATCTCTATACTTTACCGCAGTCAAAGTACCACCTTGGATAACGTAGAGGTCCGTACATCCACCACTACTGACTCCTGCCTACACCATCAATCCACCGCCACCATATCTTTCACGTACAAAAGCTGGATTGTTTCGTGTCCCTTTTTCTCTCCAGATGAATACACGCCGACTATCACATTCCATGTTGAATCGCGACTCATCAGAAAAAAAGAACTGATCTCCATTCAGCATGCCTCCACCCACGATGTTCCTCCGCCCAGTTTCTGCGATCTCTACGGTGTTGTGGAGTTAACCTGGTACACACCATGGGCCTACGGGCATAGAGACCACTTCCATGCAGTCGATTAGGGACAGTTTGAGTTGACACCCTGCGTCCTGTTGCTGTTTGAAGTGTATTTCGCAGTTGAGTTGCATTCTGCTGTCTATTCCGACGGGCTGTTAACAAGAGGTAACGGTCATCCCTTGCTGTTGTTGCCCTTGGTCGACCTTGTCCGGCTCTTCTGTAAACAGTATGTTCTTTGAAAATGATTCCAAAGACTGGAAGTCACGCTTTGAGACACCCCAATGGCTTGTGCCACCTCTTGTTGTGTCTGTCCAGCTTCCATCCTTCCTATGGCCCTCCAAGCCATTGGTTCAGGTAAATCACGTTGTCGAGGCAAGTCAATCACTAACTGAAAACTGGACTGGATTTAAAAACAGCAACAAAACATTCACCCCCACACCACCCTTTCACATCAACAGTACAGACACTGCCCTCTGGTGTGGTACCGAGGTTACGTAACAACTTCAAACTCTTATTTACATTATCTTGGAGTAATAGAAAGTGATTGCATCTAATACTATTCCAAAAAACATAGTCTTAATAGGTTATTCTACAATATCCCCTAATTTTTTTGAGAGCAGTGTAGATGCTGTTTTAATATACTGACGGGTTTGGTTTTATATTATGTGACATGGTGGCTAAATGAAATAATTAAACATGACAAAGGAATTCGGTTAATGTGGACCCTCCATGAGGACCTGGGCACACTTTTCCCGAATACGTATATTTTATCAATGAGGATACTATTTGTAAAAACCATTCACTTAATTAATTTTATTTAATATCCTTGTAATTTTACTAAACCCAATGGCATGTGAATGTTATAATCAACAATAATTTTTCAAAACATTAAATATCAACGCTTTTTAATTATGATCAGTCATAAATATTTTCAGGTTAATCTGTGTCTGTCTGTATAAATTAATAGAGTAAATAAACTCATAAGTAGACTAAAAGCTAAAGTGGACTGTGGGGTCAACTTTATCCGAATATGGAGGTTATAGTGGACCTTTCTTGTAATGTAAAAAAAAAGGTTATAAATAATTATGAAGATGTTTCTATGTTTTAATAAAATAATAATGTTATTTCATAGTTACAACACTAATGATAATCACTGTAATTAAACAAAATTCAAATCTTTTAATTAAAAGATGAAAACAACAAATTCAAAACAGGGGTCCAAATTACCCGAAGTTCATTTACTTTAAAAATAAAACACCAAAGGATATTTACTTAACTCCTGTGTTAATTTTTCTAGTGCCTCACTAATGAATGTAATGTCCTAACATTCCATTTTTGTTTAAACCTTTGCTATGGATCCCTTGAAGTAGTACCCACCCAGAAATTCAAATGGGGTGCTATTTTATCTTCGGAAAGTTCTAGTCTAGTGGAACCCATGCCGCATTTCTTAAAGAATGCATTTTTACCTAGGTAAACTCACTAAATTAAGATCGCCACTCTTTCGACCAACGGTCTTTTAGTCCTATTTATCGGCTTTGACCTGTTCGGCAAGGTTGACCCTTCCGGCTGCAATTCTACTGCCGCGGCTTAATTCGGGGGTAATTTAATCACGTAATCGTCTCCACCATAAAAAGGTAAAATGCAATCGGAGTCAACATTAAACACCACAATTGTTTAAGTACACATTTAGAAAAGTCCCAAAATACTAGATGAGGGGAGTGGTATCATAAATGTGTGTGAAATTTGTTCGGACCTGTTTAATTTGACTATTTAACTCATGCCCCAAATGGGAATCAATAGCCAATCACATTTCAATGATTTTTTATTTACAACCAATCACAGTCGTGTTTCGCCTAAAATTTACCAACTAAAGTTTATCTTAATAAAGAAAACACCTCCTTTTTAACATTCTGAACAGGTCATAGCATTATTTTGCAGTGTCTGACCCTCCGAGAAATACGACTACCAGATTGTGTATATAGTGCATGAATGTCAGCAGAAAGTGCATGCGATAGATAATATAAAAACATTTGTAACAATTGATTATACCACAAAAAAAACTGTTCGCACTTTCGTAAACGAATTATATTCCAGGAAATGACGTTGCAGAAAGATATAATTGACATATTTACATCATAGGACATCAGAAATTAATATTAATACCTATAACGTTGGTTATACATTTCTCCACTAGGGGGTGCATTCTTACAATATTGCGATCCTTTGGCAATAAATAATATTATGATCTGGTGGCAGTGATGAACAAAGGAAGGAAATGAAGCGTACCAATCGTTTCTCATTTGTTTTCAAACATCGCCGTTTGCATTAAATATATAAATATTTTAAAATAACTATAGTTAAATAATGATTTGCGAGTAAACAGCTTAATTTCGTTAAATAGTCCTAATAAATGGCACTCTTGATTTCCAAATTCTCTAGATAAATTCACTCCTCACTTCGTGAGTCGTGAATTTATCGATATTTGGAAATCACTCGTGGCATTACTTATGATAACGTTTTTAATGGTACTGTAGGTGAACTCACCTAATGAAGTAGCTGAAGATGCACACATGTTCTTGAGAAGAGCGTTTATTTCACAGACTGTTCTGTCCATCCCGATTCTTGCGAACTGACGACAGATGTCAATTACTCGCATCTAGAGAGCTCTAAATTGCTTCTGATTTGACAATCATTCCATTCGTTCAGGGAGTCACGTCAGCTCTTTACTGAATAGATCCAGTCACAAGTGTACCCACTCCTTCACGCCGGATATGTCATTTTATACATCAAGGTTTACACGGTGAGCATTACCGAAGATATCGCAATAATTACCTCAAACAATTTTGGAACATATTTCCCTTGCTACACCAAATTATATACACAAATATCTACATCCAAAAGCTTCCACGAAGAGTTACAAGATGACATGTCATAGACCTTGGATGTTCGTCTCTGGATCCAAAATGCACGGGTTCATTTCCAATGAAGGAAATTCAAAGACGCGGTTTTCTTTGGAGGAAAAGTTTAAAGCTATCAGTTTCGTGTCAGAAGGTGTGTAATACATGCAAATGTTATCTGGTGAAATTCACTGACGTAAGAGTTCATGAAAAGGACACGCCGCGCCGTAGCGTTGTTGGTTAAGGCAATACGCTACAATCAGGAAGATCGAGGGTTCGAGTCCCGGTGGGTCAGAATTTTTAAACTGACCCAAACCTTCTGGCGGCACCATGACATTGGGGTCGACTTAGCCTTTAACCGAAATGAGTACCAGGCGCTTGTTCTGGGATTAAAGGAGGCCGTCACACAGTCACAAGTGCCAATTGTCTAGAAAAAGTGGGAGACTTCAACCTCCTACTGTCCCAAGGGTCTCATAAGGCCAGAAGTGGGATCACTTTACCTTTACCTAAGAGCTCATAATACTGACATTTAAACTATCCAAACAAACGAGTCTTCCCAATATATTTTTGTCCACAAATTTTTCGGTAAAGCTCGAGATTCTAGAAGTCAATGTAAAAGTCAAAAAATAAAATTCGTATCGAGATCTCAGTCGTCCTCAACTAAATTTGATATTTTAAAAATACTTTGTAAACCACTCGGAATATCATGTTTCATCTTCAGCTTGTTAAAAGGAACTATTGTTATTGATTAAGATTTTATATAGAGGGTTTAGGTCATTGGGCATGTTCCTATTCAAGAAGACATTTAAGTGGGATTTTAATACTATTGATATAGATAGTATAGCTTCACTTTCAATGTTTATTTGTTTAATACTACTTTCTTTAACTAGTAATGCTTATGTTTCAATGTTTTTATTTTAAATTCGTCTCTTTTATTGAAAGACAAAGTAATATTTTAAGAGAAGAATTTAAGCCTAAACCGGGATTTTAACCCATGATAATAAACCATGATATATAAAAGTTTGATATGTCGCCAGAAACAGAGCTTCTTCTTCCCTCAAATCTCTAGCTTCCATACTTCTCCTCACTCCATCTACCCTTCGTTCTCTAGGTCTGCCTCTTCCTCTTCTTCCATTAGCTTTCCAATCAAGGATCGTCTTTGGTATTCTATCTTCTTCCATTCTTAAGAGGTATCCATGCCATTTAAAACATTTTTCTTCTATTTTTTCTTTTTTTTTTCAACTTGCATAATTCCCCTTTTTGTGCTGTTTCTGACTTTATCCCTTCTTGAAATTCTTGTCGATCACTTTCAAAAATCCATTTCTACTGCAAACAGCTTGTTTTCTACTTACTGTCCAGGTTTTGGATCCATATACATAATAAAATGCTTTGTAACAGAACTTGAAATATAATTTTCTTCGTACTGTATATTATATTTCTATTCCAAAGTACTGAGTTCAACATACCAATGATTCTTCTTCCATTATTAATTCTTATTTCAATTTCTGTAGTTGAATTCTCACTTTTATCTAAAATGGATCTTAATATTTAAAATTTTTAACAATACGTATTCTTCCTGAATTACATTTTAACTCATCTGTTGTATCCAATGAAAGATACTCTGTTTTATTATAATTTATCTGTAATCCCTACTTTTTTTATTCTATCTCAAATTTTTTTTACATGAAAGATGAATGATTAGGGAGTCGTAGATTAATAATTAATAAGAGGTTACTGAATTTTATACCAAGTATGTCTTTATGATGATTTTTGTTGAGATCTTGTAATATGGCTGCCCATCCCTCTATTAATCTTCTAGGAGAAGGGCAATTTCTACATAAAAAATTAAAAAGATAACTGTGGTTAAAAAGAATCGAAGCAAAAATGGTAATCGAGCAGAATTTGTAGTATCAAATACACATTCAAAGGGAGAAGATTTTTCTCGATCTTCAACCATTTATCCGCATCCTGAGCAATCACTACCTAATCATCTGCGAATAGTAAATGGTGGAGATAATATTTATCTTCTATTTGAATGGTGATTAATTTAGTGGTTATAAATCATATATGTAAGTTTTGATAGCTCAAGATTATATATATATATATATAGGATGTAGCAAAAAAACACCGACAATGGAGGTGAGGTGGTATATTGAGATATGTTGATAATTTTTTAATAAGGTACTAATCTCCGGAAATGATGAGTTTTTCACACAATGAGTAGCTAACTTTTCAAGAGTTCTGTTAGTTAGATTTCAAAACTCTACTTGACAATGCTGTCACAGTCACGTCAAGTTTTCAAAATATCCACCTCCCATCTCATTGCAGTGCATACATCAGCGGTGTAGTGATTGGTGCACATGTTCAAATATGCCTGGTCATGTTTGAATTATTTCTGTAGCAGCATAGATTCGGGCTATAAGATCCATATGTGACTCTACTGGAATCTGATAAACAGTCTGTTTCATGTCGCCCCACAAAAACTAGTCGAGAGGGTTAAGATCAGGTGATTTTGGAGGCCATGAGACTGCCAATCCATCATCCTGGATATGTGGTATCCAAATGTCTCCTCACATTGGCATCGAAGTGAGCAGGAGCTCCAGCATGTTGCAGCCACATTCCATTGCGAAGCCACGTATCACAGTTTCTGTACCTGTGAGGTGTTGTCACATAATGACTCTTCAAATTCTTCGAACTAACACTGATTTTACGACATAATTAACTAGTCATAGTTTGAAAACGCATCATTTCTGGACATTGGTACCTTATTATAAAATGATTAACATATCTCAATATACTATCTCACCTCCGTTGTCAGCAGTGTTTTTTGCAACACCCTGTATATATATATATATATATATATATATATATATATATATATTATCCCACTAGGATTCAAACTCAAATCAACAGGAAGACATGCTACCATCTGATCTAACACAGCCAGTACTCTGCCAATTTAAATATAGGTATTAACAATTGTATTGGTACTTGGTGCTGTGCAATCACATTTCTGGTGACAACAGGATTATAAATTTTTTTGCCAGTATATTAAGAATTGGAGCCATATTTTTGTTAAGAATAGTGTATTTATCCAAATGAAGCAAAGCTGCTCCACATACATGATTTAAGGCGGTCATTTCCCAATAGATAACAATGTGTTAAACATTTAACACAAGGAAGGGAGATGTTAATTTAGCATGCAGCACAACAGATTGTTAAAAGTAACACACATCAATGAAACAGAATTTCTGTAAAATTGTGTGTTCGAAATAATATTAAAAAACAAACAAATGTGACTTCAAAAATAGCTAGATGCAGCTCAAGAAATAGAGATGCAACTCCATTTTATTCAACCAGACATATCTCAATAGGCAAGTGAGTAAGATGTCATTAAAGATCAGAGGTATTAATCTTGAAATGTCAGCTTTATTCCAGACAAAACTGTAATGCATTTCCAAAAATTCTGTGTTTGCATACATGTCCTGTTTTATTCAATTCACCCATTGAGATTAATAATTATTATAAAATTCATTTAACCATGAACTCATGATGTTCTAATTTTTTTAAAAATGTAAAAAATACTTTCGATATTCTGCATAAAATCATACAAAGATGCATAGAAAATAACATTCACAAAAAATAAGATTTAAGTTATTTCAGTGTAAATTAATAACAGACAGAGTTTTATTAAAAAAATATTCAACCATTTATTATAAAATATGCAGAGAGAAATTATCTTAGAGATCATAAACTGGTACAACACCAGTACTTCATATACATAGGGAATATAATCTGCACTTAGAAAAATTACTACTCTTTAGTGAATAAAAAACAATTTACTCAAAATCTACATGATGAGACTTTAGATTTTTTAAGCTTAAATAATTTTTTTTCTTTTTGTCCACCACTGTCTTCTCGAGGTAGTGTGCTGCCTTGTCACACAGCGGGCCCGGGTTCAATCCCCAGTCAGGACAGTTTCCTGGGTGAGGTTTTTATCGGGGCTTTTCCTCACCTGTAAGACAAATGTCAGGAATTTTTAAGGCTAAACAGTCCCTGAACATCATATAGCCATTGTAATCATCATCATATATTCATCTTAGATTAAGGACTCTTCTGGCGCACCACTATCATCATCATCACCCATCACATCATCGGGGCAACATAATCCTGCCTTCCAGGTGCCCCAACCTCAGAAGTGGATTACAATTATGCCAATGCTAGAAGAGAACACCAGAAATGTCCAAAAAGGATAAACCTGGGGCATAATTTTTTTTTTAAAAGATAATATTTTTAGGAATTGGTATTGAGAAAATTACAGATCTAAGAAAATGTTTGTGAACTTTGAACAAAAATTTGTTATATTAATCAAATCTGTTTTAATTTCATTCATTCCGTTCCATTAACTTAGTTTAACTTCTCACCATATAGGTATTTTTTACATGCCACACACCACCCAGATCTTACAGTGGCATAACCAGTTGGGAGATGGATTTTAAACTATGTATTACATACATACTTTCTTCTTGACCCACAAGGACATGAGGACCTCCCTGAATGAGTGATCATCTGAATGTCAGGGCTTCCTCTGAGACAACACAATATTAAGACAAAACACATGTTCATGCACACATACATTCATACTAAATATGGCAAATATGATAATGATGATTATGATTGCCAGTAAATATTATAAAAGTTGTGTTAGGATCATAAAATAATAAATTCGTGAATAGTAGTACAATGCAATAACAAAATGTGCAATTTGGGCAATTAATGGACTAAAAAATGACACTGTATTTCATTACCAAAATTGTACAATTACAAAGTGAACATTTCAAGTAGATTTTAAATTAACACAATGAATACAATATTAATATTAAAGATACATTATAAAATGCAATAATAATAAATTTAAAAATATATATTAATGAAAAATTTTACATAATGCCTTAAGAAGTTTCATACACATGTAAAGAATTCCTCAGCACGACAGGCCTAGAAGCCCATGCATACCAGCCAGCTATTGGCCTCACATCAACATGTGTTAAAACAAAGGTAGACGATTATCCAACCTGTTAAGGGGTGGCATGTGGTCAGCATGTCAGGTCCCCAGCAATTATAGCTGGTATTCTCAACCTGGAGCCACTACTTATTGTAGCTACCCAAATTCTTCATGATGCTAGGAGGCCACCAGCCCCTTACTGGCTGAAATTACATGAGAAAATTTCTTCTGCTATGGAGATTCGAACCAGTGCAAGCACCATAGCTCTGCACCAAGTCATCTTGCCTTAATCATTCGGCTACATTGCGGGATACATGAAAAGAGTACAAAATAAAAATTAGAAAATTAATGCCAACCTAAAACTTAAAAAAAAAAACTTAACATTAACAGATTAGGAAGGATCATGAGGGATATATAAACATACACAAAGATCCACATATTCTTAACAAATAGCACAAGAAAGAGATAAAGTGGCTAATCCTACTCTCCAGTAAATGTTACCCTTAGGAAACTTCCCTGTACTTATTTTTAGGAGGCAATCCTGTATCAGACACACCATAGGCACTTCATGCTTAAGTGCTTCAGTACCTTAGATATTTCCTTGAAAAGAAGATGAAAGCTGCCCTGCAAACAGGCCTTAAAGGTTCATGAGGATGTGGGTACAAGGATCCGTGATTCTTATCCAATTATCTGATAAAGATGTAAGATGACTCAGCCTTAGGCTAAAGTGACTTTACTCTCAGAAAAACTCCTAGTAGGCCCTACTCATTTTATAAGAAGCTGAGTGGGTCCAGAACAAGAAAGAGTGAAAAAAGTCTTCACTCCTCTTGCAATTGGAATTAAATCTGGGCCTTCTAGTACATAATCAGATACCTTGCCAGCATAGCTATCAGGTCCATAACTATACATGAATGAAATAAAATTTGGATAATATTTTATAAAAGTAGTCCAATTACTGTGCAAGTTATATTTTGCAAAGAGTTACGGTATCATTTTATCACTTTATCTTAGATTCAAGCATATATATTATATAAACACATATTTTTCCTTATGTAGTAGTTCTCCCTTTCAAATCTATTTCTCCAAAAATCAATTATTTAACTGTATTGACTTAGGCTTTCACGGCTGGAGTTATTATGATGATCTTGAAGTAGATTTCCAGGCTGTAGGCCATGGTCTTGAGGCTTGTAGTTCTCCGACGTTTTGCCATAGACTGCGTCTGGCATCCTCAAGGGTTGTCTTGAGGTAGTCTGGCGAAATGTCAGGGAACTACAAGCCTCAAGACCATGGCTTGACAAAAGAGTAGGTTTACATGACAACTTTTCTTGTATCCGTTTTTTCATCTTAACTGCATGTACATTTGTATTGTACCTATCAAGAGAATGTTTACGATTGAATAATTTACCACAATTTTTGCACTTAAAATATTTGTCATCTATGTGCAAAAGCATGTATTCACTTAGAGAAGTTTTCTTGATGAATATCCTATTACAGAAACTACATGATAAAGTTTATGATCTTCATGTGTAAGCATATGAGCACTAAGAATACAGGATCTATGAAATGTCTTATTACAAATGTTACATGTGAAAGGTTTCTCTCCAAAATGTCTACGCATATGCACAGTATGATAGAATTTAGAAGTGAATGACATTACAAATATTACAAGTATAACTTTCATGACCTATATGTGTATGCATGTGAATGTTTAAATTGGATTTCTGAGTAAAAGATTTAGCATATATTTTGCACGAGAAGGATCTATCACCTGTATGTGTAGAGATGTGTGCTGTAAGATTAGACTTTTCTGAAAATGCCTTTCTGCAAAAATTACATGTATATGGTTTTATTCCCTTGTGGATTTGCATATGTTCAACTAGTGTATGCTTGTAAGAAAATGGTTTGTTACAAATATTACACATAAAAGATGCATTTCCTAAATTCATATCTGGTAAAATTTTATTTTCTAAAAGCATATCACCACACTCACTATTACTTGAAATGCTGGGCAAGTCATTATTCCCAGATTCTACATTCCAAGACTCTAAAACAGCACCTTGAATACTATCCAATTCATCTTCTACATTTGTTTGTTGAACTTCTATTTTGTCATAATTCTCATCTGCATTTTCATCCTAAAATATAATTCATCATCATAGTACATTCACGAATTTAGGCCATTTGTTGACCTGTTTCGGCCTCAAGAGAAACACCATCCAAAAGTCTTTTGAGTGGACGTCCTGGTCTTCTTCTTCCTGCAGGTTGATATCTTATCATTTGTTTGGGTATTCTGTGATCTTCCATTCGATGAACATGTTGCATCCATCTTGACTTATAATCAGAAATTTTGTTTTCTAAAGATTCCATGTGTAATTCTTCTAAGATGTCTTCATTTTTTTTTTGTGATCTAGTAGTGTGTATCCTGCAGTCCTCCGAAGATATCTCATTTCAGCTGATCTAAGTCTCTGTATATATAAAATATAATTCAATAGTTAAATCACTGGCATTCAATAAGAAGCAATATACAGTACCCTTCAGAGAAAGTGATGGAAAAATAAACAACATATGAAAGGTTTGTCACTGTATAGGATTCAGATTACATTTACAATTAAAATTATTGTTAATGTGGATAAGATTCCTAGAGTTAAAAATTTACAGAGTGTGGTAATCTCTCTAACTTTAAGTTAGACTGCAACTGCTGGAAAATTAAATCCCAGGATCAAACTTAAATTTAATTCTCCTAGATGGGTATAACATATTCTAATACTCTGCTTGTAAGTTTATAAAGTTTTATATAAGAAAAAAAAAAGTAGGCTACATATGTAAAAAAATATATTTTTTTAGACAAAATACAATAAATAAATATATAAATAAATATAGGCTTGAATATTATATAGATAGTTCCAGAGGAAAATTTATGTTTCATTTGAATGGAGACTGGATGAAGTAAAAAATGAACAACATTAGCAACTAATTTACTCGTATGTGTGTTCTAATGCCATTCTGCTGAACTTTATGTGCTTCAGGTTCCATGCTAGGCAGATAGAGGGTACTAATATGGTCTATTTTCAATTTACGCACCACTTTGGCAGACCACTTTACATAGATGATGTATTCATGAATTTGTACAGAGAGGAGTGTAGGGTGAATATATGTTTGTATAATGTAAAGTGTGTATGAGTGGTGATGATGATGAAGGGAAGGAAGAAAGTGAAATCTGGTGCTGACACCTACTCTTATTGAAAAACACCAAGGGAGCCGTCAGGCTTAATTTCCCTATCTGATGGGACAAATAGCTATCAACAGTATCATATGCCTTCTCAACATATGTACTGTAGAGAGGTCTGGAATTTAATGCAGGAATTTGGTGTACGATGTAGTAATTAGAAATTATTCACCATAACCCCTCCTGGTCCCAAGATTAAAAATTTTGCAATTAAATTAAATTAAAAATTAAAATCTTCAACCACAACACACCTCAACGCTAGGTATCAAACCTGGACACACTAGTCAGGAAGCAGGTATGCTACCACCTGAGCCAGCATGGTGGACATTTTTGGCCCTAATTTGTCTTATTTCAACCTTTTTTTTTAATTGATTACTTACCTTTTTGCTATTACATAGGCTATATATTAAAATTAAGCAAAGGCATTCGTGCATACTCAGACCTAAGTTGAATATGAATAATTATTTATCTTTAGTAAAATCCACACATCCAAGGCTGGAAATCAAAGCTAGGGCCTCTTTTTCTGTAATAAGAAATTCTGATCATGACCATACATAATAATTTCAAATATTACAAATTAAGGCATTTCAGAAATATTCAAAGAAAACAGAAAGCCTGGCATTTGTGAATTTTGAGCCTCTGATATTTATTATACACTAGCCGCTGGATCTCTGGCTATGAAGTTTAGGTTAGAGGAGAGGTAAAGGGAGAACTCACCCTCTACTGCCAATAAGGATATGGTTGATGTGAGAGTGAACATTTGCCACAACCAATCACCGCTCTTGATGCAGCTATAGCGCGCTAGTAAGGTTTGAAATTGCTGAGATGTTGTTAACTGTATGTCTGCTAACCGCATACATAAAGCGGCCCATCCCACTGAAAATCCATATCGGCAACACTGTCGTGAAAACGTCAGGGCCAGAGAATCGGTGGCTGGAGTGTAGTATGGCTTATTCAATCCAGATCAGAATATAGAAAGGTTAGGTTCCTAGAAAATTACAAATATATATCTAAGTGAATATTTTGTTTATGTGAATATCAACATTTTTTACTTCATAAAATATTTGAAACGGTAATTCTAAATTATGTTGACCTATGTTAGCACACATGATGCATTCATACAAACTTCATTCTGTGTGCATTCTTTTCATTTCTATTTTAACATGTATTTTTTAATATGTTGTTAAGATTAACATAAACTGTATTAAATTATTGTCTTATAAGAAAGAATCATTCCTTTATAGAAAATTGGGCATCCATTACAATTAGAGGTTAGGTAGCTCAATTTAATACAAACGTGTGTTTTGATTGAGAAATGCATTGTTTGTATGTTTAGGACTACTGAAGACAAAACAGTTGGTAATTACAGTAGAACTCACTATCATAGAGACTCACTATGCAGTTTTAACTTACTGATTCAGACTTCACTGCACAATGAAGTAAATATACATGTTCCATTTCATTTTTAATATTTGTTTCACTATTATCATAAAACAGCTTGCTCTCTGATTCATTCAGAGGTTCTGATTCCATATGTTTATTTTGAATTACAAAAGAGGAATAGTTTATTTCCCTATCAAAGATTTTGTCATCTATCTTACAAAAACAAGTATTCCGCCATATCAATATAATTTACACGATGATATTATCAAAGAGTCGGTGACTGAATTCAGAACAGAACATAGAGAATCGAATACAACGGTTATACTTGTCAATGTTTTTGACGTATCAAAAGGACCGTGAAACATCACAGAGTGCCCCGCGAAATTTGAAGCTTTTAATTTTCTCGATATAATTGAACGCTCCAGCATTTTACAGAGAAGATGGAAACGATGGTATATATTTGAGCCTATTCAGAATATATTTATTTATTTTTTCTTTTGCTTTCCTTTCTTTGGTAAGACTTACATGAAAATGATAACAAATCTATTCTCAGTTTTTGACCCATCAACAAGAATTTATAGTCTTTCATTAAATTGAATTAGAACATTATTAGGGTTAATAATTATCCCCTCGACATTTTGTCCTTGGAACTTACAAGTCAATGTCATGGGCAAATTTTTAGGCAGGAAGATAGATATTTCAGGGACATAGAACTATACTCACGGTGGAAATATAAAATCAGGAGCGTCGCCAGGAGGGTGCAAAATGGTGCGAAAGTATTCTTATTTTGAATTGCTGCTAAATAATATAACGGTGGGTATCTTTTCAAAATAAGGGAGTGTTATAAATCACCAAAACATCTATTCTGTTGTCATCATTCTGTGCTGGATGAAAACTTACTTGCATAATAGAAAGACCCATGAATGCCTGTGTAACCTAGCAGTTATAGTTGTGGAAAAGGATATTGCCAAAATACTGGATGTGGAGGAAATCATCAATAAATGTGATGATATGCATAGCAACGATGCATAGGTTTACATTAGGAGAGTTGAGGTAAGCTTTTGTTTTTTAGTATTATATCTCACTTAAACTATATTTTCGCTCTTTTACCCTCATCCCATATTTTTTTTTACTTTCCAGCCCATCTGAAACCCCTGTTATCAAATCCTAATGGTGCCACTATTTAATATTCCCCTACCCACTAGAATTTGAACCTGGAATGTTGGTATATGGGAAGGTAGGGACACCACTGACTAATGCCATGCCACCAGACCCAATTAATTAACAAATTTCTTAAATCTATTTCATACATAATTTTATCTGACTCCATCCGTGGTGTTTCCATGAGCAACATAAAAAAACAAATTTCCACAATTGAGATTTAAAATAAAATTGTTTACACCTCACCTCATATCCAGTCTTATAATTAAATTGCTTAGGTTTTAAAACTGGTTTATTTAGAAGGCTGGATATGAGGTGAAATGTTAGGAATTTTATTTTAAATCTTAATATAAGCTTCATAGTGATATTTCCTATAATAGTTCAATCCTACAATTCATTTAGTTAAGAAATTAAAAATATATACAAAACAAATTTTATATTCCTCATAAGTAATCTAGTAAGATAAAAATATTTTGTTGTTTACAACTTAAAAAATTGAATTTAGAACACTAAGCAAAGACTAAGATTTCTTTATTGTACAAATAATTTCGTAATATAATGCTTTAAAACCCCAATTTATTTCCATTTCTTCTCAAAGTGGCATAGCTCCCTCTCTCATTAGACCTCTCAATTAAACAAGAAATACAGTACATTAATACATTTTTGCAGGATAAGAGTGAAATTACATATTATACCGAGTACTTCTTTTCTGAAAAAATCAGGGCACTCAAGAAATACACTACCGGTATCATAATAATTAAAATATCTTATTTCTAAAAAAAAGCCATTAATTGTAGGCTGTTGTGCTCTTGACCCAAGCAATGAATTATCACATTTTCAACACTGTTTAAATAAGAAGTCACATCAATAATTCGGCTACTAGGAACATTAATGTAACTACGAATAAAAGTGCCATGGGCTTCGTTGTGAGAAGGATTCACAATTTCTACTGCTTCCTCTTTGTCACTACCTTCTTCCTGGCATATAGTATGATTTATGATGATTTTGTTTACATCCAAAGTTATTACAATTATTGTCTACTGTAATAAAATCATCTATATGAACATCATTTCTGAGCCTTTCCCATACAGCATCCCAGTCACCTCCTTATCTGTTAATGTAACATCAATCATCTCAGTGTGCGATATGGGGCTGCTAACAAATTAAAAAAATTAGAAATTAATCTGTCGAGAAAATTTCTGTAATGTCTAGTCTAATACATTACTGAAAAGCCATTTTAAAGCATATACTACAAGAAAATAATGTTTAATTCATAATTATTAGCAAATTTAAA
This sequence comes from Diploptera punctata, assembly GCA_030220185.1. Classification (NCBI taxonomy): domain Eukaryota; kingdom Metazoa; phylum Arthropoda; class Insecta; order Blattodea; family Blaberidae; genus Diploptera; species Diploptera punctata. Next base: position 13,985 of record JASPKZ010008661.1, on the reverse strand, counting down.
GTAAAAATTTAATACCACGAGAAAATTACTGCTATGATGTAATGGACTATCAACAAATTAAATATTAAATAATATAGCTCGAGTAAAGTATGGGTGCATGATACACTGTTAATTTTTTTTTTAATTTTGGAAAAAGTAACCCAATAGTTTACAGAATGGAATAAAGAATATCAGGTTGCTTACCCTAGAAAATCCAGATTTCCTAAAGCAGTTGGTAATAGACTGCTGATCCGCTCCTTTTCATGCTGCACTGATAAAATTTATTGGATCCAGCTATGTTATGGATTTCATTAATGAATGAGTTGGTGAAAATGCTTTAACATCTCACCTCATAAATTTGCGTGACTTTATGAGATGAGATGTTAAAGCATTTTCTCCAACTCATTCATTAATGTAAATACCTCATAGCGTTTCCTCCCACTGCAATTTTGATAAAATTATGGATTTCATGATTATTTCTGTAATGTTAATTGATTCAAGATAATGCAGGACTATTGCTTGCAATAGAAGTGCTTGAACACCTTTATTATTCCTTGATCCATTGGCTGTAGTTTACTTGTTATATTATAAGGTATATATATATGCAAGCTCAATATTCTTAAAGCTTACATTTTGTGCATATATGGAGCAGTTGTAGACAACAGTAAAATCTTGCAATTTGCCACCAAAATTTTGTTGTAAGTCTTTCAACCATCTGACAAACAGGCCCCCTCTCATCCATGTACATGTTTATGTTTTATAATCGCAGATCCTTAACATCCTTGAAGCAGTGTGGTTTTGGTAATTTGTCTATTACTAACAATGGAAATTTCTCAGAACTGTCCAAATTCGCAGTAATGAGTACTATCTCAATTTTCTTTTTACCCTCGTGGCATCATTCTCACTTGAAGATAGAAGACTTGTCAGCCATAAGTTTAAAAAATAACCCACACATCAGCATTAAAAATATCACGAGGGTGTATGTACTAATGAGATTTGAGAGCACTTCACATTACCATTCAGTAATTTTACATTACTGACCAACTCAGATTCTCCATTAGTATGATGCATGTCTTTGTTTAAAGTGGTCCAACTATCCATTTGTTGCTGAAAAATCAATGTTCACCTTTTCTCTTATTTCTTGAGTATTGTGTTGAATGATACACCCAGTCAAGGAAATGGAAGCATTCCAATATTGGCAAAACCATTTTACAAGAATTGTTTTGATGTCCTCATTCTCCCCAGATTTCACCTTAATTTACTTGCACTCTCATTCAGTAGCCTCTTGAATTGCATCACGATTTTTAAAATACAATAGGAAGTATCATTATGAGGTTTTTACTTACGGAAATAAAAAGTGTGGTCTGTTTAATTCTTACCTCATATTGTTGTTTCTGTTACACATATGTTTCAAGCTTGTTAGCCTCATCTTCAGTAGTTATAGGCTGTAATTGAGTCTGTAACTACTGAAGATGAGGCTAACAAGCCTTGAAACACATGTCTAACAGAAACAACAATATCAGGTAAGAATTAAACAGACCACACTATTAATTATGCATCACAATTTTTTACTAAAGTCCTCAGTGTTGATGAAGGGATGCCTAGTGATTCTGCTAACTGTTATTGGTTCATGCTGGTGTTTTCAATATCAACAAAACTTTTCGTTTCATTCTATTATTCATGTTGGCACTATACACTAAGTCACTCACACTTCAACACAATGTACAAGTTAAAGGCTTCACTGACAATGGAATGGAAAGCTGACAACCAAGTCTTCAATGATAATGGAACCTGAAGGTGGCAATCAAGTCTTCAGTGACAATGGAATGCAAAGGTTGCAACCAAATGACCAAACTCTCTGTACAGAGCTTTGCAGAGATCGATTTTGCAAGTGGGGTCAAATTTCATTCCATTGTATTCACCAAATACTGACTCCAGGGCTGCAGCAAGCAATGGCAAGTTGAGAATTTTAGGCAGACTTTGTCTATATCCATACTCTTTAAAATATGGTAGGGCATTTTAAGAAGTTTCAGATGACAAAAGAGGGCATCTTAAATGGGATCAATAACTTATTAAGTGGTGAATTTCATACAATTTTATATAGGGAATGTCAAATGATTGGAAGAAAAGGGCATATAATACAGGATAGCATAATAAATAAGCACATATTATTGAGATTTCTTTCACTGCCTGCCTATTCCTTTATTCCAAGATTAAATTTGTAAGAAAACTATGATAAAAAAAAATAATTGGAATAGATTCCATCCATCCATAGTAATTCTGCCCGAAGGCAGGTCCTTCACTGCAATCATAGCATTTTTCATGCTATTCTTGCAGCTTTACTAGGGAATTGTAGGTGTGGTAGCTTCCTGTTGCTTTCCACACCGGTGAAGGATGATGATGATGATAATGATAAGGATGATGATGATGATGGCCATATGAGTTCAGGGACCCTTTAGGCCTTAAAGTTTTCCTGACATTTGTCTTACAGGTGAGAAAAAATCCTGATAAAAACCTCACCCAGAAAAAGTGCCCCGACCGGGGATCGAACCTAGGCCCGCTGCATGACAAGGCAGCACGCTACCTCGAGACTACAGCGGTGGACTTGGAATAGATTTTAGGATACAAATACCGATGACAATATTATAATAAAAATTGAACTTTCTCATTATTGCATGATGTTTGTTGAAGAATTTAAGAATACAAGTCAATCAAACAACCCTCACATAAAATGTTTCTTTTCGATAGTCTAGAACCATACTTTTATAAATCCATATTTTTAGAATTCTTGTAATGAGGTTAAATGTCCGTGGGTATTGTTACTAAAAAACAGGAATTCAATATTTTGATTCCTAATGGCATTAATAAAAATCCAAATATCTAATTTCTATATATTTAAGTAAAATTGTATCATGGGAAAAAAATACTATGAGGTTTAATTTAAATCTTAAAATTGTATCATCTCATCTCATATTCTCCTTCTTCTTAGACAGCTTTTGGGACTTTATTTGGTTCCATCCTCAGTATTTAAGAGTATGAGGTGAAGTGGTGAAATTTTACTTAAATAAATAATACCTCAAAGTGTTAATTCCCAAAAAGTCAAATCTGTTTTATTCTCACAATATTCGTGGACATGGGACATTCACTAATCTCATAACAAGTATTTTAAATATATGGACTTATAACAGTATGCCTCAAAAATATTGAACATGAGAGATAGTGGAGGAAGTAAAAAGGAAAACTTTTATTTGCCAGATATCTTGTAGATTTTGTAATTGTATTTTAATTCAGTAGCAGATTGAATACAGTGCTTTATAAAATAGAAGTATAAAAAATACAAGTTTATATCCTTACAATAAATTTACATATACATTATACAATGATTATACATAAAAGACAAATACTATGAATGGTTCCCAGTTTTTAGCTACTTTATATACAAATTGGGTATGATGGAAAACTGGTATAAATAATATTTAGTACCTTTATAATACATTTCGATGGTAAGTTAATTTGCTGAAATTACCTTGCAAAATCAGAGAAATTATCAGAGTAATAAATCAAGAGTGGAAATTTATGTTTTGTCATTTTTCCTCCTGTCTCAAATGCCAAAAACTGTGAGATCAAATTTTCCAGTTTCCTAAACCTTTGAATGCTGCATATTTCTTGCTTACTCAGCTATCTGATAGGTATTTTCAGCAATTCAATACATTTATACATATCAAATTAGTAAGTGCTGGGCGTGGCATTCCGAGATAATTCCAACATCACTGCCTTCCAGCAGGCATGACATTGAAAGTTTTAAAACATTAATTTATTATTAACAAAGAGAAATGGATTCTAAATGATAACTGATATCAGCAATTTCATCCAATTAAAACTAAAAAAAAAATGAAAATATTTACTACTCCAACAAAACAATATTATATTTTTATAACTTAAATATCAGTCCATGCATAATCCAGATGATGACAATGTGTTTTATTTCTTTACATTAGGGTGTCCAAAATACTTTCAATGTAAAAGGGGACATGTACAAAGAATTAAAGGGACATTTTAAAAAATGGTGGGACATTAACAAAATAAAAAAAACAGTCATTTTCTTTTTACCATGACACTGTTGCCAATACAAATTTATAAGAATCAACCATTCACAAATCAAAAAACCACTTAAAGTCATTGTTTATTACATTTAAAATTATTTATTTATCACTGAACTAACTAAATGTCTTTCATCCAAGTTAAAATTATATTTCTCCTCTGACAAAATCAGCAGGAAATCCTCGACATTGACTGCACTGACCATGGATTGACAATTTGAAAAATGTATCAGTCACCAATATTTGAGAGTAAAAAACAAAGATTATAGACCAAACAGTGCATCGTGGTCATACAACTGGTGCTTCCTAACATTCATATTTATAATTACATAGTAAAGAACAAAACGAAATTATATTTGAAGAGAAAAATTTTTCGCCTAGACCGGGACTCGAACCCGGGACCCTTGGCTTTCCGGGCCAAGTGCTCTACCAACTGAGCTACCGAGGCGAGTTACGATCTAGATGCAAATTTTTCTCTTATATACGTTGTAATTCCCTATTGCCAAATGCTTTTTTGAAACCATTGCTTCTATCTTTGCAAATGGCAGCTTCTTAGTTAAGAAGACATTTATTGGGAATTTAACATTACTTTATAAAGCTAGTAAGGCTTCTAATGATGTTTTTATTATTCATTTAACATTTCTCAATGAAAGATAAATTATATTTGAAGAGAAAAATTTTCGCCTAGACCGGGACTCGAACCCGGGACCCTTGGCTTTCCGGGCCAAGTGCTCTACCAACTGAGCTACCGAGGCGAGTTACGATCTAGACGCAAATTTTTCTCTTATATACGTTGTAATTCCCTATCGCCAAATGCTTTTTTGAAACCATTGCTTCTATCTTTGCAAATGGCGGCTTCTTAGTTAAGAAGACATTTATTGGGAATTTAACATTACTTTATAAAGCTAGTAAGGCTTCTAATGATGTTTTTATTATTCATTTAACATTTCTCAATGAAAGATAAATTATATTTGAAGAGAAAAATTTTCGCCTAGACCGGGACTCGAACCCGGGACCTTGCCTTTCCGGGCCAAGTGCTCTACCAACTGAGCTACCGAGGCGAGTTACGATCTAGACGCAAATTTTTCTCTTATATACGTTGTAATTCCCTATCGCCAAATGCTTCTTTGAAACCATTGCTTCTATCTTTGCAAATGGCGGCTTCTTAGTTAAGAAGACATTTATTGGGAATTTAACATTACTTTATAAAGCTAGTAAGGCTTCTAATGATGTTTTTATTATTCATTTAACATTTCTCAATGAAAGATAAATTATATTTGAAGAGAAAAATTTTCGCCTAGACCGGGACTCGAACCCGGGACCCTTGGCTTTCCGGGCCAAGTGCTCTACCAACTGAGCTACCGAGGCGAGAGCACTTGGCCCGGAAAGCCAAGGGTCCCGGGTTCGAGTCCCGGTCTAGGCGAAAATTTTTCTCTTCAAATATAATTTATCTTTCATTGAGAAATGTTAAATGAATAATAAAAACATCATTAGAAGCCTTACTAGCTTTATAAAGTAATGTTAAATTCCCAATAAATGTCTTCTTAACTAAGAAGCCGCCATTTGCAAAGATAGAAGCAATGGTTTCAAAAAAGCATTTGGCGATAGGGAATTACAACGTATATAAGAGAAAAATTTGCGTCTAGATCGTAACTCGCCTCGGTAGCTCAGTTGGTAGAGCACTTGGCCCGGAAAGCCAAGGGTCCCGGGTTCGAGTCCCGGTCTAGGCGAAAATTTTTCTCTTCAAATATAATTTATCTTTCATTGAGAAATGTTAAATGAATAATAAAAACATCAACAAAACGAAAGTCGCCATTCATAAATACATTGACAAAACATCTCAAAAGCGGTACATTTGGGCATCCCCAAGAAAACTCTCAGGACTGCGGGACATTTTCCAAAAAAAAAACAGGATTGTCCTGATAACAGGACGAATGGACACACTACTTTACATCTAAAACAGTCTACAATGAGACCTCCTAAATATATGATCTGGATTTTATCCCAGGTGATGGAAGGTAGGAAATTGTTCGTCATTTTAGTTATTCACAATCAGATTGTGAATGCTGAGAAAGTCAATTTGAATTGACTGCTGAGAAAGTCAATTAAAACATAAATATGTCATTTTATTAGTTTCACTAAGAATATCTGCTTGATTTTTCTATCCCTTGGTGCTGACTAAGGAATATCTCTTATAATTTTTCTGAAATCTTAGTTTGAATTTTAAAGTCTATTTTAATGAATTCCAAGGGAACATAGTTATTGAGGTTATTGTCATGAAAATATTTTTAAAAAATCACAAATTTTCATTGATCCTAATGATATATGACCATGATATGCATAATCGGCCGTGGTGGACTAGTGGTTATGCTCCTTGCCTCTAGTCCTGAGGGTGCAGGTTCAAACTCAGCCAGGGTCGATGGATTTTTAGGATAGAAAAATCTAGGGAGCAAGTCCTCTAGGAAGGACTTTAAGCCATGGGCTTGTAAAAGATTTTCAGGCTTGTAAAAGATCCTTAAGCTTGAATAAAAAGGCCTCTAAACAAAATTTACCGGTTTTTCCCATCCTAGTATTACCTTGGTTTCCTAGATGTCAGTATGAGGCAGAACACTGACTATGGGCCACTCCAATGACATCTATTCATTGGCTACTCCAATGATATCTATACGAAAACAAGTGTAACTAAATTAGTATGGTTCAATTTCTTCCCAGTAGGGGGAGAGCACCTAAATCTCATTGAAGGAAACAAGGGCTTACAAAAAAATATACGTGTGTGTGTGTGTGACTTAATGGGCCACAATTTTTTTAGGAACCAATCTTGGCTTATAGAGCAATCAATTAAAAAAGTAAGATCCAATTCATTAATTAGCAAAATTGAACCATTATGATTGGGGTTTCACCTCAAGCAACAATTTAAAAATCACTTTAGTGGCTGCAATTCTTTATTTATTAAAACAAATCTTGGTATATGCCATTAAAATAAAACAAGAAAATTACTTTTAAAAAATCAGCAAAATCCAAGCATTAGGAATTGTCGTTGACCTAAATTAAAAAAATTGCTCAAGCATCACCATGTTTGTATTCACTTAGACTTTCACGGCCGGAGTTGCTATGATGTTCTTGAAGAAGATTTTCGGGCTGTAGGCTGTGGTCGTGAGGCTTGTAGTTCCCCGATGTTTCGCCAGAGACTGCATCTGGCATCCTCAGTCTCAAGACAACCCTTGAGGATGCCAGACGCAGTCTCTGGCGAAACGTCGGGGAACTACAAGCCTCATGACCACGGCCTACAGACCGAAAATCTTCTTCAAGATCATCATATCACCATGTTTGTTTTTTTGGAATGTAACTGATAACTTGCAATTTAATTAACAAGAAAAAATAAATATATGTATTCTATAAACCACCAAATCAGATCATAAATTTGATTTGCTGAGGAATTAGCTTCATTAATGCAGTTCCTGTGGGTTGGACTTCTTTTAGATAAAATTTGTACATTATGCATTGAATTTTAAAAAAATTATGTAATCTTCATCATCATCATAGTACATTCACGAATTTAGGCCATTTATTGACCTGTTTCGGCCTCAAGAGAAACACCATCCAAAAGTCTTTTGAGTGGACGTCCTGGTCTTCTTCTTCCTGCAGGTTGATATCTTAACATTTGTTTGGGTATTCTGTGATCTTCCATTCGATGAACATGTTGCATCCATCTTGACTTACAATCAGAAATTTTGTTTTCTAAAGGTTCCATGTGTAATTCTTCTAAGATGTCTTCATTTTTTTGTGATCTAGTAGTGTGTATCCTGCAGTCCTCCGAAGGTATCTCATTTCAGCAGATCTAAGTCTCTGTATATCCTTCTGTTTCAATGTCCATACTTAGCTACCATACAAAAGAGTTGGAAGAGTCAGTGTTTTATACACTTTTAGTCTTGAATGCTTTTGGACTACTTGTTGTTGTTGTGTATGGTGATGTATACTCCAACTGTTTGTAGCAGCAACTGACTGCTGCTACAAACAGTTGGAGTATACATCATCGTACACAACAACAACTAGCGGAAACTCAACCTGCAGAGGATGGAAGATAACTTCCGAAAATGCTCCAGTTAATTTTATATACAATATTTTAACAAAGTTGAGGACAACAGTACCTATCAACAGGTACAATTTAATTTTTAGCTTTCATTATATAATGTAACATTATTAACAAAGAAAACATACCAATTTTAAACAAATGAAAATAAAAAATTAAAGGAAAGTACATAAATAAATTAATTCAGTAAATATGAATGCTAAATTTATTTGGAGTGTGACACCCCTCAGCCTCCCTTCAGTAGCCGCCCTGATAAGAATGCTTTACATAATAGTTTAACAGTCTCCAAACGTTGATATGAACACTACCACAAGTATTTTTGTATAATAACTGAATTTTTTTTTACCTCATGCTTATTTAAAAATGCTTTAATATCTAAGGTCATATTGCATCTAAAATCTTTTCTTTATTTTCGGTAATAGTGTTTATTTTTATTTTTATTTATATATCAAATTTGGGAATTTTTAACATTATGAGGTGTTTCTATTATGTGTAAACACATGTTCTTGTAGAAGTTTCACTGATTTATTTTTTAATGATATTATAAAATTGTAAATATTATGAAATGATGTTTTTATTATTGATTTAACATTTCTAAATGAAAGATAAATTATATTTGAAGAGAAAAATTTTCGCCTAGACCGGGACTCGAACCCGGGACCCTTGGCTTTCCGGGCCAAGTGCTCTACCAACTGAGCTACCGAGGCGAGTTACGATCTAGATGCAAATTTTTCTCTTATATACGTTGTAATTCCCTATCGCCAAATGCTTTTGAAACCATTGCTTCTATCTTTGCAAATGGCGGCTTCTTAGTTAAGAAGACATTTATTGGGAATTTAACATTACTTTATAAAGCTAGTAAGGCTTCTAATGATGTTTTTATTATTGATTTAACATTTCTAAATGAAAGATAAATTATATTTGAAGAGAAAAATTTTCGCCTAGACCGGGACTCGAACCCGGGACCCTTGGCTTTCCAGGCCAAGTGCTCTACCAACTGAGCTACCGAGGCGAGTTACGATCTAGATGAAAATTTTTCTCTTATATACGTTGTAATTCCCTATCGCCAAATGCTTTTGAAACCATTGCTTCTATCTTTGCAAATGGCGGCTTCTTAGTTCGAGTCCCGGTCTAGGCGAAAATTTTTCTCTTCAAATATAATTTATCTGTCATTTAGAAATGTTAAATCAATAATAAAAACATCATTAGAAGCCTTACTAGCTTTATAAAGTAATGTTAAATTCCCAATAAATGTCTTCTTAACTAAGAAGCCGCCATTTGCAAAGATAGAAGCAATGGTTTCAAAAGCATTTGGCGATAGGGAATTACAACGTATATAAGAGAAAAATTTGCATCTAGATCATAACTCGCCTCGGTAGCTCAGTTGGTCTGAGCACTTGGCCCGGAAAGCCAAGGGTCCCGGGTTCGAGTCCTGGTCTAGGCGAAAATTTTTCTCTTCAAATATAATTATGAAATGAGTCTGTAATTAAATTCCAAACCAGCATTTGCCCTGATATATGAGTAAAATCAGTAAAAAACCTCTGTCAATGGGGTTTAAACCTGCAACCTCCCAACATAACTGTATTCTAACATATTTTCCATAGTTAATCCTGAGTCACATGTTAAGAGTATCTTTTATATCTATTCATAATTTTTCCTTATGTGACATCAGCGGTTTCAGATCTTTTCTTTGATAGGTCACCAGATATCTCCAATATCATATGTTGTGAGGTCAAGATTTCATGAAGGCCTGGAAAAGGCTTAGAAATCTTTCAATCCACCACCTGGGTCTTATCCAAATAACAGCACACTTTCATGTTTGTTTATTTCTCCCAAATATTGTTCTGGAATAATTCCAAGTTTACAAACAAAAATATTTTAACCTTTAATGTATAGGATTTTTAAAATCCCATTACTACCCAAGTCGCCAGAATTTAAATGCCTTAACACCCTTATTTTGCAGGGTTGTGAATAAAAATGTACTATGTGCAATGTGTTAGATTTATCTGCCTCTCAGCAGTAGAGGCGGGTATACCTGCCGTCAAATAATCTTGACTCACAGAAGCTTAAATTTTGCAAACATTAGCTCAGGTTGGTAGATTCTAGATTTCTAAACATTTCATGTAGATATTCACTTAATATAAAATTTAAACTGTTTGCATGTTGTAATGTAGATAACTATAAAAATTAATTAGAGATGGTTCTAATTCTAATATACAAAAAAAAAAAAACTATGATTGAAGAATCTGGTAAATAATTCACACTTCAATGAAACTTGAGATTTTATGTTTATGGAATTTTCTATCATTTAATTATTAAATTTATAACTTTTATATTGTCAACTTGTTTGTTGAATTGAGTAATTTAATATTTTGTGATTAAAATGGCGCAGAATATTACTAAAAGGAGAACATAACATTTAATAGGAATGTGGTTCATCCCCTTTTAAACTCCTCAATTAACTACACATAATATTTTTTAAGAAAAATGAACATATTTTTTTTATTTTCTTCAAAATGAAAAAGTGTGCTTACCCCAGGATTCCTCCAGAAAATATTTTGGACTTAAATATTTAAAATGAATACTTATGTTCATATTATTTGTTTTTAAACATCTTAATGATGGACAAATTATATTTGAAAAGAAAAATATACGCCTAGACTGGGGTTTGAACTCAGGACCTTTGACTCTCTATGTCAATTCTCTCTCCAAGTGAGCTACCTAGGACTCCAATCTAAATGCTACCTAGGCCTCCAATCTAAACAAGTCAAAGGTCCTGGGTTCAAATCCCAGTCTAGGCATATATTTTTCTTTTCAAATATAATGAATACTTACACTTATAAATCCAGTCTCAAAATGTTTACTTCCTGCCTTAATACCTTACTGCATATTTGAATATCTTCTGTATGTCTTTCATATTTCATGGTAACATTTTGATACAAAATTGTCTTTTTGCAGGAATGCTGTGGTTTATCAAAAGGAGAGTCTTCTTAAATTGTATATCACATAAATAGGTCAGTAATAGAATAATATTATCAATATTTCTTAATACAACAAAATAATTATTAAAATGCTCTGTCAGAAGAAAAATATATTTACATATTTAAAAAAAAAAAATTAATACCTGAATCGGGATTTGAACCCAAGACCTCTAACTTGGCATGTCAGCATGTTACCAACTGCACCATTCAGGCATCCCAATGCAAATGCTAATTTTTCTTATTCATATACTGCCTCTGACAAAAAAAAAAATAGGATATGGATAAAAAAAATAGCATTTGTATCAAGATGCCTGAATAGTGCAGTCGGTAATATGCTAACATATGAAGTTAGAGGTCTTGGGTTCAAATCCTGATTCAAGCATTAATTTTTCTTTTTAAAATAATAATTGTTTGTCATTGCAAATGTTAAAATTTGCATCATAAACATCAAAATATTTACATATACTTTGTAAATTCTACATTTTATTTGAAATTGTGAAAATATAGTATTGTAATTTTTATATTTACTGTTCAAAGGGATATAAGAAATTATTTTACAAATACTTTTGTATATGAATACATCAATACTTTACATGCCATTAATACTGGTTGGAAGTTGGCGAATTCTTATTTGCTGTTTTTCGTTCTGGAGAGATGAGGTACATGGCTCGATGGGTTGCTAAAACTGCATGTGTAGCAGCCTGAAATCAAATTTATTTTATATATTAATACAATGAAAATACGTAAAAAGGGTAGATATTAACTGTACTGACAAATTTTCATGGGTTATACAAAGATGTTGGTCTATTTGATTTTTAGAGCACTACCATCATCCACCACTGACTCTTGGTAAACCTGGCACAGTTTCACTAGATCCCCTTTAGCTCAATTTTTAGATTTCTTGTTAGATCTTCACAAATTCCTTCCTTGAAAGTGCCAGGTGCACTGTCTACAATTTACTTCACTCTAACAAGCACTACTTGAGCTATTTGTAAATTACTGAGTCATTTCTTACACCTTACCTCATATTTTATGTTTCTTTAAACACAAGAATTAGTTCAAGAGAACCATCTCTCTTATTTTCAACTGACATTATGACTACCGGATTTTCGTTGGATCCATCAATAACATTGCCATCTGGTGTCGATTTGATGAACTTCGAGATGAGGTCAGATTCATCAGGAATCTCGAAATTCATGGATCTAAATTTGTTCTTCTGAATATATACCTTCTCCCAAATTGTCAATTCTAAAGGTTTTTCCAAATGTTTTAAAAGTTGGGCCTCTTTTTCAATTTTATGATTCTCCAACAAACTATGTGCTGCAATAGCTGATTTTTCAATTTCACCATTTTTAATATTTCTAAAGTGTTCCTTTGTGCGAGTGTCCAAAACTACTTGAGCTATCAATTTTCCATAACATGCTCAAAGGCAAATGACCATGAGGAAGACCACTGGGAAGGTGGATTGGCCAAGCAAGTGAAGCTGAATATCAAAACAGGGAATATTATAGGGAAGAATTAAAAAAAAAAGCATCAAAAGACAAAGATGAATGCAGGCACATTAGGAAAATCAATCTCCTGTAAGGGGGAGACAATAGAAGAATGATAATGACAATGATTCAAGAATGTTAATGAGTGTTTTGATATATAAGAAATCTGTGGTCTCTGATACTTCATTATAGATTAATACGAGATCAGCACTACTTATTATGAAATATGGATTAAGTTCCTTGCCTCCGGTCTCGAGAATCATGGATTCAAACCTGGCTGGGGTCAATGAATTTTTGGATTGAAAATCCAAGGGACACTTCTCTAAGCTGTGGGTTCCGAATCTGCAGATTTTTTGGCTCATAAAAGAACCTCTCAAACCAAAATTAGAACCTCTTTGTAAAAATTGAATTGGCCTTACCCTTCCAAGTAATACCTTAGAAGCCCACTTAGGCATCTCTTTGAGGCAATGAGCCTTACTTTTCACCTGCTAACATCTGTTAGAAAATAAGTGCAACTAATTTTATTTTTAAATACAATAGGAAGTAACATTAAGAGGTTTGTTTAATAATTAAGACTTTTGTCTGTACATTCTTACCTCTTATGGTTGTTTTTGTCGAACATAAGTTTCAAGACTTCTGAGCCCCATATCGGCGATTACAGATTGAGTTTGTAATCACTGCCAATGGGGCTCAGAAGTCTTGAAACATATTTTCGACAAAGAGGTAAGAATGTACAGACAAAATGTCTTAATTAAGTGCAACTAAATTAACTTTGTTAAGTACGTCTTGCAAGGGAGCACCCATGCTTAACATGAGTATGTATGGGTATGGACAGACAGAAAGACATATTTTGAAATGGAATGAGTTGTTAATTCTATTTGAAAATTTAAATCTCAATATGAATCATATTTTTTTTTTAAATGCCCATATTTCAATGTCGATGTTTTATCAGTACCAAAGCTCCTTGTTGTACATTAGATCTATATGAAGACATTGGTGATTTATCATGTTTTGTACAGAGACTAGGAGATTAGGAGATAATGTGAGAATTGGGTATGATATTAATAGTGAGTATCATGGCATGATTGTTCAAGTGACATATTACATTCTGAATCAACAGCATCTCTGTGATAGAGTAACAATACAGGAGACCGTTAATTCCTTATATTAACATATCGATCAATTTCCATGAATTATTTATGAAGGTTTGTCAGTATAGTTTATTTCCAGTTATGTGCATAATTACAGGATGTCCCATTCAAACCTCACACCTTGTACTTAATCAATAACTAACAAAGTATGGCGGAATTATGAAATGAGGCCCAATATTAAATGAAACAGAAAC
>JASPKZ010008660.1:0-116570 GCA_030220185.1 Diploptera punctata | reverse complement strand
TTTAATTTTTTTCTAACTCTGCCTAAGCTTCTTTATATTGTATTTTGTCTTCAGATCTTTTGTTATTCAACCACATTAAGTATTTTTCTTTTTGTTTGCTTTTCTTTTGCTAAGTCCTATTCCCAAAATATTTGATTTATTTATTTCTCTATTTGCTTCTCCTAAGCTTTTTATCGCCTGAGAATATTTTTATAATGTTGTATTCTTCTGAGCATGTCAAACGTAAGATTATTAATGATGATTCACCTTTTTTAATAGATATGATGTGCTTCTCATTCTCCACTACTAAGTTGTTAGAGTTTTGACAAGCATGGACATTGTCCTCTTCCTTTTTAGTTTATTTAGCCTGCATTTTTACTTGTGAATGGAAATATATTTTTGCATTCAATAATAGTGATCACTTCCGCATTACCTTATATGCCCTTACATCCTGGGTCTTAAAATTTAACGTTTCTTAATTATTACCAAAATCTATTATCGATGTAGATTAAGAGGTATAACAGGGTATAATTTGAAACGTTCAAAATTCCAGAAATTAAATGAAGATGAACATATACCATTGGACATAGAGGATTTAAAAGTCATGTCAATCATTAAAAAATCAATATTTAGTGGTTCAGGAGGAATTCCAGCAGAACAATTACAACTTGATCCGACCATTATTTGAAGACTGAGAAAATATATACAAATTTATAAGTGTGAAACGTTCCTGAAGAATGGAAATAGATACATTTCGGGACAATATAAAAAGGACAAAAAGACTCATGTGAAATTATAGAGTAAACATTGACAGTACTATGAGTAGTCCTATTTAGTATACTACCATTTATTGAAAAAAAAAACTATAGTGATATAGAATTAGAGGAACAGTCAGGCTTTAGAGCAGGCCGTTCACAACCGAAATTTATTTGCATACTCAGTAATAGAAAAGAAAATGCTTATGACACCTTTGCACTTACTTTGTAGATCTAGAGAAAGATACGCCAATATCCCTATAGAGAAACTATGGATGGCTTAAGACGTATGGAATTAAAACTATAAGTATTAAAGCATACAAATTTATATGACATTGCATGTCTAAAATTAAAATTGCTAAATTGTCCCATGGTTTTACGATAAATAATGTCTTCGTCAAGGTTGTTGTCTATCACCGACTCTGTTTAAAATATATGGAAATGAAATATAAAGAATTAGAGGAGGAAATGTTCAAGCATGGGAATTCCTATTTCAACAACAAAAACTTTAACCACTTACATTGCAGATATAATTGTTCATTGCACAAGATTATGAAGATTTAGAATATATGACTAGAAAGTAATAGAGAAGAATATGAAAAATGGGATTTAATTTAAACATGAAAAATCAAAATATTATCAATTGGCGAACCAAACAAATTTAATTTTGGAGACTGGAGAAACATAATATCTTGTAGGAGATCAGATATTTAGGATTCAAATAAATAAAATGGAGTTATGAAGAGGAATAAGAATGAAATACTACGGAAATTTTTCACTTGCTTGCCTCAATGGAAATTGTGGGATAAAATATACGTAATAAAAATAAAATTAAATATGATCATACTATTGTTAAAAGGCATCATACTTGTGGAGCAGAACTTGGCCATAAAAACAAACAATAAGTCTTTTGCAACGAAACGGATTTTATACGAAGGGCGCAAGATTCAGAAGAGCAAAACTTGTACTCGGTTCTTAGGGAGAAAATGCAGATGATACACTATTTTAGATTATATAAAACTCAGCATTAAATGGTACTGATATTCCAGCGAAGGATAGGATCTACTACCACAATCTGTTTTGGAATGGAAACTGAGGGAAGACGAAGCAGAGGAAGACTTAAAACCCCTGGAGTCAGGGAAAGTTTATATTGAAGGAGAAACATCTACGCGTACAACCATGAGTTGGATTGACCGACAAATTGGCTATTAGGAATCGGACGATTCAAGACATTCTTAACCGATGATCTATCTATCTCTGTTTATGTGGAGTTGCCATTGTGGCGGTGTCTATATTGCTACTATTGGGTCCATGAAACTTTTCTGTCATTATCCATCAATATACCGTATTGTACATTGTGTGTATGCATCTGTTATCCTTGTGTAACGCGGGGCCGAAAGTATGATTCTTAGAACATTTGTTTTGCCGTATCTGCAGTTTCTTTTGTGGCATTTCGCAAGCATACTCAGGATTCGCAGCCGTACAATAGTATACTACGGATCACAGCCATATAAATGTGAGCTTCGATCCTTCGGGTCAGTACATATTCTAATTGCGAGCTGTAGAACTTCAAAAAAATTATTAGAACCTCATAGCTTTACGTATGTGGTAAACAATTTTTACACAATACGGTTGTCTACCACAATGGCACTATCGAACCCGTTAATCCAGGTCGTGCGGACATAAGCTTCAATACATCCTTATCCTCAGCTAATGTTTTCAAATTCATCCCCTGTTTAATCTACTTCTCTCAAATCATGGTCAATGTTATTGTCCCACCTCATTCTTGGTGGATCAACTGGGCGTTTCCCTCTGGCTTTCCTACAAGAAGTTTCCATGCACGTCTTTCATTCCTCATACGCGCCACAATCTCCTGCCCATCGCAATCTACGTGACTTAACGTGTCTCATTATATCTGGCTTCCTATAAGGACCATGTGTTCACTGTTATTTAGTCTTTCTCCATTCAAGTGTCTCTTCATCTCTCTTTGTTCCAAAATTTGTCCCTAAACCTTCATTTTCAAATACTCGTAATCCCCTTTCTCCCTTCAAGTAAGTGTGCCTTGTTTCGCACCATATAATATAACAGGTAGAATAATTACGTTTTATATAATTTCAGTTCAACGTTTTTTGAAAGGAGTTGTGCACAAGGTCCCCGTATTGCATATAGTAGTAGCATTTCCAGAATAAGCCTATGTATAATTATTTGTGCATCTCATTTCTATTTGTGATTATTGATCCTAGTTATTTGAATTCAACCATTTTCTTCAAATTTCCTCATGTGTCATTAGGTGTCATTTCCATTATAGTGTATTTATGTGTGACCATATTGTAGTTTTAGTATATTTACTTCCGTCCCAATTCCTTAGTATTACTAACTAGTGTATGCCTGTTGGCCCTTAGCATCTCCTCGCTACTGCCCAATAGCTACTACATCTTCAGCATAAACTACCAGCTTATTAATACCATGTTGTGGGCCTTTTTCATTTCCTCTAAAGTTCCTGATTGAATGATCTAGTATAAAAACGAACAGTAGTGGAGATAGTGGCATCCCTTGTTGATTCCACCCAATGTGAATTTCAAAAGTTGCTGAAAAAGCTTTGCCTACACAACCCTACTCTTTGTTGCCAATTTTTGCACATTCGTATAAGTCTAACTTTTTACGAATTCCCAACTACATGCAGGATACTATGTCATAACTTCTCTCTCTTAACTTGATCACGCAAGCCTGCTTCCAAACTAATGTTTTGTACTGCTACCGCCGCCACCGCAGGGACGCAATACTCTGTTTCAATATTCATCGCGTTTTCTCTACAGCGACGCTGGATCTTGAATTAATCTACTCCTCTGGGTACAAAATTTGGTCGCCAACTCACAAATGTATCCTTTAAGAGTATTCCAAATTCAGTTCTTCTACAAGGACCGATCTTCTTAATAATAAGTTCCACCATTCCTGATGACAACTAATTAACTAACTCTCTGGTACTATCGAACCCGTATGTTCTTTCCCGCGTGGACATAGCTCTCCATATTTTCCTATTCCTACCCAATATTTGCAATCATTCCCTGTATAATCAACTTCTCTCAAATCATAAGTTATTCTCCACTCATTCTTGGTATGGCCAACTGGGAATTTTCACTTTGGTTTTTCTTCTAATGTTTTCATTATGTATTTGATTCCACATTCGTGGCACGTGTAATGGCTCACGCAGTTCTATGAGACTTAACTTTTCTCATATCTGGTTTCCTATAAAGATCATGCAGCTCACTGTTACGAAGTCTCTCCATTCGCCTGCCTTTGAATTTCTCTTCGGTTCAAAAATGTTCCTAAGAACCTTATTACAAATACTCATAATTTCTTCTCTCCTTAAAGTAAGAGTCAATATAATATAATTGGGGGAATAACAGTTTTTATATCATTTCAGTTTAACTCTTTTTAGAGAAGTTTGGATGATAAGAGTTCCTGTAATATATAATAACATGTATTTCCAGAATTGAACCTTTGTTTCATTTCTTTGTGCATATAATTTCTATTTGTAATTGTTCCTACAAGGTATTTGAATGCAGCCTCTTCTTCAAAATTTTTATTTGTCATTAAACTCTACATTCCCATTATGTAACGTGATTCTGTGTGTGACCATGTATTTAGTGTCAATATGTTCACTTCCAATCCCAATTTCTTACTGTTACTCAATAGAGTGGTTTGTGTTTCCCTTAGAATCTCCTCGCTTTTGCCTAATAATGCTACAAGCATATACTAACAGCTTAACAATACCACTGAGTTGTAGGTCCTCATCATCCTCTAAAGATTTGATGGCATGTTCTAGAACAAAACATAAAAGTAGAGGGGATATGCATCTCCGATTGCTTTAACTCGTTGTGAATTTCAAATGTAGGCCTATCCGAAAACTCTTTGCCTACACGCAATCTACTCTTTGTGCAATTTAGACATCGAATAAGTGTAACAAAATTTTTATACAATCCGAACAACAGTGAATAGTACATAATTTTCCCCTTGTAATTGAATCCTATGCAGTTTTAAGTCTACATAAAGCAGATGCACACTGTCATTATATTCACATTTATTTTCTAAAATTTGTCTTGTACTAAAAATCTCATCTACTGTAAACCTGTTTCTTCTAAATCCACATTAATGATATGCTATTATAACATCAACATATATGGTAAGTCTGCTTATTAACACACTTGAGGAATTCTGTACGAGTTGAAAGTAAAGAGATGCCAATGTACTTGTGCAAGTCAGTTTTATCTCCTTCCTTATAAATTATGTAAGATAATCGATTCTTCTATTTATTTAGAAGAGCATCCTTTTCCAATATCATACTAAGCATCCGACTTTTATTTACCATCAATTTTTATCCCCGTCATCCTATTGGTTCTGACCGGATCCCATCTGAACCTGATGACAATTTTTAATCCACTGGTAGATGCAGCAAATGAACGTGAATTTATTTAAATTTCTGATGGTATGAATTAAACACGTGGAATATAATAATTCAAGAATACGGTCTCGAAAAAAATAATATTGTTAATTTATAACTAAAACACTTCCAAAACTATTACTTTAACACAGTTCCAATAATGGATCGTATTATAATATTATAATGATATTGTGAAAAGAAAAATTAATGTCTGAACCACGAATCTAGCCGTGGACCTCTCGTTCTCCGTACGAGTGTGCAGCCAACTACACTATTCTAAGACATGGTACAAACATTAACAATTCTTTCCAATATACAAATCTTAATTCTCGTTTCGTCCCGCTGCCAGGTACCAACGGTCAGCTGGACCCATTCCACCACCCCTTGGGGTACCTCGGCCAGAAGGTAACATTCCCACGTCCCAGCTCACTTGTCCTCCCTTCTCTACTTCGCGGTCACATTCAAGATCTCGGGATAAAACCAACACCACAGGGAGAAGGTGTTGGAGTCGCAACTTCTGGGGAAATTGCTGAGCAACATAGTACGTCAGGTCGCTCACTCCTGACGACCCCACAGTTGGTTAACAGGCTCTTTGAGCCTAGCCGGGAGGACTGTTGTCGCAGATCCACGCATCCTGCAGCCGTTGAGAGACCGGCTAGGGCTTTGAATCCTCAAGCCCTATAGTGTGAGACTTTTAGTACATCCATGTGCTCATCTCCTGGCGACACCACAGTTGGTCCACGAGTCCGTAGGCTGAGCCGGGAGCCAGCACAGTTGCTCCCCACTGTGCTGGTCCGAGCCGTCCTCTGGTCTGCCCCCCAGGGACGTGTCCTATTGCCGTTGTGGGCCACCAGCGACCTCGGATAAGCAAATAGTACAAAAGGGCGCTCATCTCCTGCCGACCCCGCTAATGGTTCACGTGTCCCTTGGACTTAGCCGGGAGGACTGATAGCAGATCCACCGACCGTTTCCCCAGTGCACCAACTGGGGACGTGTTTTGCTGCTGAATTGGGCCCAGCTGCGCATTGGTACGTCACGTCGCTCAATTCCTGACGACCTCACCGATTGTCTTTGGGTCCAGGAGTCAGTGCAAACCCCACGCTCAAAAGACTGCGCTTTCTCCGTTTCTGAGCTTATTGACCTAGTCGGTAATTCCCTAAGCATTACGCCTGGTATTGCCCCAACCAGCCCGTTCGCAAGACTAGGCCTAGCCGTGCCGCTGCTGAGAGTCCAGCCCACTGAGCAATGTAGGCATCCAGGGTGCTCATCCTCCCATGGTGCCCACACAGGTGGACCTTGGGTTCATTGAACCGAGTGGAAGGAGCTCCTGATCTCCAATCCCCCACTATTTCGCCACGGCGGTCGCACGCTCCTGCTGTTGATCCAGGCACTGTGAGCATTAGTACAAGAGGGCGCTCATCTCATGCTGACCCCACTTACGGTCCGCGAGTCCATTACACTACCAACGGTCATCTTAGGCCCTGCCACCACCCCTTGGGATACCTCGGTCGTCATGACCATACTCCCAAGTCCTAAACTTGTCCTCCCTATAACTATGTTCGCGTCCACGTTCAAGAGTTCTGGGCTTGAAACCAACAACCTCTAGGGAGAAGGTGTTGGAGTTGCAACTACTGGGAATTGCTGAGCTTCGTAGTCGTCAGGTACCACCAACGGTCAGTTCAATAACGATAGTCAGCGCTAGTACTATCGTCAACAATTTCAAGCTAATATTCTCAGAGAATCTAGCTATGCCAGATAAACCCCCACAGGCTGAAACTGAACCTCGAGGTTGTCAGTCAGAGGTACGTCCTTCTAGGAGTTCGAGAAGACTAATCCATCTCGTAATTAAAAGGGGGAGAGATTGGGAATCCGTATCCTCATTCTGTCATTCCCCAGATTTACTGATCCTTCAAAATAAGAGAATTGAATGTGTCATCGGTTAGGTCATTTATCAACTCCTTCAGCTCTTAAGTTAATATGAATCTGTAGGCGAATAACTTTGATTATTCGTAGCGGGATACACTCGTGAATAATCCCAAGATTCCAACCCCGAAGGAGATAGGTTTCACTTGCCGACGAGTCTTATCTTAGCAGCTCACATTAGCAAATCACCATGGATCTCATGAATAAATTCATCAAATCTGAAGTCGACGTCCTTCCGGATGTCGACCGAAGGATTTCCGGGGAGTCCTGCAGGTAAGGACTACCTGGAAGTAAACGCAACCTACTTTTTTCAGGTTTGGTCGATCAGAAGCTGCAAGGTAGGATGCTAGACTCAAGTATCGATAGTATAAGCACCTAAACTGACTCAGCGGACAGAACGAAATTCATGACGACCACTATATCAAATCAGTTAGGGATGCGTTATCAATTGAAGGAACTATGATAGGATCTTTCGGCCCATAGACAATGCAGTAATTTCAAACTGCACAAATCGTAGAGAAGAGATGCCCTCATGGGTCTTACTACAGTATTCTATTCTGCATCATTCGAGTAGAGATCTTCAATGGAATTGCCGCATTGAGCAAACCGGCAAATTTGTATCGATCAAAGGACAATAACGTAGTAGCTAGACAGACATGATTTTGGTTGGGTTCGCGCCGAGATTTAAACGAATCGATGGCTTTCAGTTGCTCCAGACTATAAACCGGAACTGTACGACGATCTAACTTTGCCAGTAGAAAGTCCCGCACTCCTTTGTTGAGGAGGTTACTCCGACATAGTTCTCAGGCAAGAATTAAGTAGATCCAACTTCATATTTCGCCTGCAATTAGCATTTCAGAAATCCACCAGCAAAATTTAGCTTGCCATTCCTTTTAGGCTAGTGGTAACTACTCCAGTAAGGATAGATTCGACATGAAAACCGAGATACTGAACCAACGGCTCTGAGGTGTTCCGAAGAATTCACCGGATCATAAACACGGAATACTGGCTCGGTTGACGATCTGTGTTGGGATAGGTGAGGAAATAAACCTAATTGAAATTATTAATCAAGTTTATGAACATAACACGGCTTATGTTAAAATTTGAAATATAATATCTAATCCTATAAAAACCACAAAGGGATTGAAACAAGGGTGCAGTCTATCACCAATTTTATTTAATATCTATGTAGAATTTATATTAATGAAATGGAAACAAAGCTGTAAAGGTATGGGTATCCCAATAAGTAACAGATTTTTGCTGATATTACAATTTGTGATGATCAATTGGTTTTAGCGAAAAGACAAATTTGATATGGAATGCATGATAAAAAGGTTGAAAAACACACACGAATAATGGGCTCTCACAGTAAATTTACAAAAAACAGAATATTTGGCAATAAATAGCAATGATAGAGAAAATTCAATATTGGAAGAAGGAATCCAAATAAAGCAAGTGAAACAATCTAAATATTTGGGAATAATTACACTGGTCAACAGTGATTTTGTTACATAAAAGAATTTGGGTGATTCTTATGTATTTTCATCTGCTGATTCCGAAAATGAAGTCAGAAATTTTCCATCACCCACTATTTTTTTGTAATTTTGAAAATAATTATTTTCCTATTTATTAACATTTTTGGTATATAACATGATGATTAGAAGGATTATTTTACATTTATATTTAATTTCATGTGTGCCAACAATGGACTTATAATGTTTTGTGATTGTTACCTTGAATTCATAACTTACAACAATGCCATTCTCCTACAAAACTGTGATTGTATGTTTTAAGTTCGCAGTTGAATAGAAGCTTTCTTAAAAGAAAGAAGCTAATTCTGTGCTCACTTCCGTAGTCAAGTGAATTGTGATAGAAGTGTATTGTAAAGACTAAGTAGTGTATTGTATTGTAGTCTATTGTAAAGAGAAGAGTAAAATTGTATTTGTATAAGAAATATGTCTCGAAACTGTGTTAACGTTAGAAACAACTTCTGTTTCGTGTGCGGTGAGCTCACTTTCAAAGCGCAGAAGCGAAAGTTTACTCCTCTAATAATAAGAGCTTATCACTGTTATTTTGACAACAAAATAGACCAGAACAAGATATGGGCCCCGGAAATCTGTTGTACCAAATGTGTAACACTATTAACTGGCTGGTTGAAAGGATCCCGTCATATGCCTTTCGCAGTCCCAATGATATGGCGCGAACCTAAGGATCATTTGACAGACTGCTACTTCTGCTCGGCAAATATATCTGGAATAACTTCCAAGTCAAGGCACACCGTTAAATATCCAATGTTAGATTCAGCAATTCGACCGGTACTTCATGGGCCAGGTTTACCCATACCAATTCCACCAGATCACATAACAATGATAACAGAACTTTCTGATGTTCAGGATTTACAGAATGATTCAGATTTTGCGGAAGATGATGCTATAAATGAAACTCACTTTCTAACACAGGAGGATTTAAATGATTTGGTTCGGGATCTTGGTTTAAGTAAAAGCAAGGCAGAATTACTTGCTTCAAGACTGAAAGGATGGAAGCTACTGCAGGATGACACCAAAGTAACTTTTTTCTGCAATCGCCAAAAGGAATTTGAGGATTTCTTTTCTAAAGAGAAGGACCTAGTTTTCTGCAATGATGTTAAGAATTTGTTCCACTCACTGGGTGTTGAGCATAAATCTGAGGATTGGCGTTTATTCATAGACTCCACGAAAACAAGTTTGAAAAGGAGTGTTACTACATAATGGAAACATATATCCATCCATTCCTTTAGCCCATGCAGTTGGTATGAAGGAAAATTACGAGAATATGAAGCTCTTACTATCCGCTATAAAGTATGACAATTTTTCTTGGCAGATATGTGGGGATTTGAAAGTTATAGCCATCTTACTTGGGTTACAGCTTGGCTATACTAAATTTTGCTGCTTCTTGTGCAAGTGGAATAGCAGAGATAGAAGTAATCATTATATTAAAAAGAACTGGCCAAAGAGAGAGTCACTTAATCCAGGACAAGAAAATGTTCTTCACCAACCACTTGTACGTTCTGAAAAAATCTTATTGCCTCCATTACATATTAAACTAGGCTTGATTAAAAATTTTGTGAAAGCAATGGATCGTGATGGCAGTGCATTTCTCTTCCTCAAAAATAAATTTCCAAGGATCAGTGAAGCTAAATTGAAAGAAGGGATATTTGTTGGCCCTCATATAAAGGAACTTATGAAAGATACGCAGTTTCAGAACAAGTTAAATATGCAAGAAGCAGCTGCATGGCAATCTTTCAAAAATGTTGTCTCAAATTTTCTGGGGAACTTCAGGTCTGATAACTACAGAGAACTTGTCAATGAGATGATTGAGAACTACAAGATAATGGTATGTAATATGTCTTTGAAAATTCACTTTCTGCACTCCCATCTTGATTTCTTCCCAGAAAATCTAGGGGCTGTGAGCGACGAACACGGGGAGCGGTTCCACCAGGACATCGCGGAAATGGAAAGGCGCTATCAGGGTAAATGGTGTCCAAATATGTTAGCAGACTACTGCTGGACACTGAAGAGGGATATTCCTAAAGCGAAGTTTAGCCGAAAATCCAATTCACATTAATTTTGGGTGAGCAAATATAATTTCAGCTAAGATATAATAAATTGTAATGTATAGACACGAAAAATGGTTTTCATGTGATTATTCGAAAACCCTGGGTGATGGAAAAGTTCCGTAAAAAGATTTGAAATCAGCACAAAAAAGTAAGTTAGAAACACACATTTTCTCCCTTGTAACATAAAAAAGTTCAAATTTTGTTGGTCAGTGTTATGGATAACATTGAAGGTATACGCAAAGAGAACATAAAACATAGAATTAAATGAGTATCTAAATAATATCATCGTTAAATTCCATATGGTGGGATAAGCATATCTGGAAAGATACAAAAAAATATTGGTAAAACATTGGTGGAATCTGTTGCAATGTATGGAAGTGAGGTATGGACATTCAATAAGTACTACTAGAATATACTAATAGCTCTAGAAATGGATTATTTATGCAGAAGTGCCAGAAAGTCCAAATTATAACATGTCACAAATAAGGAAATTAGAAACATAATGGAAGCAGAAGAAAGCATAATTGAAAGAATTGAGGAAAAGGAATTAAAGTGGTCCATATTTGGTTCGTCTTCCGGGCTTATAGGCCGTGGTCTGGTTGTCTTCATACTCGACGTTTCGTCTACTGCTGCGGTAGACATCATCAGGAGATACTGCGTGCTTTCTGTGAACTCCTCAGCAGTCGGCTGCAGACTGGCTGGTCGTTGGAAACTGTCTCTCTGTTCATAGCTAAACCCCGGGTGGAGGGGGGGTTTTCTGCGCGGACCGAGTTATGCGCTGAAGTGCAGTTTGCAGAAGTCATAGGCTTCGTTGTCGTGTTATGCAGTGCTGGGATCCAAATTTTGTTTATCTTCATGGTTTCTTCTTTTTTGTTGAAGGAATTCTTATGTTATATATTTCAATGGCTTCTCTGTATAGTCTGGTGTAGTAATGTGATGTTTGTGATAATACCTGAGTATCTTCAAATCTTATAATATGTTGTTGGTTGTTCATCAAGTGTTCCGCTACGGCCGATTCTTCATTTTGTTTTAATCTGCAGTGTCTCATGTGTTCTTGTAATCGTGTGTTGATCATTCTTTTTGTTGTACCGATGTACACCTCTCCACAACTACACGGGATACGATATATACCGGCATGACTTAAAGGATCTCTAGTGTCTTTGGCTGAGCGCAGTATATTGCTGATTTTTTGTGTTGGTTTGTAGGTTGTTGCTATGTTGTATTTCTTTAATATTCGTCCAATTTTCTCTGTTGTTGTTTTGATATAAGGTAGGTAAACCTTACCATTTGTCTCTTCCTTGTTTTCATTTTCGGGCCTATATTTCTTGGGATTTATGGCTCGACGAAAATCTGTTTTGCTGTATCCATTGGTAAGAAAAGCTGCATGGAGATGATTGATTTCTTCTTGCAGATATTGTGGTTCCGAAATCCTTTTGGCTCGTTCAACCAGGGTTTTTTATTATCCCGCGTTTTTGTCTCGGATGGTGGTTAGACTGTTTGTGTAGGTATCTGTCTGTGTGAGTATTTTTCCTGTAAACCTTGTGTCCAAGTGTCATGTCTTGGTTTCGGATTACCAAAACATCCAAAAACGGTAGACTGTTGTTTTGTTCCTTTTCCAGGGTGAATTGGATGCTGGGACAAATCCCATTTATGTGTTTCTTGAAGTTATCTAGTTCCTCCTCACCGTGCTCCCAAATGACGAAGGTGTCATCCACATATCTTAGCCAAACTGTGGGTCTTAAGGTAGCATTCTCCAAAGCCTGTTTTTCAAATTTTTCCATGTAGAAATTTGCTATTACTGGACTTAATGGACTTCCCATGGCCACGCCATCTATTTGTTCGTAGAATATACCTCTCCATTGAAAATAAGATTCTATGAGACATATGTGGTTTCGACATGTTTTAAGAATGCAAGATGAGCGATGGCCGAAGCAACTATATCAATGGCATCCGACCAGAAAGAAGAAAAGAGGGAGACCAAAGTTAACATGCAAGGAAAAAATGAAGACAGTAATGCAAGCAAGAGGGCTAAGTATTGAAGATGCCCAAGATCGTAGGCTTTGGAGGTTTGGCACGGGAAGACAGCAGCAGCTGTAAAAACCCGAAGATAGATAGATTAATATCTTCCTCAGATTGGCAGTACAGATTGGAGTTTCCAGGCATCTCTGTAGTCCCTGGAATTCGGAAACTGATGGAAGTAAAAAATCTTCAAAAATCTTCTCTTGAGTTTTGCACATCTTCAGACGGCATAGATGTTTTCAGAACCACGGTTTTCCTGCTCCGCAGAGAGTCTTATTAGTCCATTAGCGTGTGCAGCAACCGAATACTGTTTCGCAGGTCACGGCCACTGTCCTGCATTCAGAGTGTCATAAACGCCTCCTCTTATTTCCACTCATTGCATCCCTTCCAGTATTCAGGATAATTAGAACTGAAAGTATCGCAACTAGCACCTCTGTGGTCCGCTGCAAACGACGTACGTAGGGTAGCCACAATTGCCTTTCGTCTTTCCAACGTTTTGGCAGTTTCTGCATTCAATTGGGATTTTGAAAGCTTCTTAAATTATTACTGTTGCTTTCAAACCGTAGAGATTGGTCAAAGAACAAACTTCGTTAATATTTGGACCATTTGCATCTGTAAATTTAAGTGCGATGTTAGGAACCTCTTCTTTATAAGAATCTGAATTCGAAACCGCGATCTAAGTTGGAACACAGGAACTACTAAAATTTTCCACAAAGGTTTTCGAATCCTCGTCGGATTCAGGCATAATTCAGCCCAGGTTTATTTACTAGTAGACCTAAGCATCAATACTTAGACAAGCAGTGTGGGTGATTCTGGCAGAGAGGAATTTGCCGTCATAGGCTATATATATATATATATATATATATATATATATATAGAGAGAGAGAGAGAGAGAGAGAGAGAGAGGGGGGGATGGGAGCATCGTTCTGTATCTTGGCAGTACCGTTTGAGGGACCCAGGGGATGAGCCCCTAAGTGAAGAAACACAATGCTTTGATGGAGATGACACTGCATCTCCTGTGCCTGATGAAGACTGCAGCCACAAGCCAAAGGTTTGATATGTAGGTTAAGAAGCCTGGGCTGGAGATAGAAGTAAGGTGAAATAGATGGATTGAAAAGATTATTGGTGGAGTTAAACAAGGAGAAAGAAGAAAGACAAAGTTATTGAACTAAGAACATAACGTGAGCAATTTATAAAATCAAGGGCGCTGAATTTTCTTTCCCAGGTGACCATTAAAATAATATATCGACATTGCAACATTTAAAATGCACTGACTACGAAAGTACTTACAAGTTACAAAACATAAATATTTCTCCCTTCATGGTCCTATAATTTGGCAAATCATTTATCGAAACGATAGATTAATTTACTGTTGGTGAACATAAAACATGAGAACACAGACCCACTAAATAATAAATTCTTGTTTCTTTAAACGAAGTTCCATTATCGATTGGGCCTTGACGAACGATTCGATGCATTTATACAATCCAAATGTGACATTCGAGAAACGCGTAAAATTTGAAATTTTAAGTATTAGTATAGTAATCCTTAGAATTAGGATTGCGGAATATTGCGACTTTTGCATGGATTATTTATCGAGAAGTTTATAACGCCTGAAATTCGTTTATATTTATTGGCTCAGTTATACTAATTCTACAAACGGAATAGAACGGCTTCCACAATCGAAAAAAAATCAATACTCAATAGATTTAGTGAAAGACAATGTTAGTTGTATAATAAATATAAATACGTAGAAAGCACTAAAATATTATCTAATTTCTTTCTTATTGTCTAATGTTGTATTCTAACTTACTCTAATAATAAAATGTTGAAAAAGCATTTACAATAGTAATAATCCAAACTGGCACATATGTTTCTTAAAATTATGTTATTCATGCACAATGCGGAGCCAGTTATTAAAAACTTCTTCGAATTATACCAAATTTTAAAATATATAAAAATGGAAATTTATGAAGGCTCTTCCATATTGCACTATATTATCACAATGTAAACATTTTACCAACTTTGACCTTTGGGTACTACAAAGGTGATTATAAGATACTTGTGCTAAGATGTAGTGTATTGTAAATCAAGAGATAAATTATAAAAATTGAAAAGTGTCAGCATCATGTTTTTGTTCTTTTAGCTTTAATTTATAATTATGAATATTAAATAATATTTTCTTCTTAATTGTAGCGCTGCAATGTAGAATGTCGGTATATAATGATTTAGAGAAAGAGCTTATGCTTGTCTTCATAATGGCGAAAGTCGTTCGGATTTTAGATGCTATAGTTCCCCTGATATTGGCAAGTCCTTTTATAATTAAAACGACGATTGTAATACGCAATTTTGCAGGTTACATAACAAAGTGTTCAGATGAAGACAGTGTCACATAACGTCCTATAAAATTTGAGAAATTGTTTCAAAATAGACAAGCCTGCATGTTTATATGGTTACGTTTAAATGTTGAAGTGAGAGATAGAGAGCGGGAGAAGTATAGTAATAATGCGAACGTTTACGAATGGTAGTGTCAAGAAGAAATTTATTCACTATAGGTGCCGTAAAGAGGCTTTTTATTGAATAACTAGTGCAGATAAGCTTGTCACATACTATATCTTAGTGATTTCCACAGTAATTGACCTAACAATTGCAACAAAATAAAATAACACTTTAATTTCAGAGAGTAGGATACTAGGTTTCCTCTATAGGCTTCGAACTCTCTAACAGAAAAAACAGGATTTCTATATATATATATATAATTCTTCTGTACTTGTGTTTGTCACTGAATTCCTCCTAAACGACTGGACCGATTTTGATTAAATGTTTTGTGTGTCAGTGGGTTCCTGAATGGTTTAGATTCACAATTGGGCCAGTAGGTGGCGCTGCGATCGGATTATAGGATTTTTTATGTCAGATGCGTAGTCGTCTGCATTATCGACATATTCCTCACGAAAACAATGTGACATCGTCATGCCACAACAGAAGGCAGTGAGAAGTTTTCTTGCGAACTTATTTAATAATATATAATTACATCTTAACTAGTGAATTTTATGATTTAAAAAAGTATCATATTTTTATCGTCCGGTCATGACACGAGAATTGAATGTTCGGGCAGAACAACGTCTGCCGGGTTCGTTAGTTTTTAATAATAATTGTACTTAATGCAGTTCTTAGGTATCGTCCACGAGGATGACGACGACCTGGGCGTCCACAAAAACTACTTTTAGACCCTGTCAAGTTGAGACCGAAACAGGTCAACATTCATGAATGGTGTATGATGATGATGATCCATCCATCTATAGTAATTCTGCCCGAGATCAGGTCTTTCACTGCAATCATAGTATTTCCATGCTATGCTTTGCAGTTTTACTAGGGAATTATAGGTGTAGTAGCTTACCGTTGCTTTCAACATCGGTGATGATAATGATAAGGATTATGATGATGATGGCCGGATGTTTTAAGTGGACTGTTCGGCCCTAAGCTTGCTGACATTTGTCTTACAGGTGAGGAAAAACTCCTGAAAAAACCTTCATCCAGGAGCCTGTCCCGACCGGGAATCGAACCCCGGCCCCCTGCGTGACAAGGCAGCACGCTACCTCGAGACCACAGCGATGGACATGATGATGATAATGATCTAATAGACTTTGTTTACTAATTAAACAAAATTAAGGTAACTGACGTAACAACTAGTAATTCTGTATGGTGTAAGAATTTTAATTAAAATAAATAATTCTTTGTTTCATATGAGTTTATTCACATTCTACAATAATTTGAGATTTTAGCGCTTGAAAATATTTTAATAGTACACATATAGCACTTTGGGAAGAAACTTTAATTTACATGTGTTATGTCAAATTGTATGCGAAATCGCCTTGTATAAAATATGGCGTCATTTGAAGACGTGTTTTTAATATTTACGAAAGGTTTTTTTATTTGCTCTTATGATAATGAGAGGCATTTTTATAAAACATGTTCAATCACATAATGCATCGAAATAAGACTACTCATATGGTAAATGTTCATATATAATCCATCACCTGTAAGAAAAACAAATGTTTTAATAACAATGTAGTCTACAATGGTTTGAATTTCTGAAGTAAGCGTTTCTTAATGCTCCTGAAGAATATTACTTTACGATTAGCTATTATTCTGAAATTAACAACAATAGTTAGTATACCAGTTTTATGATAAATTAAAATTTAACGTTTATTCCCTAAAGTACAACTTTGTTTAAATGTATTTCTTTCTCTTATTTTAACCTCTATCTCTGTAGGTACTTTTTCGTGCCCAATACCACGCGACCTATACAGGAACACGACCTATTTTTTTAGCGTACAAGTACGTGGAGGGCCTTCCGGATGGGTGAACAGCTCAATACCGGAAAAACACCCGAGACAACGGGTAATATGAATAAGAGTAATAAAGTTTGAGTTTACTTCAAGTATGACACTTAGGCACTCCGATAGTATGTTTACCTTGTTGTGATGGAGTGGCTTGCTTGCTTGCTTAAATGAGCTCAAGAGCTATGCCAGCACTAGAATTGCTGCCTATCCCAGACAGAACAATGGCGATAATCCAGACGAAAAAAAGTACCTAGGTCGAAAGACTGACGATCTTAAACAGTAAAAATAAAATGTCTAGAAACATGGGTATGTGTTGCACTGTGGTAAAATTTTCCGCTGCAGATATAACAGTCATCCGTTCGGACCTCATTGCAGGTACTTCCGGAATTCATGGCAAAGGCTTAAATATAGTGACATATTACTACAAACGTAGAATTTTAGAGCATTATAATAATTTATGAAATTCATAACACACATTCATAAAAATATGCAATTTTTGCCACGACTCTTAAAGACAATTTATGTAATTCCTAACACTCATTCAAAACCGTAAGTTAATATGTCTGTTTTACAATTTATAATATTTTTATAATAAGCTACAACACTAACATGCCTTTGTGGCGAAATAGGATTTCAAAATGTTTGGAGATGCAATAATAATATAATGTTTGTACACTAGAAATATTAACACGGGAATTAGATAAATATCCCTTTGGATATAGTCGTACTACAGGGAATTAGATGCCCTGGAGAAGGTGTCGAGAATCAAGAAGCTTTACATTATACTATGGGGGTCCATCGAGACTTGAAT
Source organism: Diploptera punctata (assembly GCA_030220185.1). Lineage (NCBI taxonomy): Eukaryota > Metazoa > Arthropoda > Insecta > Blattodea > Blaberidae > Diploptera > Diploptera punctata. The sequence continues at coordinate 98,704 of JASPKZ010008660.1, read as the reverse complement.
TCGGAACGGGTTTTTATTCCGGAAGGAGGATCATCCCAGCTATCCGAGATGTTAAGTTTGTTAGCGAAAGGATATCACAAAATAAATACTAAAATTCTAAAGGGTAAACGACATGATTTTGTAATCGTAAATGTACATTTCTCAACAGAAGATAAGGTACGATTACAATACGCAAATCCAGTCTTCATGAATATATTAATGAAATGGGATTAGATCGGCATCTTTGCTACATCAAATAACCTTATCGTTAAGAGCACAACATAACAGCATAAGGGTATTCATAAATGCACTTGCATTCCCCATATGTTGAACCACGAAACCACATTGATTAGGCCCATTTATTAGTAGATAAATACTAGCAAAGTAACATCATCGATAATAGAGGGACGAAATTCAATTCGGATAATCATGTCGTCAGATGAAAATCAGAGAATGGTTATTGCCGATGAGAGCAACAAATATTAAAGATGACTCTGAAAAACTTTTATTTAAATATTGGGAAATGATGAACTGCGACAAGAATACCAGATAAAAATTGCTAATAGATTTAAAACACTGGAATGTTCGGATGAAAATGTGGCAATCGAAAAAGAAACTGATATAAATAGAAAACGGGAGGATATAAGATATACTGTTAAATTATCATCAGAAAGCGTAGGTTATTTTAAAAAGATGCAACATAAAAAATGGTTTGATAAAGATTATGCCGACATTGTAAAGAAAATAAAAGTAGAAAAAATTGATTGGTTACACGAGCAAAATGAAGTAAATTTAGAATAATTTGGTTACAGCAGACGGGAAGCCACCATCTTTTAAAATAATAAAAAAGAGGAAATATTTGGGAGAGAAGAATAAACCTCTCGAAATCAATGCAAAAAAATAGAAACATCAGGGAATTAGAATAAAAAGGAAAGAATTTCAGGCAGAACAAACTTAATCAGGAATGGAAATAGGAATACGAATGCAGATCATAGGAGTATATTAAATAGAGAAAAAATTGCTTTGGTCAGCTATTAAATGTAGGTCTATATGCATAACAGGATATTGAAAATGATGATCTATAGATAGCAGAAATATTAGTCATAGGGCCTAACCACATTAAAGATACAAATGACCACGGAAAAAATAAAAATGTATAAAACATCAGGTTCAGATGGGATCCAGAATAAATAATAAAAACAGGGGGGACGATGGACAAGGTACATCGGTTGCTTAGTATAATTAAAAAAAAAGGCTCTTGCAAATGAATAGATAATCGATTATCGACTGGAGTTTTATATTACATACAATATTAATTAGGCCTATAATACATCTGTATAAATTCGCTTAAGCAATTTCCTTCATTTAAATATAGAGGTTGTGCTGAATTCCATAAAAATTACACTGTTTTTTCAAAGTCAAAATAAACGTAAAATTGACTATTTTACATGAAATCGAAAAAAGAAATATATAAATAATTATAATTTAAAATTTCTAAATGTATTCTTATAATACGGGGTGAATCATAAATATGGCTATACGTTTGATCGCGTTGTATGATGAAAATATTACCATTACAGGAAATATGAAATTACCGTTGGAAAGGCAATTATTCAAATTAAAACAATGGTATAAAACAAAACGATGTAGAACTTACGTCATTAGTCAAAATGGCGTTGAATATGCAACAGAAAATTACAATTGCTGCATAGGTGTGTATCCTAGTCGGAGGATTGACAGTCGTTTCGTTTGTTTGATAGCGCTTTTAAAATAGGCTATAATATTTGGCATATTTAAATACTGGTACAGAAACCGATCATAGCTTAGTAGTAAACACTTTATTTCACCATGCACGGTTAGCTGGATCCGCGATTCTTCTAAGAATATAGGTCTAATACGTTAACATGTTTCAATAACTACGTTCAGTTCTTCATGTTGCGATGTTATTCTATGCCTTTGTTGAATGATGTTATGGTACTAGGATGTAATTAAATAAATGTTGTACATTATCTAATTTAAAGTCAATGTTTTATTTTATAGGTTTGAAATGATTTCTGCGGGAGCTGTATTTCTTATATCAATCTGTGTTGTCATTGATGCCACAATAACAACGCCTAAACAAGTCCTTCTAAGAGAGAAGAGTTTCGTTAAGTGTATTTTGGAAATCATCAGAACATACTTTGATCCAGATCATCCTGTTGGAATCATAAGTTACAGTAATACTCCTAGTTCTACAGGACTCAAACTGGATACAGCGTTCAAATATATTACAGAAGAGTTACTATTTGAAATAAACAGTTCTACAAATTGGACCGTATTAATAACTAACACATATTACGAGAAGGATTTAGATATAAATCCTAGCGCTTTACTTAACGATAATCCGTATGCTGTTATTCTTATAATTGACGATGACACAAAAGAAAACATATTTGACATACTGAGTAGTATGTTTATTAATTGTTTCAGTAATTGGTACAATCCATATGCTTACATAGTGATAGTTGACATGAGTACACCGGATCACGAATGTCAGTTCCCTGATTACTATCAACGATTTTTTACATATTTATGGGAAACATCTAGCCTTTCAAATGTAGTTATTCTCTCAGTCGTTTGTGACTCCAATAATAATTCCAGACTATTAGACATTGAAGTTTCCACCTGGCTCCCTATAGTAGATATGGATGCCGAAAATTATGAAATAAACAACCATAGAATTGTTGATTACTGGCAGTTTGGAGAAGGGAATGGTCGATTCCTTAATGAGAATGTTTTCCCTTCTAAACATGTTGAAGATTTCAGAGGTTCACAACTAAATGTAACCATAGTGTATAGCAGGTATTTTTATCCATTTTATAATGTTTTATCAGTTTTTACAAATTTCTACAACCTGAATATAAATCTCAAAACGTGTGGGATTGTCGACTGTAATCAATATTCTGACCTTATGGGACCAATTCGATTGTTCAATCCACACGATTTTGTAGCCATACGTGCAGTACCTCCTACATTCCTAGATGTCTATACTTTTTCTACACCAAATTTTATTAAATTGCCAGAGTGGCAAAGTATTTTAAGAATTTTCACTCCCAGTTTATGGATTTGTGTTCTTATTTCATATCTGACTATTACTTTTACCTTATACTTTATTGAATCTTTCATAATTAAAAACGAAACTATAATGATGCAATACTTTAATAGCGAATTAATTAAATGTTTTCTGATAACCATGCGCCCCTTGATTGGAAATCCAGTGAATCTAAATTTTAGACATCCTCTGTCCTTTTTATTGTTTTCTGTTTGGTTGTTTTATTCGCTTCAGATCAATACTGCTTACAAGTCCTCTCTCGTAGATTTTATGACTAATCCACGTTATATTCCTCCTTTACGGCACATAAAGGATATAAATGAATCTGGCTACACAGTGACAGTATATACGGAAAATATAAGTTGGACAAGCTCAAAAGCTTTAAAAATGGCTGGCATAGACAAAAACATAGAATATGTTACAGAATTTACAAACGAACAGGAGATGGAAAACAGGGTTCTTCTATCTATTTCAAGTCTATTAATTTTAGAAAAGAAATTGTTTGTGGATGGAAGACCTTGTTTTACCGAAATCGAAGACAGATTTGGCTGGCATATAGTTTCTTTCTTTGCTCGTAAAGGCGTTCTCTGGATTAAGCCTTTCTTACAAACCTATCGGGCACTGGAAAGTGCCGGTATATTAAAAAAATGGAATAGTGACCTTGAACGGAATATGACAATTAAAAGATTTGGTGTCGAATCTGACAATCAAAAATTAGCATTGAACATTAAACATTTCCAAGGAACTTCATTCTTACTGATTTTAGGATTATTGATTTCTTTTATCATTTTTATATGTGAAAATGTCTGACAATCAAAAATTAGCATTGAACATTAAACATTTCCAAGGAACTTCATTCTTACTGATTTTAGGATTATTGATTTCTTTTATCATTTTTATATGTGAAAATGTCTTTAACTTATGTATGAAGTGGAGAATTTCAAAGATAAACTACATCATACATTAATTTATATATATTTTTTAAATAATCTGTATCCACTAATATCTTTCTACACTAAAAATAAGTGATGTAAAATATGAATAATGAAATTATATAAAATCAAAAAATAATCAAAAACAGAACCTGTTACTTACTGCAATAGTTCAGGCTACGGATTAGGGAACACAAGTAACAAAACATTTTAGTTGCCATGATATTATATAGATTTAAATTTCTTCTGAGGCATTATTAACATAAACATCTCACTAATATATTGTTTTCACAATCAAAATAATTTGTTTTTCCTTTACCCAATATACATGGTATTAAGATTTGCCAATATGTTTACCTAATGTATTACATATATAAACGATAGATTAATTCAATACATAATCAATTGATTTGGTGTATACTTGATGAAAATCCATTATGCTTAGTGATTAAATAAAATAGATTCTGTCTGAAGAAGGTAATGAAACTGCTGTAACGAACTAGTATAAAATAAATATGAAAATCGTATAAAACTTAAACACTTTTATTTTATTTAATCACTAATTCATAGAGTTTATTACTTTCTTTGTACTTATTGTTTTGTTTATAGTAGATTTGAGCTCTTATTCCTATGTGTATACTTATTTCGTTTGTTTCAATATTAATTGTATTCAATTATAATGTATTGTTGGATATTTTTATTTATTGTACAGTTTGACCAGATAATTGATTGTTTAGTATGTAATAGGATTGTATTTTTTAAATTTTAATTTAATATGTTTGTCACCTTATGAGTGGAAGAGAAGGCCACATGGCCTTAAATGCACGAAAATAAATAAATAAACAACAATTTCTTAAACTTATAACAATAAATGAGTATCAACATTACACAGTAATATAAATAAGCAATCTCCATGAAACTATTTCGGTGATTAATTTTAAAAATGATATGGATATTTAATGAAGAGATTATAGCCTCATGGGCTAGTGGTCAGCGTTTTTTGACTAATGTTCATGTGATCCCGGGTTCGATTCCCGGCCAGACCATAGGAATCTTTCCTTCAAGGTGGTTGCCAGTGGTCTGGAATTTAGGTTAAGTTTAGGTTAAGAACTCTCCTGACACTTTATTATAATTGATCACCTATAATAACATCGAGGTAACGTAAGTCCGCCTTCTATTCGTCCCAACTTCAGAAGTGGGTTACAATAACGCCAATGTCAGGAGGGAACAGTAGAAATGTCGAAATGACAACCAGTGGCAATGAATTAAAAAAAAAATCGATGATACATAGAAAATAAAGGGACCAAAATTAAGAAAAGAAAAATAGATTAATTCGCCTGCAAATGTGTTTCTAAAGAAATGTATGTCAATGTTCGCTTTAACTATACCTCGAATCTTTGGAACAATTTATAGTTATGCACCATAATGAAATCTACATTGACCGAGAGAGTCAGTTCACAAGAAGACTTCCAAACAATTTATTCCCCTTTACAAAATTGTCTAAATATCCAATATTACATACTTATTGCGATCCACATATCAGCGCGTTAAAGAGCGTTGCAGATCAGAGGATGGGGAAACGGAAAAAAGTAAATGAGTGAATTGTCTATTGAAGTTTCAATGATAGAAACATTTTTCTGAGCCTACATTGTATTTTACGGGAATTATGACCGAACACAAGGTAAAATGGTACCAATAATTATTAACTTCATTTCTCATGCATTTATTTATAACAAAAACATATATGGACCTACCTAATCAGATCTTCATCCTTTTTCATGATGTCGATGATAGATATATTTTATTTGCAATGTCATTAAATACACGAGCAGAACATATGCTTAATGCTGACTTACCTATAAAGACCGCTATTTTTTCACCACAACCTTAATGCCTAATGTAGGATATTTTCAATAAACTGTTTAAAAAGTTTTGAAACAATTTGTTTCTCTCCGGTTTTCAAAGGTTTTCCTTTTTGTTACATCAAAAATTATACGAAAAGCAGCCATTTGAAACAATTGAAAATGTAAAGTATTGTGCATTGCGCAAACAATGAAATGCTTATTTATTTAATATATTAAAATTGTAATTGTATATTTTAAAATTATCCCATTTAACTTATATAGATATGTGCTAGATAATATTTTTTTATTATTTTTATCTTATTTACTTAGCGTGTTAGAGAGCTAACTACATTTTCGTACACGCTTAAAGGTAACACATTATTCGGCCAATGAAATTATACTCCATGCATCTGGTTTGTTTACAATACAACTGGAACTTTGCTCGGAAGAGCTATAACAATGTATATTAAAAAAACTGGGGATTAATGGAGAAATTTAAACTAGTGTTCACGAGAAATCCGATATAACAGTTAGGGTACTCATTTTTATTATATATTAAATTGTCTCTGTTGAAATGTACTTTTACTCTATTAGATGTTTTTTTTATCTTTGAGTGTAAATGTTTTGTATATAATCGTGGTAGAGAAATAAGAACGAATAGCAAAACAGATCCATGAAGATAATTATTGTAAATGTATGTATTTTTTTATAGAAATTTACAATAAATGATATTATTGTAAGTCACAAATCTGAATAAAGATCTTAGGAAACATATTTCCTAAGAAAATACACCTATTCTTTTATCCAAATATAAATATATATATATATATATAGGTCACAAGAGACGAAATGTAGAGTTGACCATAGTAATTCGAGTTCAATGAATGAAACGCTTTACTAAGGTAACTGAGGGTGTTATGGCCCACTTAACGTTTGAGAATTTTTACAGCCGCCATTTTGGCCCGAATTTGTTGGTTTTCTTTGTATTATATTCTTGTATATGTTTACTTTCTTACAAAAAAAGGAATTATTGTACTTGCATATTACATTTGCTAAACTGCTCATTTCCCAAAAGCCATAACACCAACATATGTATGTGGTATGGCCCACTTATTTCCCCATTTAAAACACTGGTTAAATTTTACTCAGGAATGTAATTAATATACAATGGAAACGATTGTAATGTACAGTATCAATAAGAACAGTTTACAACATGTCAATGAAGTCAGTTTACAAATATAATTAACTCAAAATTATATAACTTATGTCAAATTATGGAAAACAAAGATTAATTCGCAAGTTGGGCAAACTAAAGGTTCGTGATCTTCACTGGACAGCCGCACGCATTCCTCATGAACATAATTATTACACACTATACACAGGGCTCATGTCCTTAAACTCGTCTTCTTTACAAACTGTGCAGTACCATTTGAGAGATTGGATTGGTAGATTTTTGGGATTTCCTTTAGCCTCCGTTATTTTAGCTCCTCGGGATTGCTCTCTGAAAACAATTCTTTCCTCAAATGTACTCCACGCGAGTTGATAGCTGGTTTTCTGTTAGTGGTTGTATTCTTCACCCTCTTAGGTGTGGGGAAGAAGTCACTAAATGAGCTCTGCCCTGATGATTTTCTTGATGCATTTCCAGGCGAATTTTGTTTAGATTTTAGAGGTGTTGAGGGTTCATTTTCAGCATTCACATTGGTAGGTACTGAATCGATGACATCCGAAACATCACTTTCAAAAGAAAAGTCGTAATTGCTTCCGGAGTTGGATGAAGATGAGTAATTTTGCCGACGACGTTTAAAAGGCTTCTTTGTTGCAGTCGATTTCTGAGATGTGCTTGAGAGTCCTGAAACTCCCGGCAGTGGGTTATTAAAATCTTCATTATTTTCAAGAATTCCTTGGGCATAAGCTTGATTCGTTGGTACGCTGGGTGCATATCCCTCTTCTGAAATGGCCAAAGGGTTGACGGGGTATATGTCCGTGGGTCTGAAGCCTGATGTACGGTAACCTTGTTTTCTTTTAGCTCTCGGATGGCCTTGGATAATGACTCCTGTGTCCATTTACCCTTTTGTTCAACTGACTGTCATCGGACGTATTTTCTGTTGTCATCATTGAATATCTGGAAAGAACAAAACTATATAATATTGCAGTAATTTTGAACTATTATAAACGTGTTGGCGATATGGCCCACCCGGCAATGCGTGGGCCATAACAACGAACAGAGTCGTTTCATAAACAATACGTAATAACCACAGCCATTTTTACTTTATACAACAAATTAATCCATTGTAAGATTGTACGTTACTAAGTCCTTTTTATAAAGGAAACTGCAGACTTTTTCCCCATTGTATAAGGGCTTACGGTTCCATTGTATGATGTTTACCAGCGTCGTTCACCACAATAGTCAAGGTCCAAGTCTATGACCGGGCGCTAATCGCTTAGTACTAGTGTTTTATTTATTGCATATGAAATTGTTTTATGGTAGGTTATATCATTTTGATTTTGTCACCAATGAATTCCTATTTTAATTCCATTTCATTTGAATATAAATATGCCCTACGTCTGATAATAATTACATGTTAATAAATTATTCACCCTTAATAAAAGTACTTATTTCTCTGAAATAAGAGGCTGAGTGAATGCCTTGCTAGAACTTCCAGTCCTAATTTCTTAGTATTACTAAAGAGTTTAAACGTGTTGGCCCTTAGTATCCCCTCGCTATCGCCCAATAGTACTACATCTACAGCATAAACTAACAGCTTATTAATACCATGTTGTAGGCCTTCTTCATCCTCTAAAGATCTGATGGCATGCTCTAGTACAAAAACGAACAGTAGAGGAGATAGTGCATCTCCTTGCTTCAACCCATTGTGAATTTCAAAAGTATCCGAAAACTGTTTGCCTACACGCACCCTACTCTTTGTGCCATTTTGGCACATTCGTGTAAGTCTAACTAACTTTTTAGGAATTCCATACCCCATCAGTATACTATATAACTTCTCCCTCTTAACTTAATCACGCAAGCCTGTTTTCAAACTGATGAGTACTGCTACCACCGCACCGCAGGACACAATAAACTGTTTCAATATTAACGCTCGGTTTGGGCAATTTTTCTCAGCGACGCTGGATATGAATTAATCTACTCCTCTGGATACAAAATGTGGTCGCCGACTCACAAATTTATCCTTTAAGACTATTACAAATTCAGTTCTTCTACAAGGACCGATCTTCTTAAATAATGAGTTTCACCATTCCTGATGACAACTAATTAACTAACTCTCTGGCACTATCGAACCCACATGTTCATGCCCGCGCGGACATAAGCTCTCCATACTTATCTATCCTATCCAATATTTTCTAATCATTCCCTGTATAATCAACTTGCCTCAAATCATTGCTAAGTTATTCTCCCACCTCATTCTTTGTATGCCAACTGGGAATCATTCCTTTGGTTTTCGTACAAAATGTTTAAATGGTTCCTGCCCAACGCAGTCTATGAGACTTAACTTTTCTCATATCTGGTTTCCTATAAAGATCATGCAGCTCACCGTTACGAAGTCGTCTCCATTCGCCTGTGTCTTCATTTCTCTTCGGTTCGAAAATGATTCTAAAAACCTTATTCTCATATACTCTCAATCTCTTCTCCTCCTTTAAAGTAAGAGTCCATATAATATAATTGGGGGAGGAACAGATTCATAACATTTCGGCTTAAATTTTTTTCTGAAGTTTGGATGATAAGAGTTCCTGTAGTACATAATGGCATGTATTTCCAGAATTGAACCTATGCTTCATTTCTTTGTGCATATAATTTCTATTTATAATTGTTCCTACAAGGTATTTGAATGCAGCCTCTTCTTCAAAATTTTAATTTGTCATTAACTCTATATTCCCATTATATAACGTATTTCAGTGTGTGACCATGTATTTAGTTTGAATTATGTTCACTTCCAATCCCAATTTCTGAGTGTTGCTCAATAGAGTATTCGTGATTCCCATAGTATCTCCTTGCTTTTGCCTAATAATGCTACATCATCAGCATATACTAACAGCTTAACAATACCACTGAGTTGTAGACCCTTATCATCCTCAAGATTTTATGGACTGCTCTAGTACAAAACATAAAAGTAGAGGGGATAATGCATCTCCCATCGCATTAATTCGTTATGAATTTCAAATGTATCCGAAAACTCTTTCCCTGCACGCACTCTTCCCTTTGTGCAATTTAGATATATTCGAGTAAGTCTAACTAACTATTTTTTTTAATCCGAACAACAGCAAGAAGTACATAACTACTCCCTATTAATTGAATCCTATGCATTTTCTAAATCTACATAAAGCAGATGCGAAGTGCCATTATATTCCTATTTATTTTCTAAAATGAGTCATATATAAACAATTCTGATCTATTGTAAATCTGTTTCTTCTAAATTCACTTTAATGCTATGCTATTATGACATCAGTAGACTATATGTGGTAAGTCTGCTTTCTAATATAGGCCTACTTGAAAAATGTTGGACGAAGTTGAAAGTAATGATATTTTAATGTACTTGTTGCAGTCAATTTTATCTTCTTCCTTATAAATTGGTACGACAATTGATTCTTTCCATTCATTTGGAAGAGCATGCTTTTCTAATATCATACTAAACATCCGACGCATCTTTACCATCAATTTTTCTCCCCGTCATGTTATTAGTTCTGCTGGTAATCCCATCTGATTCTGATGACAATTTTAATACTCTGGTAGCTGTAGCAAATTAACATGAACTCTTTTAAATTTCTGATGATATGAAATTAGACATGTGGAGTACAACAAGTCAAGAACACAGTTTCCAAAAAAATAATATTGTAATTTATTAACTAAAACACTTCACTTTCAAAAATATAATTCCTCTTATCGTAAACGAAGAATTTATTTCATACAATATTCCTGAATAATTTATTCCATGCAGGAAAGCCCGCAGAGATGTTTCCACATTCGTCGATCCCTTCTCTCTAAAATGGGCGATTATAAAGAAAATGTATATGACTCTGGATACGCACACTTTGGAAATGTCTCGACTGGGCACCGAGAATATTCCTGATCCTCGCATATATAAGCAATTACGAGGGTCGGAGGAATCAGTCTATCCACAAAATTCCACAGTTAACATTATTTAATGACTATTTCGATTATAGTATTCTATTAAAGTTAAATACTTAGGAATAATTTTGGATAGTAAATTAAAATGGGGTGCACATACAAAGTACACTATGCAAAAAATGATGCAAGGCAGAAGATCTCTGTGATCACTTCTGTCCTAATCTACACTACATTTACATATCAAATATACATTATACACTGCTCAAAACAATTAGAGGAACACTTGTAATAAATTGAATAAGTAATTGTTTTTTAAAGTTGTGATGCTGAAAGTTGGACAATATGTAAATTGAATTAATAATTTTATCATAGGATACAAATTTAAAGGATCCTTGACCTAAATACAGAGAAATTACCTCAAATAACAAATATGGAAAACTTTTTTTTATTTTGAAAGGCACTGGCCACTTCTAATTGGTAAGCTTCTTGATGTTGCTATAGTGACGAATGTTGATTATTGCCTTGTTTATTGAAGTCTCTGACAAAATGAGGCATTTAAATGAGTTCGAAGTGTATCATGCTCTACATCTTTTACGACAAGATCAATCTCTGCGACAAGTGGCTAGAGAGCTTGGGGTTTCTCCTTCCGTGGTGTCCAGGTTACGCAACAGGCACAGAGAGACAGGTCAGTATTGTAGAAGACGTGGCCAGGGTCGTAAATTTAAAACAAGCCCCCAGGATGACAGATACGTTGTTCTTTCTGCTCTTCGACAGCGTACAAAAACTGCAAAAGACCTGCAGAATGACCTTCATATGGCTTCCGGAATCCGGGTTTCAGACCAAACCATAAGGAACAGATTAAGGAAAGAGAATATTCGTCCAAAAAGGCCCGTTAGAAAACCACGCTTAACAAATGGGCATAAGGCAGCAAGACGTACGTATGCTGAAAACCATGGTGATTAGAACCTGATCCAGTGGGAGTCTGTGCTCTTCTCGGACGAATCCAGGTATCGTCTTACATGTTGTGATGGTCGATTGAGGGTGTGGGGACGGCCAGGAGAAAGATTTTCTGCAGTGGCTGTACAGGAAATTGATAGATTCGGAAGAGGTTCCATAATGGTGTGGGCCGGAGTTATGTACAACAATCGTACGGACCTTGTACTTGTTCTCCAGCGACTGAATGCTGTCCGGTATATCGAGCACGTTCTGGAAGAGCATGTAGTACCTGCTGCCATTGGAGTAGGGCCTGGATTTCTGTTTATGCAGGATAATGCCAGGACACATTCTGCGGCTGTCACCAGGGATTTCCTGAGGAGGAATGAAATTGAGGTAATGGAGTGGCCAGCGGTCAGCCCAGACCTCAACCCTGTTGAACACTTGTGGGATCTTCTAGACAGGAAGGTCAGGAACCGACATCAAGCTCCTCAAACTCTGCAGCAACTTGGAGATGCTCTGAAGGAGGAATGGGAGAATATCCCACAAGAGGAAATCCAGAATCTTATTGGGAGCAAGCCACGAAGGTGCCAAAGTGTCATCGAATGTCGTGGAGGCCATACACGATACTAACTCTATATAACGAGTGTTTAACTTTGAAAAATAAGCACAAGATTCAATTGCTTACATAGCGGAATTATTTGAAAAGTTAATTGTCAGCGTTATTCATTTGTTTTTACTGACATGAGCAATAAATAAATAAATAAATAACCACAAATAATGTACTTTATTAATTTCATGTTTGTACCTTTATCCAATTGAAAAATATTTGCATATTTCATAGTGTTCCTCTAATTGTTTTGAGCAGTGTACAAGCAAATCATCAGGAGCTCAACCACTTACTCGATGATGCCAAAATGTTATAAAAACAAATACAGACAAAAGAAAACACAACTAAAAAAATTTCCCAAGCCGGGAGATATGTAACTAATGTCGATATCAAACAATATTTAAAACATAAACATAGAATAGATTTTATTCGAGAACTAAAGGTTGATGAGGGAAAAAAGTTGGCATATGTTTTAGTATATGACATGTGACATATTAATAATTTTGTACTTAATGAATGAAACATAGATACAATAAATGTGAATTTTATATTGTATACAATTTAGTTTAGTGATAATTTTTATAATCTTTTTCATTATAATAATAAAAAAAGGGAAACAAATTAAATAAAACAAAACAAATTAAATTACATAGAATAAGAAATTAAAACATCCGGTTCAAAGTGATTTTTTTAATATTGACAATCTAAAGTGAGAATAATTCTCCTTTCTTACAAATATTTTTTAACTGAGAATAACTGGGGAGAAGATAGCAAAGCCTACATGGCTCCAAATTTCAGTCCTACCACAAACAGCTACTGCTCTGGAATCAGTCGTGCCCTAATAGTGAACCAGTGAAGCGATATCAAGAGTGAAGACAAGAAACTGTGTTAAGTGAAACCATGAGCCAGTACAAACAACTGGGTGATTAACAATTTTGAAGGAAGAGATATTATTACTAGGAATTTATTTGTGAAGAATATGTTAAATAATCGTGACGTAAATAAAGTGAATTTGAAAATGTGTATTTATTTAAATAAAATTCATCGGAATAGCTTAACAGAGTGAAAATCAAAATCAAAATCCAAAAGCGCAAGAGTCAGAGTTTACGACTTCTACAATTCAAAAAAAAAAAGCAATATTCAATCGAAATGAGGATGGACGTTAATTGCAACAATAAGTATAAACAAATAAATGTTTTCTTATTCAATTCCTATCGTATAATTTTGTTTTCTAAACTTCAACAAAAATAAACCATTAAATTATCTACATTAAGAACAATATATTTTCCGTAATTCAAGTCGTTGTCTAATAATACTGTCCGGCTTAATCGTGTGAGACTTCTGAGACAGATCGTTTTACATAGTGGGTTTCTAGCCCGACGCACAACTCCCAACCTAGAGGACCAGAGGTTTTATGTTGGGGTCACTTTCCCTTAGACGTTTGCCTTCTCCTAGGTTGACCACAGTCCTCTTCCCGGGTTTATTTTCGGAGTCAAGGAAGACCAAGATAGCACTGGGATAAACAGATGTGAGATGGTAACAGGCAAAGATATAATCCGTGAAGATTGATGATGATGATGCTGATGATGATGATAGTTATAATCTAATTTGTTAGGTATATTTCTTAATAATAATGACATGCTGTGCATCGCGATGCCAGCCATCGACAATTAAACGGATCTTTCCCCAATTCAAACATAATAATTTGGCCATATTTATTATACTGTATCGAATAAAGAAGAAACAAAAAGTATTCGATTTTTAGCAACTTCGACCTTACGACGCAACAAAGGGACACATTTAAGCTACATACCAAGATGCCGTAAACTGTATCCCAAGAGAAAACATTTAAATGTTTGGAACACAAAGCGAGTTTTTTGTTCCTTTCGCCTTTATTTGTGACTAGCTAATACCCGGCGTGCCCTGATAGCCTAAATAAATAAAAATTAATGTGCTCTTTTGTTTAGTTGATTAAGTGAAGGGAAAAATTTATATCGTAATTATTTTTAGATATTGCGTGCTGTTTACCGGCGTTGTCCGGGAATCTACTTACCCCGGTCTTCTTGGCATAAATGAGTTGAAAGACAAAAATTAATGTGATTTATTAGTTGAATAAGTAGAATGAAAAATAATTATAAATGTATATCTTAATAAATTTAAGATTCCCCGATGTTGCCACGGAATCTACTTATCTCGACCTTCTTGGCATAAATGAGCTAAAGGCCAAAATCCTTTATTATGAGTTATCCGCAAAAGAATACCCAGCATGTGCTGCTATGCTTGCACAGGAGTCTACGTACTTGTCTCGATCTTCTTGCCATCAATAAAAGACAAAAACTTTTACTATTAGTTATCCGTAAGTGATAAACATATGCTGCAGCGGACTTTTTGTAGAGCTTTATTAGATATTCAATTCTGTGTACATTAATTTTGTGTATGTGTTATGGTTTAGGTAGCGTAAGCCATTTAAGCGTCCAAAGAACTACTTTCTTTCACGTTTTCCAATACATTGGGCAATTTTTAAGGGTATAGGAGTTAGTATCACAACTCTCTTATAGCCTATGTTCATCCTGCGAATCTCCTGAACATTTTACTAAAAGCCCCGTCACAATCGGACCAAGGCACGGCAGCGCATAAAGTACGTACAAACAAACAAACAAACATTCATTTTTATATATTAGATTATAATATTAAATCATATATTCTCTCACAATTGCAGCGCGGTGAAGTTATTCCTGTTAATTGTATATTTAAAAAAACTGAGCAGCTTTTATAGAGTACATTTCACGACAGATAACGAGGGTTTTGAAAAACCATTTACATCAATAGCATTGAGATCTCGGACCCGGTTATTGCCAAGAAATTTATAATAATATATATTGGCCAAAAAAGTCATGCTATTATTGTAAATGTTTCTTCAATACCTCTCTTTATATGTCATGAAATAACGCATTTACTTTAAACTTTTACCGCCTCGTTGCTAGTTCCCAAGCTATAGTAACTCGCTGTTATATTAAAAAAAATATTTTAATAAGCGTTTTGCAGCCTATATTGTAAAATACTTTGACTTCTTGGGTAAGAAAAGAATTACATAACTCTACAAATAAATTGAAATTTTAAATTAAAAGTCGGTAAGCCGGTTTATTAAAATCAGAATATATGTAATTCGGTTAGATATTGTAAATAAGCTTTTAATTAGAATGATAGAAGTGTGAGAATAAAATATTCACATACCGTGTGTACTATATACAATATTGTGGTATTATTTGAAGACATGCTGTTTTTAATAATTCATGATCGGTTTTCATTAATTGGTTTGTTCTTGTAACAAAGGCACACATTTTCATAAAACATGTCCAATTACATTATGCATCGAAATAAGACAACCTATATGGCAAATCTTAATATATAAAAATTTCGTGTCACGTTGTTGGTCCCCGATGGAATCCTAAACTACTAAACCGATTTTAATAAATTTTGCACACTGTGTGCAGTTTGATCCACCTTGAGACTTAGGGTAGTTTATAACTAAATTTATAGTTGCATTATTTTTTTATTGCAAATTATTTGTTTATCATTTAACAAAGAGTTATAATTATTTGTGAGTCCCATACGATTCTAACAGATGGCGGTGTAAGGTAATTTAACAAAGAGAGATCCAGATGGCTGTGCTTTTTGTTGCTACCGCGTATTTCAATTGAATTACAAATATTGATTATTTCATAATTTAAGTGTGTTTAGTGATTATTTTATTTTTAATATTATTAATTTCGTGTGTAAATAATATATTAGTTTTAAGTAATCTGCCTGAAGGACAGCAACTTAATTTTTTTTAAAGTATACCTTAGCCACAGCAACGCATGGCCGGGACTTCTAGTTTCATATATAATGGGGCACCTGCAAGGAAGAAATTCATAATATTCTGCTTTCATAACAATGTAGCTTATATTCATTGGAATTTCTGAAGATAAGGTGTTGCTTGATGTTCCCTGCAAAATATTACTAAAAATAAGGTATGATTCTGATGTAATTTGTTGGACTAGCTCAAATATAACTGTACTAGCCTTACGATTCATTACAATTCCCCTAAATTAAAAAATGTGTTTGTAATAATTGCACCAATAATTATTAGGCTTTCAATATATTAATCAGCATCTGTATAGTATGATTTAAGTTACCTCCTTTATTTCAGTACTTGAAGTTATTATAATAAATTCTATAAAATATACACCTACTCTGTTGTACATAGTCGGTAAACAAGAATTTTATTACTTTACAAGACGTTTAAACTGTTAATAAGGAGACCTTTAAAATTTCTAGAATTATTATTAATATATATAAAAACAAATTAAGTACAAGGCTTAGTATATGAAATTAATTTTATTATTTAATGCTAGGTCTGTTTCTGACTGAATATGTAAACAACGACACAAGGAGTATATTTCTTTAAATCAGGATCCTATCGAGTTTTAGGATACATAATTGATGTAAATAAGGAATAAAGATGGTAAATTAGGGAACTATTTGGACCTGTACGTTTCATGATAATAGTCTTACAGCTGAGAAAGATGCCGAACAAATCTCAGGCAGAAAGATCAACCTGCATCTGAGGTAACCATGTTAAACCAGACAATAATATATGTTGATTTCAATATTATGATTTTTTTAAATGCAAATCAAATCATAGAAAAAAACAATTTAAAGAATTTACTTACATATTTAATTCCTGTAACAATAATAATAATAATAATAATAATAATAATAATAATAATAATTCTTCACTTCCAGGTTTTGGCAAGAGTTGCCTGTTCCGTCTTCACTAATAGATCTAAGACCATCTCTTCCGAGGACGTCCGACACATCTTCTTCCTCTTGGAAAATAATGGAAGATTTTATTTGGTAATCTTCTTTCTTCCATTCTTTCTACATGTTCTTTCCACTGTATCTTGTTGTTAAATATCTTTTCTTTTATGGAGTAGATCTGCAGTTCTTCACGGATATCTTCGTTTCTTATCTGGTCCATTCTAGTGCAGCCTTTTACTCTTCTTAAAAATTTCATCTCGGCTGCTTGGATTTTACTTTCTTGTTTGGCAGTGGTAATCCAAGATTCACTCCCATACAAAAGGACAGGGACAGTCATTGTTTTATAAAATTTTAATTTTGTTTGTTTATGGGCTTTATTATTCAATGTTCTATTTATTGTACCACAAATAGCTTGAAACTGATGTGTTTTGTGTTCAATATCTTTATCATACCCATACCTGATGTCACATCCTAAATATTTAAAGTGGGATACTTGTTCAATAATTTCGTCTGTAATTACTATTTTTGCACGCAGAGTATTTCTTCCACAAAATGCCATTACTTTTGTTTTACTTATTGAAATTTTAAAAAAATAATCGCTACATATTGCATTTAGTTTGTAAGCAGCCAATTGTAACAGATCTTCATCATGGTGTAGTAAGACCAAATCATCGGCGAAATGTAAGTTATTAATACTTGAGTTATTGTTCAATCTAAGGTCATTGTCCATTTTAATTTTCCATTGTTTCATAATGTCGTCGATATATATATTAAAAAGAGTGGGTGACAGACTACACCCTTGTGTAACTCCTTGATTTATTAAAATTTTTTCTGACCTTTTTTTTCATCAGTTTTTATCACTACTTTAGTTTCTTCATATAAGCCTTGGATTGATTTTATTAGATGGTGTGGATATCCTCGTTCCTTCATTATTTCCCATAGTATAGATCTATTTACTCTGTCAAAGGCCTTTTCAAAATAAATGAACAACAAGTATGTTGGCAGGTTAAATTCTCTTCTCTTTTCAATTAGTCTCCTTATAATAAACACATTATCACTAGAAGATCTTCCTTTTCTGAACCCTGCTTGTTCTTCTTCTAAGAGTGTGTCAGATATATTCTTCAATCTATTATTTATTATTTTTGCATATAATTTATAAGTGGAGTTCAATAAGCTGATACCTCTATAATTTTTACTATCTAATTTATTTCCTTTTTTGAAGAGGGATATGACTTCACCTATCTTCCAATTTTCAGGTATTTTACATGTCTTCCAACATTCGTTTATTAAGTTTAATACTCTTATTTCTGCAAATAAACCTGCATACTTTATCAGTTCATTGTTTATACCATCTATACCTGGTGCTTTTCTATTTTCCATTTCTTTCAATGCCTCTCTCATTTCGCTTAGAGTAATTCTGTCTATCTCTGATTTATTGTCACTTTCAGAAGCGCGTTCTATAACTAATTCTTCTTCGTTACACCATAATTCTCTGTAGTGATTCTCCCATGACTTCAGATCAATGGTATTTATTTTTGCAGTATCTTTTTCTGTTGTATTTAATTGTTTCATTACTTTAAATGCTAACGATTGTCTGCCATGTACATCGTGCTCTATTTTGGAAATAAATCTTTCCCAGGAATCTTTATGAGCTGTTCGAGTTATTTGTTTTGCTCGATCTGTTTTTTGTTTATATATAGTTCTAGATTCTTCAGTTTTCTTTTGTAAGTGCTCTAAATAAGCTATTTTTTTGTCTCGCAGAGCTTCCTCTATTTCGTCATTCCATATCTTTAATCCTCTTTTGTTGCGAATCTTTTTCTTCTTTCCTATAGCTTCATTTGCAGCTTTTATAATACATGTTTTCATATTTTCCCACTCTTCATTTAGATTATCATTAATTGCTTTTCTTTCTAAGTGTTCTTGTAGCCTTTTTTGGTATAATTGTCTTATACTTTCTTCTTCTAGAAGACATACTTTAAAAACCTCTTCTTTTATTCTTTCTTGAGTTTTCGGTTTTTTCCATTTGGCTATTTTAAGTATCATGGCTACCAATAAATAATGGTCATAATATATGTCACATCCTCTGTATACTCTTACATCTTGTATTTGATTCCTGAGTCTATCATTAATCATTACGTAATCTATTAAAGATCTTTGGTTTCTAGCGCACCATGTATACTTGTGTATGTCCTTTTACCTATAGAAAGTATTCGTGATTTTTAGTTTATTATAGGTAGCAAATATTATAACAACAACAACAATAATAATAATAATAATAATAATAATAATAATAATAATAATAATAATAATAATAAAGACACGTCCATTTCCATGTGTATACCATTACCATTCAGGAAACATTTAAGCAATCTAAATATACCAGATGAATGAGAGAATGGCGACAGAGGCAAGGTTATAACGCCACTCGGTGTGTTACCTGTATACGAAAATTTCGTGCACCATAAAAAAAGTAAATAACTTTTCTCTCATCGCTCCTGTTCTGCGGTTGCCTGTTCATACCTGATTCCAGTCGAGAATAATTTATTTTAATTTCATAACCCTTATCAATTACTCAACTGAAACAAGAACTGTTTACTATGTTTTGCACTATTCTACAATAAGCCTTATAATGACACGAATTGTCGGGAAAGGTATTTTAAACTCTGCATCATATACATGCTTTTTTGATCATACAAGATCAAGGAGGTCCCCACAAAATGAGTGGCCATCTCAATACAGGACCTCTCCAAGACGATGCAACATTTAATACCAAACATATCAATCAGTGACACATTCATACTAAACATGGCGAATATGATTTTGATGGCCATAAATGTTCGGTGATCGAATGGCTTTATAATTTCCTGAAATTTGTCTTACAGATGAGGAAAATCTCCGAAAGAAATCACCACCAAGGAAACTTGTTCTGAAAGTGATCGAATCTGGGCCTTCTGATAAGAGGCAGCGACGTCTCCGGAGACTACCACGGTGAATATGGAACTGTTACTTTTTTAATTATACTTTAGAATAGAATTGACTTATTTAGCCTGGTGGACACGCTGTAGCGTAACCGTTAAGACAAGGCGATACAGGGCGGATAGAAACTAGAACTATATGAAAACTATGGAAAACAATAGGAAAGTTGCTAAATATTCTGTATAAAACTCGAGCGTGACTAAGAGAGATCAGTTTAAATAACTGTCCTAAAATAGTGCTTTTATCTCTAATTTTTTGTTTAATGGCGAGAATTAGGTTCTCTGTTTAATGTAAGTCTATTAATACATAAGCAATATTACAAGTTAAATATGTATTCTTTCCAGAATCTAAGTTCTTTATTCCAACAGTTAATTAAGTATGATAATTATTGATTGTGAGAAAGTCCACCCAAAAAAATAAGAATTGTATGTTCACTTACGTAAGACGACAGAGAAAACCATGTCCAGACAAGTAGAGCTTCAAAGACTATCACCTTCTATGCACATAGGGCCTAACTACCTAGCTTAAATATTCATTTTCCCCTACTTTCGTTCCAAATTAAAGTATGAAAAACCAAGACTTTCCCAGCATAGGGCTACTTCCTCCGATCTGAATGTTCCCAGAAACTCCCTCTAACTGTATTATTTTTTTATAGAAATGGTGAAAGACCTAACTGTGTAAGTTTTTATATAGAGGGCGATTACAGACCGTTAGTTCAAAGGTAAATCTGATACCGAGTAAAGTGTTTTCCATATTCCAATATAGTTTTAGATCTCGCTTGATTGAGACATCGGAAACCGTGTCGCTGAAGAGCTCGACTCGATTCTGGACCGGAATGAGCAACGCCACTTTGCGCTGACTTTCTCTCCTTGGTTGCTTCATGCTAAGTACTATGGATCATTTATTTGGTCGAATATGTTTCTATGTGTAGTATACTATTGTATAAGGTGTCCTATTTTGCGTATTATTGGGTTTACATGACACTTTCAGATATGATAGCATCAATATACCGTATGGTACATTCGTGATCTCATGCATCTCTGTTATCCTTGTGTAACGCAGGGCCGAAAGTAGGATTCTTAGACATTTGTTTTGCAGTATCTGCTGTTTCTTTTTGTGGCATTTCGCAAGGATACTCAGAGATTCACAGCCGTACAATAGCATACTATGGATCACAGCCACATATAATGTGAGCTTCATCCTTCGGGGTAGTACATATTCCTAATTGCGTAGATGTGGAATTTCAAAAACGTGATCAGAACTCAGAGCTTTACGGTATAGCTAAACAATTTTCACTCAATGCGGTTATACTAACACAATGGCACTATCGAACCCGTAGATCCAAGTCGTGCGGACATAAGCTCTCAATACATCCTTATCCTCAGCTAATGTTTTCAAATCATACCCTATATAAACTACTTGCCTCAAATCATGGTTAATGTTATTGTCCCAATTCATTCTTGGTGTACCAACTGGACGTTTTCCCCCTGGAGTACCTACAAGAAGCTTCCATGCACTTATTTCATTCCCCATACGCGTAACATGTCCTGCCCATCGCAATCTACGAGACTTAATAGCTCTCATTATATCTGGCTTCCTATAAAGACCATGTGTTCACTGTCATTTAGTCTTCTCAATTCAACTCTCTCTTCATCTCTCTTTGCTCCAAAATGTTCCTAAAAACTTTATTTTAAATACTCGAAATCCAATTTCCTCCCTTCAAGTAAAAGATCAAGTTCCGCATCCATATAATATAACTGGTAGAGTAATACTTTTTACATAATTTCAGTTTAACGTTTTTTGAAAGGAGTTGTGACGACAAGAGTCCCTGTATTGCATAATAGCATGCATTTCCAAACTTGAGCTTATGTTTAATTTCTTTGAGCATCTCATTTCTATTTGTGATTATTGATCCTAGGTATTTGAATTCAACCAATTCTTCAAAATTTCCCTCATTTGTCATTAGTCGACCATTTCCATTATGTAATATATTTCTATGTGTGACCACACATTTAGTATGATTAATATTTACTTCCAGTCCTAATTTCTTAGTATTACTAAATAAGTCCATGCGTGTTGGCCCTTAGAATCTCCCCGCTATCGCCCAATAGTACTACACCTTCAGCATAAACTAACAGCTTATTAATACCACGTTGTAGGCCTTCTTCATCCTCTAAAGATCTGATGGCATGTTCTAGTACAAAAACGAACAGTAAAGGAGATAGTGAATCTCCTTGCTGCAACCCATTGTGAATTTCGAAAGTATCCGAAAACTGTTTGCCTACACGCACCCTACTCTTTGTGCCATTTTGGCACTTTCGTATAAGTCTAATTCATTTTTTAGGAATTCCAAACGCCAGCAGGATACCATATAACTTCTCCCTCTTAACTTAACCTCCCAAGCCTGCTTCCAAACCGACCGCACCGCAGGACGCAATAAACAGTTTCAATATTAATGCTCGGTTTGGGCGATTTCCCTCAGCGACGCTGCATATGAATTAATCTACTCCTCTGGATACAAAATGTAGTTGCCGACTCACAAGTATATATTTACAAATTCAGTTCTTCTACAAGGACCGATCTTCTTAAATAATAAGTTTCACCATTCCTGATGGCAACTAATTAACTAACTCTCTGGCACAATCGAACCCGTTCATGCCTGCGCGGACATAAGATCTCCATACTTTCCTATCCTATCCAATATTTTCCAATCATCACCTGTATAATCAACTTCCCTCAAATCATAAGTTATTCTCCCACTCCATTCTTGGTATGCCAACTGGGAATTTTCACTTTGGTTTTTTTCAAAATGTTTCCATTATGTATTTGATTCCACATTCGTGGCACATGTACTGTCCAACGCAGTCTATGATACTTAACTTTTCTCATATCTTGTTTCCTATAAAGAGCATGCAGCTCACTGTTACGAAGTCATCTCCATTCGTCTGTGTCTTCATTTCTCTTCGATACAAAAATGTCCCTAAGAACCTTTTTCAAATACTCGTAATCTCTTGTCCTCCCTTGAAGTAAGAGTCCAGATAATATAATTGGGGAAATAACAGTTTTATATCATTTGAGTTTAACTTTTTTTGAGAAGTTTGGATGATAAAGAGTTCCTGTAATACATAATAGCATGTATTTCCAGAATTAAACCTATGCTTCATTTCTTCGTGCATATGATTTATATTTGTAATTGTTCCTACAAGGTATTTGAATGCCGCTTCTTCTTCAAAATTTTACATTTTCATTAACTCTACATTCTCATTGTGTAACATATTTCTGTGTGAGATCATGTATTTAGTTCAATGGTGTTCATTTCCAATCCCAATTTTTAGTGTTTCTCAATAAAGTGTTTGTGTTTCCAACAGTATCTCCTCGCTTTTGCCTAATAATACTACATCATCAGCTTATACTAACAGCTTAACAATACCACTGTGTTGTAGGCCCTCACCATCCTCCAAAGACTTGATGGACTGCTCAATTACAAAACATAACAGTAGAGGAGATAATGCATCTCCCATCGCATTAACTCGTTGTGAATTTCAAATGTATTAAAACTTTTTGCCTACACGCACTCTACTATTTGTGCAATTTAAACATATTCCAATAAGTCTAACTAACTTTTTTTTGAAAATTCGAACAACAGCAAGTAGTACATATATACTCCCTATTAATTGAACCCTATGCATTTTTTTAAATCTACATAAAGCAGATGCGAAGTGTCATATTCCCATTTATTTTCTAAAATTTGTCTTATACTAAAAACCTGATGAATTGTAAACCTATTTCTTCTAAATTCACATTAATGACATACTATTATGACATCAGCATATGTGGTAATTCTGCTTACTAATGTAGGCCTACCTGAAGAATGTTGTACGAAGTTGAAAGTAATGAGATTTTAATGTACTTGCTGCAGTCAATTTTATCTCTATCCGTATAAATTGGTACGATAATCGATTCTTTCCGTTCATTTGGGGGAGTCTCATTTCCCTTAATCATACTAAACAACCGGCGTATATTTACATTCAACTTTTCTCCCCGTCATCTTATTAGTTCTGCTGGTATCCCATCTGAACCTGATGACAATTTTAATCCTCTGTTAGTTGTAGCAAATGAACATGAACGTATTTAAATTTCTGATGATATGAAATTGGACATATGGTGTATAATAAGTCTAGAACACAGTTTCCAAAAAAATAATATTGTAATTTATTAACTAAAACAATTCACTTACAAAAATATAATTCCTCTTATCTTAAACAAAGAACTTATTTCATACAATTTTCCTGAATAATTTATTCCATACAGGAAGGCCCGCAGAGACGTTTCCACATTCGCCAGTTCCTCCTCTCCAAAAAAGGCGATTATAAATAAAATATATACGACTCTCTATACGCCGACTTTGGAAATGTCTAGACTGGGCTCCGAGAGTATTCCTTATCCTCGCTTATATAGGCAATTACGAAAGTCGGAGAAATGAGTCTATCAAAAAAATTCCATAGTTAACTTTATTTAATAAACCTATCGGTTATTGTATTCTATTAAACTTAAACATTTAGGAATAATTATGGGTAGTAAATTAAAATGGGGTGCACATACAAAGTACACCATGCAAAAAATGGAACACACCAGAAGGTCTCAGTATTCACTTCTGCCGTTATATACACTACATGTACATATCAAATGTACATTATACTAGCAAATCATTAAGAGCTCAGTCACTTACGCATTGATGCCTAAAATGTTACAATAACAACTGCAGGCAAAAGAAGACAGAATTATAAGAATGTCCCAAGAAGGCAGATATCAATGTAATGTCGGTATTAAACAATATTTAAATCATAAACATAGAATAGATTTTATTCGACAGCTAAAGGTTGATGAGGGAAAAAGATTGGTATATATTTTATTAAATGACTTATGACATATTAATAATTATTTTCTTAATGAATGAAACACAGATACAATACACATGAATTTTATATTTTATATAATTTAATTTAGTGATAATTTTTACAGTAATTTTTCACGATAATAGAAAAAAGGAAAAAATTAAACAAAACATATTAAAATAGATAGAATGAAAAATTAAAACATCAGGTTCAAAGTGAAATTTATTTATTTTTTAATATTGGTAATAGAAAGCGAGAATTATTCTTCTTTCTTACAAATATTTTTTTAACTAAGGATAAACTGGGGAAAAAGGCAAAGCGTATATGTAAAGCTTATATGGCTCCAAATTTCAATACTACCACAACAGCTACTGCTCTGGAATCAGTCGTGTCTTAATAGTGAACCAGTGAAGCGATATCAAGAGTGGAGACAAAAAACTGTGTTATGTGAAACCATGTGCTAGTACAAAGAACTGGGTGATTAATAATTTTGAAGGAAGGGACATTCTTAGCAACAATTTATGTGTGAACAATATGTTAAATAATTGTGAAGTAAATAACGTGAAATAATGGAAATGTGTATTTATTTAAATAAAATTCATCGGAATACCCTAACAGACTGAAAATCCAAATCCAAAAGCGCAAGAGTCGGAGTTTACAACTTCCACAATTCAAAAAAAAAAAAAAAAAAAAAAAAAAAAAAAAAAAAAAAAAAAAAGAAAGCAATTTTCAATCGAAGTGAGTGTTGCTGCCAACACGGTCCAATTTTGAGTTATTTGCATAATATTCCTCTGGCGTGCTGGATTTTATAAAGGGTAAATTTAGTTATTACAAGCTCATGTAATCGGTGAAAATATCAAGTTTATTTTGTGTTAACTTAATACGTAAATACAAATAAGCACAATCAAATGTTTTAATCAAAGTCCGTTCCTAGGACTAGAGGGGCCTCGAAGAGTATTCACTTCGGAACAGGCAGCACGTGGTCCTCAATAACCACGTAAGTGTGCCCACCGCACACTGCGACTGCCTAACAAGCACTGAGACTGCCTAACGCACACTGCCTCCTACCACGAGCTCCAAACATACACTCAGAAAGAGTGTTGTAGTCATCTACAGACCTGAGCAATACGCAGAAGTTGGCAACAGTATAACCAAAATTCTACCAACACAACTCAGCGTTACTGTATTCAGGCGCCTACAAGCGGCAGTCAGATGAACTACACCATTAGCGTAATAACAGACGGCAGGTGTCTGCTATTACCGACAGAGAGAGCGACTCTTGTCGCAATAGTGAGGATGGACGTTAATTTCAACAATAAATATAAACAAATAAATGTTTCCTTATTCAATTGCTATCGTATAATTTTGTACTCTAAACTTCAACAAAAATAAACGATAAAAATTATGTACATTACGTATAATATATTTTCCGTAATTCAAGTCGTCATATAATTCTGTCCGGCTTAATCGTGTGAGACTTCTGAGAAAGATCGTTTTACATAGTGGGTTTCTAACCCGACGCACAACTCCCGTCCTAGAGGACCAGAAGTTTTCAGTTGGGGTCCCTTTCACTTTGAAGTTTGCTTTCTCCAGGGTTGACGACACTCCTCTTCCCGGGTTTAGTTTAGGAGTCAAGGAAGACCAAGACAGCGCTGGGATAAAGAAATGTGAGATCGTAACAGGCAAAGATATAATCCGAGGAGGATGATGATGATGCTGTTGATGATGATAATAGTTATAATCTAATGTCTTAGGTATATTTCCTAATAATAATGACATGCTGTGCATCGCGATTCCAGCCATCGACAATTAAACGGACCTTTCCCCAATTCAACCATAATAATTTGACCATATTTATTATACTGTATAGAATAAAGAAGAAACAAAAAGTATTCGATTTTTAGCAACTTCCACCTTAGGATGCAACAGAGGGGCACATTCAAGCTACATACCAAGATGCAGTAAACTGTATACCAAGAGAACACATTTAAATGTTTGGAACCGAAGCAAAATCTTTCACTCAAATTCCTAGATTAAGAAATTAAAATAATTAATTAATTAGGACCTGTATTATTATAATGTTACCCTCCATGGTATCTTTACATTCTCGTGGTGGAGTGAATTGCGTGCTTAAATGATCCCGAGAGCTATGCCGGCGGTAGCATTGCTGCCGATAGGGTTACCCATGCCGGACTGGTCGAAGGTGATAAGCCAGACGAAAAATGTACCTTGGTCGAAAGAGTGACGATCTTTCACCGTAAAAATACAACCGTCAAGAAATGCGGATATGGGTTCAACTGGGGTAAAATTTTCCGGAGGTCAAATAGTCCATTCGGTTCTCCGGGCGGGGACTACTTCAGGGAACACATGCCAAAGGCTCAAACACAGGGACATGTTCCTAGGAACATGGAATGTTAGGACTTTATACAATAGCGGGGCACTACAGACATTAACCCGGGAATTAGATAAATCGCCCTTGGATATAGTCGCTTTACAGGAAGTTAGGTGGCCAGGAGAAGGTAGTCAGGAATCAGGAAGCTTTGCATTATAGTACGGGGGTGCAGAAAGACCTGCACTTGGAACGGTTTTTTTTTAGTCAGAAGGAGGATCCTGTCCGCTATCCGAGATATTAAGTTTGTTAGTGATAGGATATCATAAATAATTCTAAATGGTAAACGACATGATTTTATAATTGTAAATTCAAATACCCCCACAGAAGATAAAGATGACAAGATCAATGATGAGTTCTATGAAGAATTAGAATGCTTATTTGACAGCCTTACACGATATAACATGAAAATTGTCTTAGCAGATTTTAATGCAAAAGTGGGGCGGGAAGATATATTCAAACCAACAATAGGCAAATTCAGTCTTCATGAACATAGTAACGACAACGGGGTTAGATTGGTCACATTTGCCACATCAAAGAATCTCATTGTTAAGAGCACAACATTTCAGCATAGGGATTTTCATAAATACACCTGGTCGACCTCAGATGGAGAAACTCGGAACCAGATAGATCATGTATTTGTGGATAAACGCTGGCACAGTAGCATCATCGATGTTAGATCTGTTAGAGGGACAGACTGCAATTCGGATCATCATCTGGTCAGAGTGAAAATCAGACAACGGCTATCGCTTATGAGAGGAACAAATGCTAAAGATGATTCTGTAATATATTAATTAAAAAATGTGAAAAGTGATGAAATGCGGCAAGAATACCAAATCAAAATTGCTAATAGATCTGAAGTACTGGAATCTTCCCTAGACAATGTGGCAAACGAAGGAGAAACTGATATAAATAAAGAATGGGAGGCTATAAGAGATACTATTAAATTGTCAGCATCAGAAAGCATTTGTTGCTTAAAAAAGAGGCAAAACAAGAAATGGTTTGATGAGGAATGTGCCGCTATTGTAAAGAAAAGAAAGCTAGCAAAAATTAAATGGTTACACGAGCCAAATGAGGTAAATTTAGAGAAACTGGGTAGTATTAGACGGGAAACCACCAAGTTACTAAAGAGTAAAAAGGGGGAATATTTGAGAGAGAAGATTAATGATCTAGAAATTAATGCAAAAAATAGGAACATTAGAGAATTATATCAGGGAATTAGTATAGAGAAGAAAGGGTTTCGGGCAAAAACAAACATAATTCCGAATGAAAATGGGGATATGATTGCAGATTCCAGGAGTATATTAAATAGATGGAAAAGTTACTTTAATCAGCTATTACATTTACATACAGAACAGGATATTGAGGAGGATAATTTACAGACAGTACAAATGCTAGTCGCAGAACCAAGTGCATTAGAGGTTAAAATGGCGATTGAAAAATTGAAGATGTATAAGGCATCAGGTTCAGATGAGATCCCAGCAGAACTGATATAATCAGGGGAAGAAAAATTGATGGACAAGATACGCTGGTTGCTTAGTATGATTAGGGAAAAAGAAGCTCTTCCAGACGAATGGAAGGAATCAATTATCGTACCAATTTATAAGAAAGGAGATAAAACTGATTGCAACAACTACAGGGGCATCTCATTACTTTCAACTTCGTACAAAATTCTAACAAATATATTAGTAAGCAGATTTACTCCATATATTGATGACATTCTAGGAGATCACCAATGTGCATTTGGAAGAAACAGGTCTACAACAGATCAGATTTTTAGTATAAGACAGATATTAGAAAAGAGATGGGAATATAATGATACTGTACATCAACTATACATAGCCTTCAAAAAAGCATATGATTCAATTAAGAGGGAGAAGTTATATAGTATCCTGCTTACTTACTTACTCACTGGCACTATCGAACCCGTAGGTTCATGGCCGCACGGACATAAGCTCTCCATACATCCCTATCCTGAGCTAATGCTTTCCAATCATTCCCTGTATAATCTACTTCCCTCAAATCATAGTTAATGTTGTTCTCCCACCTCATTCTTGGCCTACCAACTGGGCGTTTTCCTTCTGGCTTTCCTACAAGAAGTTTCCATGCACGTCTTTCATTCCCCATACGCGCAACATGTCCTGCCCATCGCAGTCTACGGGACTTAACTGTTCTTATTATATCTGGCTTCCTTATAAAGACCATGTAGTTCATTGTTATGTAGTCTCTCTCCATTCACCTGTCTGTTCATCTCTCTTTGGTCCAAAATTTTTCCTAAGAACTTTATTCTCAAATACTCGTAATCTCCTTTCCTCCCTTAAAGTAAGAGTCCATGTTTCTCCACCCATATAATATAACTGGTAGAATAATAGTTTTATATATTTTCAGCTTAACGTTTTTTGAAAGGAGTTGGGACATCAAAAGTCTCTGCAATGCAATAATAGCATGCATTTCCAGAATTGAGCCTACGTTTAATTTCTTTGTGCATCTCATTCCTATTTGTGATTATTGTTCCTAGGTATTTGAATTCAGCCAATTCCTCAAAATTTCCCCCATTTGTCATTAGCTGTCCATTTCCATTATATAATGTATTTCTACGTGTGACCATATATTTAGTTTTACTGATATTTACTTCCAGTCCTAATTTCTTAGTGTTACTCAATGGTGTGTGGCGTGTTGGCCTTTAGTATCTCCTCGCTATCGGCCAGTAGTACTACATCATCAGCATAAACTAACAGCTTATTAATACCATTCAGTAGTAAGCCTTCCTCATTCTCTAAAGATTTAATGGCATGCTCTAGTACAAAATTAAATAGTAGAGGAGATAGTGCATCTCCTTGCTTCAACCCATTCTGGATTTCAAAAGTGTCTGAAAAACTGTTTGCCTACACGCACCCTACTCCGTTGAGCCATTTAGACACGTTCGTATAAGTCTAACTAACTTTTTAGGAATTCCGAACTCCAGCAGGATACTATATAACTTCTCCCTCTTAATTGAATCATATGCTTTTTGGAAGTCTACGTATAGTTGATGTACAGTACCATTATATTCCCATTTCTTTTCTAAAATCTGTCTTATACTAAAAATCTGATCTGTTGTAGACCTGTTTCTTCTAAAGGCACATTGATGATCCCCTAGAATGTCATCAATATAAGGAGTAAGTCTGCTTACTAATATATTTGTTAGAATTTTGTACGAAGTTGAAAGTAATGAGATGCCCCTATAGTTGTTGCAATCAGTTTTATCTCCTTTCTTATAAATTGGTACGATAATTGATTCCTTCCATTCATCTGGAAGAGGCTAAGAGCTTCTTTTTCCCAAATCATAGTAAGCCAACAGCGTTATCTTGTCCAATGAATTCTTTCCCCCTGATTTTATCAGTTCTGCTTGGGATCTCATCTGAACCTGGTGCTTATACATCTTCATTTTTCAATTGCTATTTCAACCCTCTAATGAAATGGGCTCTGAGACTAGCATTTCTGCTGTCTGTAACTTATCCTCCTCAATGTCCTGTTCTGTATGTACATTTAATAGCTGATTAAAATAACTTTTCCCACTATTTAATATTACTCTTGGCATCTGCCAATCATTATCCCCTTTTTCATTCCGAATTATGTTTGTTCTAGCCTGAAACCCTTTCTTCTCTATACTAATTCCCTGATATAATTCTCTTAATGTTCCTATTTTTTGCATTCATTTCAAGATCATTAATCTTCTCTCTCAAATATTCCCTCTTTTTACTCTTTAGTAACTTGGTGGTTTCCCGTCTAACACTACCCAATTGCTCTAAATTTACCTCATTTGGCTCGTGTAACCATTTCATTTTTGCTAGCTTTCTTTTCTTTACAATGTCGGCACATTCCTCATCAAACCATTTCTTGTTTTGCCTCTTTTTTTAAACAACCAATGCTTTCTGATGCTGACAATTAATAGTATCTCTTATAGCCTCCCATTCTTTATTTATATCAGTTTCTTCTTCGTTTGCCACATTGTCATCTGACAGATTCCAGTACTTCAAATCTATTAGCAATTTTGATTTGGTCTTCTTGCCGCATTCCAAAAACAAATCATTTTTTTCAAGTTTTTTAATTCCATATTTTACTGAATCATCTTGTTAGCGTTTGTTCCTCTCATAAGCGATAGCCGTTGTCTGATGTCAACCCTGACCAGATGATGATCCTGAATTGCAGTCTGTCCCTCTAACGGATCTAACCAATTCAATGATGCTACTGTGCCATCAGTTTATCCACTAATACCTGATCTATCTGTGGTCCTAGTTTCTCCATCTGGGGACGTCCCGGTGTATTTATGAATATCCTTATGCTGAAATGTTGTGCTCTTAACAATGAGATTCTTTGATGTGGCAAATGTGACTAATCTAACCCCGTTGTCGTTACTATCTTCATGAAGACTGAATTTGCCTATTGTTGGTTTGAATATATCTTCCTGCCCCACTTTTGCATTAAAATCTCCTAAGACAATTTTCATATGATATCGTGAAAGGCTATCAAATAAGCATTCTAATTCTTCATAGAACTCATCCTTGATCTTGTCATCTTTATCTTCTGTGGGGGCATGTACATTTACAATTTATAAAATCATGTCGTTTACCCTTTAGAATTATGTATGATATCCTATCACTAACAAACTTAATATCTCGGATAGCGGATAGGATCCTCCTTCTGACTAAAAAACCCGTTCCAAATGCAGGTCTTTCTGCACCCCCATAGTATAATGCAAAGCTTCCTGATTCTTGACTACCTTCTCCTGGCCACCTAACTTCCTGTAAAGCGACTATATCCAAGGGCGATTTATCCAATTCCCGCGTTAATATCTCTAGTGCCCCGCTATTGTATAAAGTCCTAACATTCCATGTTCCTAGGAACATGTCCCTGTGTTTGAGCCTTTGGCATGGGTTCCCTGAAGTAGTCCCCGCCCGGAGAACCGAATGGGGGACTATTTGACCTCCGGAAAAATTTTACCCCAGTAGAACCCATGTCCGCATTTCTTGGCGGTTGTATTTTTACGGTGAAAGATCGTCACTCTTTCGACTAAGGTACTTATTTCGTCTGGCTTATCACCTTCGACCAGTCCGGCATGGGTAACCCTATCGGCAGCAATGCTACCGCCGGCATAGCTCTCAGGATCATTTAAGCACACAAGCCACTCCACCACGACAAGGTAAAGATACCATGGAGGGCCCATAGTATCCTGCTGGAGTTCGGAATTCCAAAAAGGTTAGTTAGGTTTATACGAATGTGTCTAAATGGCACACGGAGTAGGGTGCATGTAGGCAAACAGCTTTCGGACAATTTTGAAATCCAGATTGGATTGAAGCAAGGAGATGCACTTTCTCCTCTACTATTTAATTTTGTACTAGAGCATTCCATTAAATCTTTAGAGAATGAGGAAGGCTTACAACTCAATGGTATTAATAAGCTGTTAGTTTATGCTGATGATGTATTATTGGCCGATACCGAGGAGATACTAATGGACAACACCAACACACTATTGAGTAACACTAAGAAATTAGGACTGGAAGTAAATATCAATAAAACTAAATACATGGTCACACGTAGAATTTCATTATTTAATGGAAATGGACAGCTAATGACAAATGAGGGAAATTTTGAGGAAGTGGCTGAATTGAAATACCTTACTTACTTTCTTACTTACTTAATACAGGCTTTCCACTTTACATCAGTTTGCCTTTTATTCCTGCTTTCCAGAGATTCCTATCTTCCCTTTGTCCATCTTCCATACCCCTCTTCATCATGGCATCATATATTCCCTCATACCATGCTCTTCAACTTCTCCCCCTCCTCCTTCTGCGTGGTACCATCCAATCCAACACCTTTTTAGGCCAATGGTCTTCCGGCATCCGTTGTACATGTCCATACCATTGTAGAGTTCTCTTTGTTATCCTATCGATAACAGTTTCCAGTGCATCCATTTCTTGTCTGATATATGTATTTCGAATATGTTGTAGCCTGGATATTCTCATACTTCTCCGTAATCCATCCATTTCTGTCGCCAAGATTCTTTTCTGCATCCTTTCATTTATTGTCCAGCTTTCTGATCCATATGTAAGTATACTTTCTATCATTGTCTGTATAATCCCCTTTTCTTTGTTTTTCTGGTCAAATTTCTATTCCAAAAAAGACCATTCAGGAATCTAATCGCCTTCCTTGCACAATTTACTCTGTTAATAATATATTTTTCACAAGTACCAGATTTATCAATTATAGATCCAAGATATTTAAATTCTTCAACACGTTTAATTGTCATATTATTTATTTGTAGGTCTTCTGAATTTCCTCCGATTACCATATATCCTGTTTTAATATAATTTATCTTCAGTCCACCTACCTCAAATGCATCGACCAACTTTCTGATCATATATTCTATATCTTCTTTATCTTGTCCTATTATAATCTGGTCATCAGCGAATAATAAATTGTGCAGTAAATGGCCATTAATGTTGATTCCCATTCCCCTACATGACTTATTCCATTTCATTAATACATCTTCTAAATATATCTTGGAACAATGTTGGTGAGATCCCGCATCCTTGTCTTAATCCTTTTGTTATATGAAATTCTGAGGATATTCTATTTCCAAACTTAATACTTGCTTTACAATCATACATTCTTTTTATAAAATGTATGAGGCATTTAGATATTCCAACCATTGCCCACCGAAGCTTGTTGATGGGTACAGAGTCATATGCCTTTTCCAGGTCTATAAATGCCATATGAACTTCTTTTCCTTTAGCCAACATCTTTTCCGTAATCTTCCTGATCACAAATATATTATCAAGGCACGATTTACCTGCTGTGAAACCTGTTTGTTATTCTGATATTCTATTTTGTGTTAGTTCCTAGGAACAATAATCACAAATAGGAATGAGATGCACAAAGAAATTAAACATAGGCTCAATTCTGGAAATGCGTGCTACTATGCATTGCAGAGACTCTTGATGTCCCAACTCCTTTCGAAAAACGTTAAACTGAAAATATATAAAACTATTATTCTACCAGTTATATTATATGGGTGCGAAACATGGACTCTTACTTTAAGGGAGGAAAGGAGATTACAAGTATTTAAGAATAAAGTACTTAGGAAAATGCTTGGACCAAAGAGAGATGAAGAGACAGGTGAATGGAGAAGACTGCATAACAATTAACTACTTGGTCTTTATGGGAAGCCAGATATAATAAGAACAGTTAAGTATCGTAGACTGCGATGGGCTGGACATGTTGCAAGTATGGGGAATGAAAGACGTGCATGGAAGCTTCTTGTAGGAAAACCAGAGGGAAAACGCCCAGTTGGTAGACCAAGAATGAGGTGGGAGAAAATAACATTAACCATGATTTGAGGGAAGTAGATTATACAGGGAATGATTGGAAAGCATTAGCTCAGGATAGGTATGTATGGAGAGCTTATGTCGGCGCGGCCATGAACTACGGGTTCGATATTGCCAGTGAGTAAGTAAGTGAGTATTATTATAATGTTAAATCTCTATTGGATGAAATAATCATCGCAGGTATATGAAACTTATATGGAATATAATCGTGAGAACACGTGGAGTTTGATTTTCATATAATTAAATAAAAATAAATTGAATTAAAGAAGTTGATCGGATCCCGAATAAACGATCAGTTAGTTATTACGGAAACCATTTAACAAGTACGAGAGCGGATCGGAAAGTAAAGCACAATAATTTTTTTTAAAAAGTTTAATAGTAAAAAAAAGGAAAAAATCACAAATGAACTTACATCTTTTACCTACTTTTCGACATAGTCACCATCTTTCTCAACACATTTTTCCCATCGTGTTACCATTTTCAATATGCCCTGTTCGTAGAAGTCCGTTTGGTTGGAGTGTAGCCATCTGCGCACTGCTGATTTCACTTCCACATCCGTCTCAAAGCGTTTACCGGCCAGGAATTTCTTCATGGGACCAAACAGATGAAAGTCCGATGGTGCAAGATCCGGACTGTATGGTGGATGCTGGAGCACCTCCCAACCAAATTCGGCGATTTTCTGACGAACGACAGCAGCAACACGGGGGCGAGCATTGTCATGAAGAAGTTTAACGTTAATGTTGTGACGTTTGTCACGAATGGCACGATGCAACTTCACCAAAGTTTTAATGTAGGCCGCAGCATTCACAGTGGTCCCGTGTTCAGCAAAGTCCACCAATAAAACACCATGCATATCCCAGAACACTGTCACAAGCACTTTCCTGGCAGATTGAGTCACTTTGAATTTTTTCTTTACTGGGGAACCAGCATGTTTCCACTCCATTGATGCCTGCATTGTTTCGGGCGTGTAGTGGTACGCCCACGACTCATCACTTGTGACGATTCCTTCCAGAAAGTCATGTCCTTGTGCGGTGTACCGTGTTAAGTGGTCCAAGCTTGCCATCATTCGCTGGTCCTTGTGGTCGTCTGTCCGGTTCTTAGGCACCCAGCGAGCACTAACTTTACGGAATTTCAAATTTTCATGAACAATATCGTACACCGCACCATAGGAAATGTTGAACTTCTGCGATAAGGCTCGCAGTTGCACACGCCGGTCGTTCAGAATTGCCGCCTCAATGCCTCTGACATTCTGCGGGATTGCTGCTGTTGTCGGCCGGCCGGAGCGTGGCGAATCACTAAGGTTCACGCGTCCCTCTTGGAAGAATGTGCACCACCTGGAGACATTGCTACGGTCCATAAAATCATCCCCATACACTCCACGCATGTCCCTGTGAATTTCACTGGGTTTATGCCCTTTGGCCCACAAAAATCGAACAACACTTCTCTGTTCCTCACAGGTGGACGACTGTAGCATGCGCGCCATCTTTGTTGCATAGTTCAAGCTTCTCTCGCAAGAGGTGCACCTGAGAAAAAAATACCATCTGTAGTGAAAACTTCAAACTATATCCCTGTGAAATTTCAACATTCTAGCTGCAATACCAAGGCAGAAAAAAATTATTGTGCGTTACTTTCCGATCCGCCATCCTACATGGTACCGCTTTTGTTAAACGACAGGTTCTTGACTCGGCTACAAAGGAGTTAACATTTTTAGGAAGTCTACTGTACTAGCAGATTACAGGACATTTGTTTGTGGACCAGTAATCCAAGATCTTAAACCTAGCTTCGCTGACAGGTCATGAACAAAGCATTGATGTATGACTTGGAAACTACAGCGTGGAGTAAACAACTCATTATAACGAACTCGACAAACTGCCAGGACGCGAAGCCTAGCAAACAAGCGAGAAAAGGCCACTGACCCAAAGGAGTTATATAATAAATTTAGACCGGGATTCCCCAGGGTACGAACTCTTGGTAGAACTGTATTCACGATGGGAGTGTTCATACAGGGACATGGTGGATCCTTGTCCAATGGAAAGACGGCGACTCCTTCTTTGGTACTAAGGAATCGTTGTCAGCCAATATAATAAAGAGTTGTATCGCGACAAGGTAATGACCTCATGACGAAACGATGACAGAGAGAGGGTAAACGAAGTTTACCTTACACCTAACAAGAATTATGTTAAGTTAGTTCTGCGTAACTCATCGAGGTGGGGGTATTCCGCAACCCACCGATAAAAGAGTTCGGCCTCCTGAGTTCTGCGTAACTCATCGGGGAAGGAATTCTCCGCAGCCCACAGATAAAAGCATAACTTCAGAAATCTCAGACATACAAACAATTTGCCGTGATAGATCATTAGATATTCCATCTTGAATTCTAAATGCGTTCCGGCGGTCAATACCTTGTCCGACTTTAATATGTCCACAATCATACATGTATCCAGTGTCCTTAGATTAATAAAGCCTATTTATTAGAATTCATCTCGCGTAGTCTTGCGCCGGCCAGCTCCTTGCTTATCCCTAGAGAAAGAACCTCAACTCCACCGATATCCAACCTGAGCAACCTAAATTCTCACATACTGAGAAATCCTTCCGGTACTCCTGGCGCCAAACATCCTTTATTACCTATAAACCGAATTAATACCCTCTTAGAAAACAAAGCGACTTTTTTTGTTCCTTACGTCTTTATTCATGGCTAACTAATACCCGGCGTGCCTAAATAAATAAAAATTAATGTGCTTTTTTGTTTAGTTGAATAAGTGAAGGGAAAATTTATATCGAAATTATTTTTAGATACTCCTTGCTGTTTACCCGGCGTTGTCCGGGAATCTACTCACCCCGGTCTTCTTGGCATAAATGAGCTGAAAGACAAAAATTAATGTACATCTTATGATTAGTTGAATAATAAAATGAAAAATAATTCTAAATGTATATCATAATTATTTTTAACATTCCCCTTGCTGATTACCCGGTGTTGCCCGGGAATATACTTATCTCGATCTTATTGGCATAAATGAGCTAAAGCAAAAATCCTTTATTATGATTATCCGTAAAAGAATACCCGCCATGTGAATCTATGCTTACACTGGAATCTACGTACTTGTCCGAAATTCTTGCCATCAATAAAAGAAAAAAAAATTATTGTTAGTTATCTGTAAGAGATAAACATATGCTGTAGCGGATTTTTTTAGAGCTATTTTAGATATTCAATTCTGTGTACATTAATTTTGTGTATGTGTTATGGTTTAAGTAGCATAAGCTATTTAAGCGTCCAACGAGCCATTTTTTCACGTTTTCCAATATATTGGGCAATTTTTAAAGGTATAGGAGATGGTATCACAACTCTCTTATAGCCTATGTTCATCCTGGGAATCTCCTGAACATTTTGCAAAAAGCTCCGTGACAATCGGATCAACGGGTACGGTCGCGCATAAACTACGAAATAACAAAGAAACATTCATTTTCATATATTGGATTATATTATTAAATCATATATTCACTCAGAATTGCAGTGCGTTAAAGTTATTCCTGTTTATTGTATATTTAAACACAAAAAAAACTGAGAAGCTTTTATAGGGTAGGCCTACATTTCACGAGAGATAACAAGAGTTTTGAAAAAGCATTTACATCAATAGCATTGACTTCCCCCACCCGGTTATTGCCAAGAAATTTACAATAAAATATTGGCCGAAAAGTCATGCTATTATTGTAATTTTTTTTTCAATACCTCTCTTTATATGTCATGAAAAAACGCATTTACTTTAAACTTTAAAACTACGTTTTATTTTTATTTAATTATTAAACTTTTCCCCCTAGTTGCTAGTTCCCAAGCTATATTAACTCGCTTCTATAACAAAAAAAAATATTTTAATAATCATTTTCGGCCTATACTGTAAAATACTTTGACTTCTTGGGTAAGAAAAGAATTACATAACTCTACAAATAAATTGAAAGTTTAAACTAAAAGTCCGTGAGCCGGTTTATTAAAATTGTGGCAAGAGTACGAACGTTTTAAACTGGCGATTACCCAACTCTCATAAAATATTTCATTCGCTATAGGTATTGTAAATAAGCTTTTAATTATAATAATATAAGTATGAAGATAAAATATTCAAATACTGTGTGTACTATATAAAATATTGTGGCATTATTTGAAGACATGCTGTTTTTAATCATTCATGATCGGTTTTCATTAACTGGCTTGTTCTTATAACAAAGGCACACATTTTCATAAAACATGTTCAAATACATTATGCATCGAAATAAGACAAATTATATGGCAAATTTCATATATAACGGAGCACCAGCAAGGAAAAAAATTCACAATATTCTGCTTTCATAACAACGTAGCTTACATTCATTTGGAATTTCCGAAGATAAGTTGTTGCTTAATGTTCCCTGCAAAATATTACTAAAAATAAGGTATGATTCTGAAGTCATTGATTGCACTAGCTCACATTAATTGTACTAACCTTACGATTCATTACAATTCCCCTAAATTAAAAATGTGTTTGTAATAATTGCACCAATAATTATTAGGCTTTCAATATATTAGTCGACATCTATATAATATGATTTAAGTAACCTCCTTTATTTCAGTACTTGAAGGATAAAAATTAATTCTATAAAATATAAACTTACTCTGTTGTACAAATCGGTAAACAATAATTGCATTACTTTACAAGAAGTTTAAACTACAAATAACGAGAACTTTAAAATTTCTATAAATATTATTATTAATATATCTCATAAAAGAATTTAGTACAAGGCTTAGTATAAAAAAATTAGTTTTATTATTTAATGCTAGGTCCGTTTCTGACTGAATATGTAAACAACGACACAAGGAGTATATTTCTTTAAATCAGGATCCTATCGATTTTTAGGACACATAATTGATGTAAATAAGGAATAAAGATACTAAATTAAAGATAATTAAAAAAAAATGTATGTATTAAACTGTTCACCTCTTACAGACACTGTTATTAAATAATATAGGAGATTAAGATGTGGAGACCATTTAGGTAGAATGAATGGAAAACATAACACTAAAACATTTCTGGATTATAATATTATAACATAAAAAAAACATACTAGATCTTCTTTTAAGTAATTTATAGTACATTGGATTTTTGTTGAAGTTCTGAATTATTTTACAGATTTCATACAGTGACACATTCTTAAAGTTAGTAAACAATAAGAGTTTTGTTAGTTTTAAATGCAACATTAATGTTCAACTTTTTAAAGTGTTTAGATATTTTATTGGAAAGTGGGCCTATGTATGACATTACGACATATTTCTTTGTTTTCTTTGGGTAAAAGAAAAACGTTGTTAATTGCTTTTTTGTAATGAACTTTCTTAATTAAACATTCTATAATTTCAGGGTCGTAGCCATTATTAAACAATTGGCTGTTAATTTTGAAATTTTACATATTTGTGATAAGGGTAAGAAGTTAGATGTTTTGGAGGCTGTAGAAATTAATACATTTAAAAGTAGTAAAAAACTGTTAAATTCTCAACTCGATTTGAATGAATCCCCTTTGTTAAATTTAAAAAATAAAAAAAATATGGTTGTATTGTTGCTTAGATCAGTTGGAACACAATTCATAATTTGTTAACATGTCTGAAGAAGGTACAGTGTAAAGAAACAGCTGTCACTGAATTATATAATAAATACGAAAATCAAATAAAACTACGTTTTATTTTTATTTAATTAATAACTTTTAAATAGCCCAAAAAACGAGTTGTAAGTATTTTAATAATCCCCTATGATAAAATACACTTTCTGATGCTAGAAAAATCTGTTTTTACATTCGTATGTCTATCTTTCTTTTACCTTAGCATAATCTGTTCTTGTGTATGTACTTTACCACATGTCCCACACCAGAGGGCTTTAGAGGGACACGTCCTGTCGGAAGAAATGTAATACTCTTGAACAAACACATACTTTTTTGACCAACCAAGGACATGGAGAATCTCTCTGGATGAGTGATCAACTCAATGCACTGTCATCTCCGAAATAAGATAATCATCTAATAAACATTATTTAAATTCACGATACTTTTCCGTTGTGGTATTATTTAAAATATAAAATTATGGAATATTTAACAGAAAGGTCCGTCTCCTCTATACGTTATCTGGAGCGCTTTCGGGACTACTCCCATCATCAAAAGAAGTAACAGGATATGTGATCTTACCGTATCTGCCGGCCCCAGATTCAGATAAAACGCAACATTCACACTAAGCAAGAAGAATATGATATGGGTGATTGTGATGGTATAGGACTGTCCGGGAACTATTTGGACCTGCACGTTTCATAACAAGAGTCTTACAGGTGAGGAAAAAAGCCGAATAAATCTCACGCAGAAAGATGGTCCCTGCATCTGAGGTAACGATGTTAAACCAGACTACAGTAGTACATGTCGATTTCAATATTATCATTTTTTTAAATGCAAATTAAATCAAACAAAAAAAATTAAGCATTTATTTACATATTTAATTTTCATAATAACAATAACAACAACAATAACAACAATCACAATAATAACAATAACAATAATACATAACAGTAACAATAATAATAATAATATAATAACAATAATAGTAATAATAATAATAGTAATAATAATAGAAGTAATAATAATAATAATAATGGAAATAATAATAGTAATAATAATAATAATATTAATGATAATTTAATGATTACATGAATGATAATAATTATAATAATGATGATAATAATGATGATAATGATGATGATGATAATGATGATGATAACGATGAAAATAAAGGTGATGATAACGATAATGATGATAGTGATGATGATAATGATGATGATAATAATGATAATAACAATGATAATAATAATACTAACAATAACAATACTAACAATAACAATACTAACAATAACAATAATAAACTATTAATAACAATAACTAATAATATTAATAATAAAATGTAAATACTAATAATGATAATGATAATAATAATGATAATATTAATAATGATAATAACAATAACGATAATGATGATAATAATAATATTGATGATAATAATGATGATAATTATAATGATAATAATGAGGGTAATAATAATGATAATAATGATGATAATAATGTTGATAATAATAATGATAATGATGATACTAATGATGATAATGATAATAATGATGATAATAAAGATGATAATAATAATAATAATTAATAATAATAACTTAAAAATAACAATAATAACAATATTAACAGCAATACAGTAACAAGAATAATAATAATAATAATAATAAGAAAAAGAACAATAATAATAATAATTATAATAATAATAATAATAAAATACACACCCATTTCCATGTGTATACATTTATCATTCAGTAACATTCAAGCAGTGTAAATACAGCAGATGAATGAGAAAATGGCGACAGAAGCAAGGCTACAACGCCACTCGATGTGTTAACTGTACATGAAAATTTTGTACACCGTAAAAAAAAGTAAAATAACATTTCTAATATCGCTCCTGTTCTGCGGTTGTCTGTTCATACCTGATTCCAGTCGAGAATAACATATTACACGCTTTATATTAGCTTGACGTGTATCTGTCTATCTATGTAACGGAATCTTTCAACGCGATTTTCACCCACTTAAAATCATTGGATCGACTTAAAACATTGTATACTCGTAAAGGACCCGTGACAATACAATAACTTCATACTTATTTTCTAAAATCCTGGCCAGAATTATCATAAGATCAAAAACAGTGTCTTTGTATATATGTAACGGAATATTTGAACACGATTTTCACCCACTTAGAAACATTGGATCGCTTTGAAACTATGTATACTTGTACAGGAACCGTGACAATACAATATTTTCATATTTGTTATCTAAAATGCTGGCCAGAATCGTCAGAAAATAAAAAAAGTGTCTTTGTATCTATGTAACGCAATCTTTGAACACCATTTTCACCCACTTAGAAACATTGGATCGACTTGAAACTTTGTATACTTGTAAAGGACCCGTGACAATACAAAAAAATTATATTTTGTTTCTAAAATCCTGGCCAGAATACTCAGAAAATCAAAAAAAATGAAAATTGGTATACTAGGTTGCGGACTTGTCGACTTTATAGTCAATCGTTGTAAGAGCTCAGTTGGTAGAGTGGTGAACTCTAGTGGTATATAATTTAAGTAATCCATAGGTAGCTGGTTCAAATGCGGCTGGGATGATTTTTTCAGAAGAGTATTACTTGTATCTCATACTACAATAGTATCGAATTTAAAGATATTTACATTTTTATCTTATTATGTAAAATATTAAAACTAAAAAAAGTAAAAAATAAATAATAGTTTCAAAAAAATAAATAATAGTTTCAAAAAAAAACAACACGCTTTATTAGAAAACCGAACTAAAAAATGAAAAATAATTATTTTAATTTCGAACACGCTTGGGATAAAATTAAAGTGGTCAACAAAAAAATCATCTCCAACACATATAGAATAAAACTATAGTTATCAACAAAAAGAAAATAAATTTACCATCAAAAGCGTAGGGTGCTTTTTAGGATTTTTACATTTTCTTCTTAGAGACTTTACTTTTACCAATATCTGTTTATTATTAAATATATTAATTGATATAGAGCACTCCACGCTATTGATAGTAAAATTATTTTCTTTTTGTTCATAACTCTAGTTATTTATATATATATATATATATATATATATATATATATATATATATATATGTTGGAGATGATTTTTTTGTTGACCTCTTTAAATTTATCCCAAGTGTGTTGGAAATTAAAATTATTTTTCATATTTTTAGTTCGGATTTCTAATAAACCTTGTTGTTTTAGTTTCTAAAACTATTATTCATTTTTAATTTCATAATCCTTATCAATTACTCGACTGAAACAAGAACTGTTTACTATGTTTTGCACTGTTCTGCAATAAGCCTTATAATGACACGAACTGTCGGCAAAGGTATTTTAAACACTGCATCATATACATGCTTTTCTGATCATACAAGAACAATGAGGTCCCCCCAAAATGAGTGCCCATCTCAATACAGGGCCTCTCCAAGACGATGCAACATTTAATACCAAACATATCAATCAGTGACACATTCATACTAAACATGGCGAATATGACTATGATGACCACAAAATTTTCGGTGATCGAATGGCTTTATAATTTCCTGAAATTTGTATTAGAGGTGAGGAAAATCTCCGAAAGAAACCACCACCAAGGAAACTTGTTCCGAACGGGATC
The DNA here is from genome assembly GCA_030220185.1 of Diploptera punctata. NCBI lineage: Eukaryota > Metazoa > Arthropoda > Insecta > Blattodea > Blaberidae > Diploptera > Diploptera punctata. The sequence continues at coordinate 54,548 of JASPKZ010008660.1, read as the reverse complement.
GAATCTGGGCCTTCTAATAAGAGACAGCGACGTGTCTGGAGACTACAACGGTGAATATGCAACTGTTACTTTTTTTAAATTATACTTTAGAATAGAATATATTTATTTAGAATAGATTTATTTAGCCTGGTGGATACACTGTAGCGTAACTGGTTATGACAATGCGAATACAGGGCGGATAGTCGGGGCTTCAACTCCTGGAAAGACCAGTAATTGTTAAACTCCCCATAATCTTATAATAACACCATGATTCTGGGATCGACTCTGCCTCTAAAGGAAATGAGTACCAGAGCTAGTTCTACGGAAAACGACGGGCGTAACGCAGGATTGGCTACCTGACTGAAATCTAGCATCATATTTTCTTAACATTCCACTGCCTCAAGGGTCTCCTAAGGTCTGTAGAGGATCACTCTACCATTATGTTGTTATTATAATACTTGAAAAGTTGCAAATTGTTATTTATTTTCATTTAAGACCCACACTCCCGGAGAGTGTGTGACACGTAGATGTAACAACTGGTGTTATTCATATATGGAGGCACGTTCAATAGAGACGACATTATGAACTTGTCTGAGCAGATAGAACCAGTAAAGGTAAGTAAGTAGTTCAAAGTAACTGACGCAGATTCAGTGTTAACGTACAGGCCGGGATCATATTATTAACTACGTCATAATTATCTGCTGCTAGCCAGATTAACAATATTGTCGTACTTCATTTATGAATGTTGTGCTACTAATGGTTTGCCAATTGAAGTGGATGCAAAACTACGGAGCTCTAGCTCACATTACTTTCATTTTGCGGTACCATCTGATGACAACATACTCAAATATATGGACTGTTAACGAGAACATGTACCACAACCATCACTTTCACCGAATCTGACACTTTTCCTAAACTTTACAACCTGTGACTGGACTTTTTAATTTTTTTCATAACCTCCTGTCAAATTTTATTCTTAGGGTTTCAGTTTTTCAAATTATACCCCTTCATTTTCAATAATTTTTATATTTTTTCTGACGATTATTTAAATACACTTTTCTATGATATTTAACTACATACGTAACATGAAGACATGGCAGTCATATTCATTTTTAAAAATATTTTACGCAAAAACGAAGATTTGTTCCAGTGCAGCCAACATAGAGTATGTACTAATTAACTGTATGCATATACTTAAGAATTTCAGAACTTATTATTTATTTTTGGACGTTGTATTCTTTCACAGGTTAAAGTCTTAGATTGCGTTAGGTTAGCCCTTAGGTTGGTCTTTCACAGGTTAGACTACTAAATTGCGTTAGGTTAGCTTTTGGGTTCCATAAATACAGTGTATATGTTGGCTGCATCCATGATTCCATAGTGTAAACCGTTTCGCATTTGTTGGCGCATGCGCATGGTGTAAGATTGGAACAATGAAAACATTTTATTGTCACACATTGTAAAGTATTTCCACTGCTTATTTTCTCTGTGCTACTATGAAAACTAAGGAGTGTATTACTTGTCTAACATCTAATATGAACTTTCTCGTACAAATCCACCCTTCAACACTTGCCTGACAATGCGCATCAGTTTTACATCGCTGTTGTTCGTTCTACAATCAAAAATGTTAAACTATTATGTAATTTATTGCAAATTGCAAAACCTTCTTGTGTTTCTTAACGAATTGTGTAACTCGAATTTAACACCAACATATCTTAACGTTCCTCAAATTTTCACTCCCTACAGTACTCAAACAGCCGCTTTTGAGGGGTCTAGGTTATGGTTATGGTTGGTAAGAGGGGAGGGCGAGTTACAGGTACTGCCAGCAACAATCATATAATAGTTGCTACACGTTGAATTTCTACTAGTTCTGTGTTAGTGAATAGTTTTTATGTCTAATAAATTTGAAATGTACATTGTAGAATAGCGTTCTCTTTGTAACAATTTATTTTATTACGATTATTATTATTATTATTATTATTATTATTATTATTATTATTATTTTACATCAAAATGGCACGCTTCCGGTCATGGGTTCCTTATCAAAACTTTATCTACTATATCCAATGTAAAACCCCTAGAAATATGTAATAATTATTCTGAATCACACTGTATACATTATCAAGCGTCCGTTAATATTGTAGGATTAAATACATTACAGTTCAATGCAGGCTTTCACTGCCGGTAATCATATTGTTGAGTGAATCCAGGTTATGTGGCCGTGGTTCATTACTGGTGATCCTACCAGATGTTTCTCTCTCAACTGCGGAGGTCAACTTCAGAAGCGAGTACATCTAGGTGTGTATCCTGGTCGGAGGATTGACAGTCGTTTCGTTTGCTTGAAAGCGCTTTTAAAATAGGCTATAATATTTGGCATATTTAAATACTGGTACTGAAACCGATCATAGCTTAGTAGTAAACACTTTATTTCACCATGCACGCTTAGCTGGATTCCCGATTATTCTAAGAATATAGGTCTAATATGTTAACATGTTTCAATAACTATGTTCATTTCTTCATGTTGCGATGTTATTCTATGCCTAATTTAAATCTAATTTAAAGTCAATGTTTTATTTTATAGGATTGAAATGATTTCTGCGGGAGCTATACTTCTTATATCAATCTGTGTTGTCATTGATGCCACAATAACAACGCCTAAACAAGTCCTTCTAAGAGAGAAGAGCTTCGTTAAGTGTATTTTGGAAATCATCAGGAACATACTTTGATCCAGATCATCCTCTTGGAATCATAAGTTACAGTAATACTCCTAGTTCTACAGGACTCAAACCGTATACAGCGTTCAAATATATTACAGAAGAGTTACTATTTGAAATAAACAGTTCTATAAATTGGACCATACTAATAACCAACAAATATTACAATAGCGATATAGTTATCCCTAGCAGCGCTTTAATTAAAGATAATCCGTATGCTGTTATTCTTATAATTGACGATGACACAAAAGAAAACATAATTGAGATATTGAATATTATGTTTATTAATTGGCGCGCAGTAATTGGTACAATCCATATGCTTACATAATGCTAGTTGACATGCGTATTCCGGATCACGCATGTCAGTTCCGTTATTACTATCAACCACTTTTTACTCATTTATGGAAATATTTTCGCCTTTCAAATGTAGTTATTCTCTCATTCGTTTGTGACTCCAACAATAATTCCAGATTGTTAGACATTGAAGTTTCCACCTGGCTACCTATAGTAGATATGGATACCGAAAATAATAAAATAACCAACCACAGGATTGTTGATTACTGGCAGTTTGGAGAAGGGAATGGTCGATTTTTTAATGAGAATGTTTTCCCTTCTAAACATGTTGACGATTTCAGAGGTTCACAACTAACTGTAACCATAGTGTATAGATGGTATTTTCAGCCATTTTATCATTTTTTATTAGTTTTTGCAAATTCCTACAACCTGAATATACATGTCAAACCGTGTTGGACTGACGACTGTGATGTAAATAGTGACCTTGTTGGACCATCAAGATTGTTTGCTCTAGACGATTTGAAAAATATAGACATACGTGTAGTACCTCCTACACTCCTAGATGCCTATACATTTTCAACACCAAATTTTATGAAATTACCCGAGTGGCAAAATATTTTAAGAATTTTCACTCCCAGTTTATGGATTTGTGTTCTTATTTCATATCTGACTATTACTTTAACCGTATACTTTATTGAATCTTTCATAATTAAAAACGAAACTATAAGGATGCAATACTTTAATAGCGAATTAATTAAATATTTTCTGATAACCATGTGCCCCTTGATTGGAAATCCAGTGAATGTAAATTTTAGACATCCTCTGTCCTTTTTATTGTTTTCTTTTTGGTTGTTTTATTCGCTTCAGATCAATACTGCTTACAAGTCCTCTCTCGTAGATTTTATGACTAATCCACGTTATATTCCTCCTTTACGGCACATAAAGGATATAAATGAATCTAGCTACAAAGTGACAGTATATACGGAACATATAAGTTGGTCAAGCTCAAAAGCTTTAAAAATGGCCGGCATATACAAAAACATAGAATATGTTACAGAATTTACAAACGAACAGGAGATGCAAAACAGGGCTCTTCTATCTATTTCAAGTCTATTAATTTTAGAAAAGAAATTGTTTGTAGATGGAAGACCTTGTTTTACCGAAATCGAAGACAGATTTGGCTGGCATATAATTTCTTTCTTTGCTCGTAAAGGCGTTCTCTGGATGAAGCCTTTTGTACAAACCTATCGGGCACTGGAAGGTGCCGGTATATTTAAAAAATGGTATAGTGACATTGAACAGAATATGACAATTAAAAGATTTGGTGCCGAATCTGACAACCAAAACTTAACATTGAACATTAAACATTTTCAAGGAACTTTATTCTTACTGATTTTAGGATTATGGATTTCTTTTATCATTTTTATGTCTGAAAATGTCTTTAACTTATGTATGAATTGGAGAAATTTCAAACATAAACTACATCATACATTAATTTATATATTTCTTTAAATAATCAGTATCCACTAATATATTTCTACACTAAAAAAATTGATGTAAAATATGAATAATGAAATTATATCAAATCAAAAAAATATGTACAAAAACAGAACCTGTTACTTACTGCAATTGTTCATGGCTACCGAGTAGGGAACAAAAATAAGAAAACATTTTAGTTGCCATGAATATTACATAGATTTAAATTTCTTCTGAGACATTACCAACATAAACATCTCACTAATATATATTTTTTACAATCAAAATAACTTGATTTTCCTTTACCCAATATACATGGTATTAAGATTTGCCAATATGTTTACCTAATGTCTTACATAATATATAAACGATAGATTAATTCAATACATAATCAATTGATTTGGTGTATACTTGATGAAAATCCATTATGCTTAGTGATTAAATAAAATAGAATCTGTCTGAAGAAGGTGCAAAGTACTAAAACAGCTGTAACGAACTAGTATAAAATAAATATGAAAATCGTATAAAACTTAGACTGTTTTATTTTATTTACCATCACTAATTCATACAGTTTATTACTTTCTTTGCACTTATTTTTCCTTTTATAGTAGATTTTAGCTGTTATTCTTTTGTGTATACTTCTTTCGTTTGTTTTAATATTAATTGTCTTCAATTACATTGTATTGTAGGATATTTTTATTTATTGTACAGTTTGGCCAGATAATTGATTGTTTAGTATGTAATATATTAAGTTATGGCGGCTAGCTACTAACACGCACAAGTTACGCTCCAGGTTTTAAGTTATTTTTCAGCAGGTGCCTTCGTTATTTCATAGCTAAAGTTGTATATTCGTAGTGAGTTTAAGTTTAAATTTATATTAGTTAGTGTCAAAAGTGTGTACATTTAACAACATGGGAAAAAACACACGTAATTCTAACAATGATTCGACAAGTTCTACGGAGGAAGCTGTGAAACGTGTGGTGAAAGAGGCGCTACAGGATCCCGGCACTCTGCAGGTGTTTGTGTCCATGTTGCGGGACCAGGTAGTGGCGGAACTGCAGAAGACCATCCAGGACAACACTAAAGTAATTGAGGATCTGAAAAAGACCCTCGATGAAAAAGACAGAAAGATTGAGGTGTTGGAAAATAAAATAGACGACTTAGAACAATACCAGAGACGTCAATGCCTCAGGATTTTTGGTGTGAAAGAAGAGGCCGGAGAGGACACTGACCAGAAAGCCATCGAGGTGGCCAAAAAAATCGGTGTCGATTTATCAGTGACTGACATTGACAGAAGTCACCGTGTTGGTGTTAGTAATGCTGAAAGACCGCGGGCTATAATAGTGAAATTTGTTAGTTACCGCAAGCGCAGTGAAGTTTTTCTAAGCAAGAAAAAGTTGAAAGGAAGTGGGGTCACTGTTCGCGAGGACCTAACGAAGTGTCGCTATCGCCTGCTACAAGAGAGTATACAGAAATACGGTATTCAAAATGTATGGACAATGGACGGTGCCGTCATAGCTAAAGTGAATGGCGAAAAACGCAAAATTAGATCTTCTACGGATATCAACTAGATAGGACCTGAGTGTAAAATATGTTTACTTTGTCTTTTCTTTGCTAACAATTATATTGTTAATTTATTTCTAATTTAGGTAAGTTTTAAGTTTATTATTTTTTATTTAGGACAACTTACTTGTTTTATTTTAATTTAAGTTCTTTGTTTAGCTAAATTATTTTAATTTTATTAGAGTTATTACAGTACATAGTTTATTTTTACTTTCTGCTATTGGCAACATTGAGCTGACAAATGAAGACATGTTTGCAACCTCTGACTCACTCACCTTCTCCAATCACCCTCTTATTGTGCAGACAACTTTTAACGCAGGTAGCAACATTCCTCAATCCCAACCATCCCCTCCAACAACAAATACTACTAGTCTACTTAAGAATGCATTTTCTATTGATAAATCATCACTTAAAATCGCTCACGTAAATTCACAAAGCATTCTGTCCCACTTTGATGAGTTTGAAACCATATTTTCATCTCTTGGACTGAGCGCCATTTTAATTTCGGAAACCTGGCTGACCCCTTCCATACCTTCGTCCCTTGTTCACCTAGACGGATATACATTGCTCAGAAATGACAGAATAGATAAAAGAGGTGGAGGAGTTTGTGCCTTTATATCAAATGAGCTTAATCCAAGAATTGTCCACAAGTCCCCTTCTGTATATTCCGCTCGCCCCGAGTTCTTATTCGTAGAAATTCAAGCCAGTCTAAAAAAATGTCTCTTATGCATTGTATACAAACCTCCAAAAATAAGGCACCTTTCGGATCTAGAAAACGCTCTGAACGATTCATTACCTCATTATGAACACGTTATTGTCGCAGGCGATTTTAATACAAATCTTCTTCAGACTGACTCACCAGCCATACAACTTAAAAATATGTTCCAAAGCTTAAATATGACAATTGTTCCTTTCTCTGCCACACATCATACTGCTAATACCGACACTCTACTGGACTTAATAGTGACTACACATCCACAGAAAGTACTGTCATATGGACAAATTCCTGCTCCCGGCATATCTGCTCATGACATTGTATTCGTAGAATACTCACTCCAATGTCCTAAAAGACGCTCTAAATTGATTACGTACAGAAATTTACAAAACATAGACGATACTAAACTAAAATCAGACGCTTTAGAACTACCTTGGTACACAATATGGAATCTGAGATCAGTTGATGAAAAAGTAGACACATTTAATACACTGATATTACAACTATATGATAGACATGCACCAGTAAAAACCCGACGATTTTCCCGCCCCCCTGCACCCTGGATGAATGACTCAATACGTGAACTTATGTCAAAACGAGACAAAGCATACCGAACATACAGACGACATAAAAATGACGAGAACTGGCAACTGTACAAACAACTTAGAAACACAACTACACAAACTATACGCAATGCCAAACTACGACACGCCCACAGTATAATCGGACCTGAAATAAGTGCACGGGACACTTGGCGAAATCTCCGTGCAATGGGACTTAGACAGTTGAATCCCTCAACTGACTCTATAGACATTTCTGTAGATGACTTAAATGAACATTTTACCTCAATACCCATGACACCTCCAGACAACAAGACTAAAACAGACATTCTTAAAGACTTATCCCCATCCCCCCATATAGGAAGAGATAAATTTCACTTTAACGACATTTCGCCTATAGACGTTAAAAAAGCACTCAAGCGCATTAAATCCAATGCACAAGGAACATATAACATCAGCATTTTAATGCTAAATAAAATCATTGACATTATACTACCCACAGTGACTCATACTTTTAATGCTTCCCTTATAACTTCTATCTTCCCTACTGTATGGAAACAGTCTAGAGTTCGGCCTATACCAAAAATAAGTACACCTGCTAACTGTAATGACTACCGACCGATTAGCATCCTTCCGACATTATCTAAAGCCCTGGAACATATTGTACATAAGCAAATGACTGAATATCTCCAAGAAAATCACCTCCTTGATCCTTATCAATCCGGCTTTAGATATGGTCATAGCACAACCACAGCTTTGCTAAAAATTACTGAAGATATTCGTGAAGCCGTGGACAGACGTCAATTGACTCCTTTAACCTTACTTGACTTCAGCAAAGCTTTTGACACAGTAGACCACGACTTACTTATGATAAAGCTCAAGCACCTACACTTGTCTGACAGCGCTGTATCCTGGTTCGACTCATACCTGCACGGTCGTCAACAATACGTTTCATTAAACTCTAGATCTTCGTCTTGGCGCAACGTGCCGGCTGGAGTCCCCCAGGGCAGTGTTCTCGGACCTCTTCTTTTCTCAATCTACATAAATGACTTGCCAACTGTACTAAAGCACTGCCGTTATCACCTCTACGCTGATGATCTCCAAATTTACCTACATTCACCTCCTCATTCTCTCTATAACAGCTTGACAAAAATGAATGACGATCTCATATCCATCTTTAACTGGTCTTCAAGTATCGGTCTAAATCTAAATCCTAACAAGTCACAAGTAATTCTAATGGGACAACAAAGACTGCTTACAACCTTTGACATATCTACACTACCAAACATTACTATAAATAATATAATCATCCCTTATTCTTCTTCAGTAATAGATCTTGGACTACATCTAGACGCAAATTTAACCTGGCAAACACAAGTGAAACACATATGTAAAAAGACTTTCTCCATCTTACATTATCTTAGACGTTTAAAGAATTTTCTCCCAGTTTCGTTAAAACAAATCCTTGTGCAGAATCTTGTGTTACCACACTTCGATTATTGTGACATTATATATAATGATCTAAACTATGACTTGTCGCAGAGACTGCAGCGTGTTCATAATGCTTGCGTTCGATTCATTTTCAATATCCGCCGTTATGACCATATTTCCGAACACTTTAATAACCTCTCTTGGCTCCGTCTTACTGACAGACGTAAATTGCACTCTCTTTCACTACTTTTCAAGCTTCTGAATTCCTACATCCCTACTTACCTGGCGTCTAGATTTGAGAAGTTATCCTCTTACCACAATATTGACACTAGATCACAAGATAGCAGTCTGCTAACAATTCCTCTTCATAGCACTTCCTCCTATTCTACTTCCTTCACAGTAGCCTCTGCCCGCTCCTGGAATCTCCTTCCTCAAGATATCAGGGGTTGCCGCACACTTGGTACCTTTAAGTCACGCTTATACAGTTACCTGTTGTCTAATAATTAATTTTTCTCTATTTATTTAATTTTATACTATGTCATTAATCTTTTCCTGTTTTTTATATATATTGTACATATTATATATTTAATTCGTTAAATTTAGAGTAAATCAAAATACATTATAAATATTAATTGTATTGTATTCATAACTTGTAATCGTTTATTTATATATATATATATATTGTAATTTAGATTTAAGACTATTTTTTGTTTGTATTTTTTTTAAACCTGGTTGAGTGGTAGACAAGGCCTTAAGGCCTTAACTCTGCCAGGTAAAATAAAGCTATTATTATTATTATTATTATTATTATTATTATTATTATTATTATTATTATAATATTGTATTTTCATGTATTTAAATTTAACATGTTTGTCACCTAATGAGTGGAAGAGAAGGCCACATGGCATTAAATGCACCATGATAAATAAATAAATAAAAAACAATTTTTTAAACTTATACGATTAAGGCACTGCGCTACAAGTCGGAAGGTATAGGGTTCAAGTCCCGGTGGGGTCAGGATTTTTAAACTGACCAAAAACCTTCTGGCGGCACTATGGCACTGGGGTCGACTCAGCCTCTAACGGAAATGAGTACCAGACGCTTGTTCTGGGGGTAAAGGCGGCCGTCACGCAGATCTGACAACCCAGCTGATATCAAGTGCCGATTGTCTAGAAAAAGTGGGAGCCTTAACCTTCTACTACCCCAAGGGCCTCCCGAGGCCTGTAGTGGGATTACTTTACTTTATAACAATAAATGAAGATCAACATTACACACTAATATAAATAAGTAGTCTCCATGAAACTAATTCGGTGATTAATTAAAAAAAATTATATGGATATTTATTGAAGAGAATATAGCATCAAAGGCTAGTGGTCAGCGTTTTTTGACTAATGTTCATGTGGTCCCGGGTTCGATCCACCCCAGACCATAGAAATTTTTCCTTCGAGGTGGTTGCCAGTGGTCTGGAATTTAGGTTAATAACTCTCCTGACACTTTATTATAATTGATCACCTATAATATCATCGAGGTAACGTAAGTCCGCCTTCTATTGGTCCCAATTTCAGAAGTGGGTTACAATAACGCCAATGTCAGGAGAGAACGGTAGAAATGTCGAAATGACAACCAGCGGCATTGAATAAAAAAACATCGATGGTAGATAGAAAATAAAGGGACCAAAATTAAGAAAAGAAAAAAATATTAATTCACCTGGAAATGTGTTTCTAAATAAATGTATGCCAATGTTCGCTTTGACTATACCTCGAATCTTTTTAACAATATTTATAATTATGCACCATAATGAAAACTACATTGACCGAGAGAGTCAATTCACAAGAAGACTTCCAAACAATTCATAACCCTTTACACAAATCTCTAAATATCGAATATTACATACTTATTGCGATCCACACATCAGCGCGTTAAAGAGCGTTACAGATCAGGGGATGGGGAAACGGAAAAAAGTAAATGAGTGAATTGTCTATTAAAGTTTCAATGATAGAAACATTTTCTGAGGCTACATAGTATTTTAAGGAAATGTGACTGAACACAAGGTAAAATGGTACCAATAATTATTAACTACATTTCTTATTCATTTATTTATGACAAAAACATACATGGACCTACCTAATCCGAACTTTATCTTTTTTCATGATGTCGATGATAGATATATTTCATTTGCAATTTCCTTAAATACACGATCAAAACATATGCTTAATGCTGACTTACCTATAAAGACCGCTATTGCTTTCACCACAACCTTAATGCCTAATGTAGGATACTTTCAATAAACTGTTTAAAAAGTTTTGAAATAATTTGTTTCTCTCCGTTTTTCAAAGGTTTTCTTTTTGTTACATAAAAAATTATACGAAAAGCAGCCATTTGACACAATTGAAAATGTAAAGTATTGTGTATTGGACAAACAATGAAATGCGTATTTATTTAATCTATTAAAATTGTAAGTATATATTTTTAAACTATCCCATTTGACTTATATATGTGCTAGATAATATGTTTTATTATTTTTATTTTATTTACTTAGCGTGTTAGAGAGCTAACTACATTTTCGTACACGCTTAAAGGTAACACAATATTCGGCCAATGAAATTATAGCCCATGCATCTGGTTTGTTTACAATATAACTGAAAGTTTGCTCGGAAGAGCTATAACAATGTATATTAAAAACTGGTGATTAATGGAGAAATTTAAACTAGTGTTCATGAGAAATTCGATATAACAGTTCGGGTATTAATTTTTATTATATATTAAATTGTCTCTGGTGAAATGTACTTTTCTCTTTTAGCTGTTTTTTTTTTATCTTTGAGTGTAAATGTTTTGTATATAATCGTAGTAGAGAAATAAGAACGAATTGCAAAACAGATCCATGAAGATGATTATTGTAAATGTATGTATTTTTTATAGAAATTTACAATAAACGATACTATTGTAAGTCACAAATTTGAATAAAGATCTAGAAAACATATTTCCTAAGAAAATACGCCTATTCTTTTATCCAAATATATATACATCTCACATCAGAATGCTATAGGTCACAAGAGACGAAACCTAGAGTTGACCATAGTAATTCGAGTTCAATGAATGAAACGCTTTACTATATCAAGTAAACAGTTAGCCCTGCAGCGTCAACTAAATTTAAAGTAAATATTACATCATATATATATATATATATATATATATACACACACACATTTAGATTTATTATGAACCACATCTTTGTGAAACTAATCTTACTGAACATCAAAATGAATAAATTGTGTACATATTCCATCATCATTACCATCATCACTTGTTGACCGTTTTTGGTGCTGTACAGTGTGCCTTTTCCTGGGACTTGTATATGTCCCTTGTCGGCGAATTCACGTGTGTTTTCAGTATTGGGCTTAGCTGGTGTGCCGTAGCCCACCCGGCGATTGTTTTGTAGTTTTGAGTAATATGTGGATTATGTGGACATATTTGCAAAGACGAATAGATCTCGCTTGACTGGGGCATCGGGAACCGTGTCGCTGAAGAGCTCGGCTCGATTCAGGACCGGAATGAGCAACGCCACTTTGCGCTGACTTTCTGTCCTTGGTTGCTTCATGCTAAGTACTATGGAAGATTTATTTGGTCGAATATGTTTCTATGTGTATTACACCATTGTGAAAGGTGTCCTATAATGCGTACTATTGGGTTTCCATGACACTTTCCGTTATGATAGTATCAATATACCGTATGGGTACCTTCGTGGTCTCATGCATCTCTGTTATCCTTGTGTAATGAGGGGCCGAAAGTATGATTTTTAAACATTTGTTTTGCAGTATGTGCAGTTTCTTTTTGTGGTATTTCGCAAGGAAGCTCAGAGATTCGCAGCCGTACAATAGCATACTACGGATCACAGCCACATATAATAATCTGAGCTTGATCCTTCGGAACACTACATATTCCTAATTGCGTAGCTGTAGAACTTCAAAAAAAATATTTGAACTCAGAGCTTTACGGTATATGGTAAACAATTTTTACACAATACGGTTATAGTAACACACTGGTACTATCGAACACGTAGATCCTAGTCGTGCGGACATATAAGCTCTCAATACATCCTTATCCTCAGCTAATGCTTTCAAATCATCCATTGTATAATCTACTTCTCTCAAATCATGATTAATGTTATTGTCCCACCTCATTCTAGGTGTACCAACTGGGCGTTTTCCGTCTGGTGCTTCTACAAGAAGCTTCCACGCACGTCTTTCATTCCCCATACGCGCAACATATCCTGCCCATTGCAATTTACGATACTTAATTGCTCTTATTATATCTGGCTTCCTATAAAGACCATATGTTCACTGTTATTTAGTCTTCTCCATTCAACTCTCTCTTCATCTCTCTTTGCTCCAAAAATTTTCCTAAAAACTTTATTTTAAATACTCGTAATCCCCTTTCCTCCCTTCAAGTACGTGTGCTTGTTTGGCACCCATATAAAGTAACTGGTAGAATAAAAATGTTTATATAATTTCAGTTTAATGTTTTTTGAAAGGAATTGTGACAAGAGTCACTGTATTGCATAATAGCATGCATTTCCAGAATTGAGCCAAGATTTAATTTCTTTGTGCATCACATTTCTATTTGTGATTATTGATTCTAGGTATTTGAATTCAACCAATTCTTCAAAATTTCCCTCATTTGCCATTAGTCGACTATTTCCATTATGTAATGTATTTCTATGTGTGACCACACATTTAGTATTATTCATATTTACTTCCAGTCCTAATTTCTTAGTATTACTAAATAGTTTAAACCTGGTGGCCCTTAGTATCTCCTCACTATCGCCCAATAGTACTACATCTTCAGCATAAACTAACAGCTTATTAATACCATGTTGCAGGCCTTCTTCATACTCTAAAGATCTGATGACATGCTCTAGTACAAAAACGAACAGTAGAAGAGATAGTGCATCTCCTTGCTTCAACCCATTGTGAATTTCAAAAGTATCCCAAAACTGTTTGCCTACACGCACCCTACTCTTTGTGCCATTTTGGAACATTCGTATAAGACTAATTCATTTTTTTTAGGAATTGCAAACTCCAGCAGGATACCATATAACTTCTACCTCTTAACTTAATCACGCAAACCTGCTTCCAAATTGATGGGTACTGCTACCATTCGCACCGCAGGACGCAATAAACAGTTTCAATATTAAAGTTCGGTTTGGGCGATTTCTCTCAGCGGCGCTGGATATGAATTAATCTACTCCTCTGGATACAAAATGTGGTCGCCGACTCACAAATTTATCCTTTAAGACTATTACAAATTCAGTTCTTCTACAAGGACCGATCTTCTTACATAATGAGTTTCACCATTCCTGATGACAACTAATTAACTAACTCTCTGGCATTATCGAACCCGCATGTTCATGCCCGCGCGGACATAAGCTCTCCATACTTTCCTATCCTATCCAATATTTTCCAATCATCCCCTGTATAATCAACTTCCCTCAAATCAGTGCTAAGTTATTCTCCCACCTCATTCTTGGTATGCCAACTGGGAAATATTCCTTTGGTTTTCCTACAAAATGTTTCCATGGTTCCTGCCCAACGCAGTCTATGAGACTTAACTTTTCTCATATCTGGTTTCCTATAAAGATCATGCAGCTCACTGTTACGAAGTCGTCTCCATTCGCCTGTGTCTTCATTTCTCATCGGTTCAAAAATGATCCTAAGAACCTTATTCTCAAATACTCGTAATCTCTTCTCCTCCTTTAAAGTAAGAGTCCATATAATACAATTGGGGAATAACAGTTTTATATAATTTCAGCTTAACTTTTTTTTTCAGAAGTTTGGATGATAAGTGTTCCTGTAATAAATAATAGCATATATTTCCAGAATTGAACCTATGATTCATTTCTTTGTGCATATAATTTCTATTTGTAATTGTTCCTACAAGGTATTTGAATGCAGCCTCTTCTTCAAAATTTTAATTTGTCATTAACTCTACATTCCCATTATATAACGTATTTCAGTGTGTGACCGTGTATTTAGCTTCAATAATGTTCACTTCCAATCCCAATTTATTAGTGTTACTCAATAGAGTATTCGTGATTCCCACAGTATCTCCTTGATTTTGCCTAATAATGCTACATCATCAGCATATACTAACAGCTTAACAATACCACTGACTTGTAGGCCCTCATCATCCTCAAGATTTGATGGACTACTCTAGTACAAAATATAAAAGTAGAGGGGATAATGCATCTCCCATCGCATTAATTCGTTGTCAATTTGAAATGTATCCGAAAACTCTTTCCCTAGACGCACTCTACTATATGTGCAATAGATATATTCGAGTAAGTCTAACTAACTTTTTTTTTTGAAATTCCGAACAACAGCAAGTAGTACATAACTCCGACCTATAAATTGAACGCATTTTTTAAATCTACATAAAGCAGATGCGAAGTGCCATTATATTCCCATTTATTTTATAAAACTTGTCTTATATAAAAAAATTCTGATCTATTGTAAACCTGTTGGTACGATAATCGATTCTTTCCATTCATTTGGAAGAGCATGCTTTTCTAGTATCATACTAAACATCCGACGCATCATTACCATCAATTTTTCTCCCCGTCATGTTATTAGTTCTGCTGGTAATCCCATCTGATTCTGATGACAATTTTAATACTCTAGTAGCTGAAGCAAATTAGCATGAACTTTTTTAAATTTCTGATGATATGAAATTAGACATGTGGAGTACAACAAGTCAAGAACACAGTTTCCAAAAAAATAATATTGTAATTTATTAACTAAAACACTTCACTTTCAAAAATATAATTCCTCTTATCATAAACGAAGAATTTATTTCATACAATATTCCTGAATAATTTATTCCATTCAGGAAAGCCCGCAGAGATGTTTCCACATTTGTCGATCCCTCCTCTCCAAAATGGGCGATTATAAAGAAAATATATATGACTCTCGATACGTACACTTTGGAAATGTCTCGACTGGGCACCGAGAATATTCCTGATCCTCTCATATATAAGCAATTACGAGGGTCGGAGGAATCAGTTTACCAACAAAATTCCACTGTTAACATTATTTAATGAGTCTATCGATTATAGTATTCTATTAAAGTTAAATATTTAGGAATAATTTTGGATAGTAAATTAAAATGGGGTGCACATACAAAGTACACCACGCAAAAAATGATGCATGGCAGAAGATCTCTGTGATCACTTCTGTCCTAATCTACACTACATTTACATATCAAATATACATTATACAAGCAAATCATCAGGAGCTCAACCACTTACTGGATGATGCCAAAATGTTATAAAAACAAATACAGACAAAAGAAAACACAACTAAAAAAATTCCCAAGCCGGGAGATATGTAATTAATGTCGATATCAAACAATATTTAAAACATAAACATAGAATAGATTTTATTCGAGAACTAAAGGTTGATGAGGGAAAAAAGTTGGCATATGTTTTAGTATATGACATGTGACATATTAAAAATTTTATACTTAATGAATGAAACATAGATACAATAAATGTGAATTTTATATTGTATACAATTTAGTTTAGTGATAATTTTTATAATCTTTTTCATTATAATAATAAAAAAAGGAAACAAATTAAATAAAACAAAACATTAAATTACATAAAATAAGAAATTAAAACATCCGGTTCAAAGTGATTTTTTAATATTGACAATAGAAAGCGAGAATTATTCTCCTTTCTTACAAATATTTTTTAACTGAGAATAAGTGGGGAGAATTGCAAAGCCTATATGGCTCCAAATTTCAATCCTACCAAAAACAGCTACTGCTCTGGAATCAGTATGTCCTAATAGTGAACCAGTGAAGCGATATCAATAGTGAAGACAAACTGTGTTAAGTGAAACCATGAGCCAGTACAAACAACTGGGTGATTAAATAAGAGCATAAGGATAGAGTGATCCTCTACAGACATTAGGAGACCCTTGAGGCAGTAGAATGTTAAGACAATATGAACTAGATTTCAGTCAGGTTGGCAATCCTGCGTTACGCCCGTCTTCTTCCGTAGAACAAGCTCTAGTACTCATTTCCTTTAGAGGCAGAGTCGATCTCAGGATTATGGTGTTATTAGAAGATTTAGGGGAGTTTAACAATTCTGGCGTTTGCAGGAGTTGAACCCCCGACTATCCGCCTTGTATCGCATTGTCTTAGCCAGTTACACTACAGCGTGTCCACCAGGCTAAATAAATCTATTCTGTTCTATTCTAAAGTATAATTTAAAAAAGTAACAGTTACTCACCGTTGTAGTCTCCGGACGCATCGCTGCATCTTATCAGAAGGCCCAGATTCGATCCCGTTCGGAACAAGATAACGAGAGTTTTGAAAACCCATTTACATCAATAGCATTGACTTCTCCGACCCGCTTATTGTCAAGAAATTTACAATAATATATTGGCCGAAAAAGTCATGCTATTATTGTAAATGTTTCTTCAATACCTCTCTTTATATGTCATGAAATAACGCATTTACTTTAAACTTTTTCTGCCTAGTTGCTAGTTCCCAAGCTATAGTAACTCGCTTTTATATTTTAAAAAATATATTTTAATAAGCGTTTTGCGGCCTATACTGAAAAATACTTTGACTTCTTGGTAAATAAGCATTTAATTAGAATAATAGAAGTGTGAACATAAAATATTCACACACTGTGTGTACTATATAAAATATTGTGGCATTATTTGAAGACATGCTGTTTTTAATAATTCATGATCGGTTTTCATTAACTGCCTTGTTCTTATAACAAAGGCACACATTTTCATAAAACATGTTCAAATACATTATGCATCGAAATAAGACACATTATATGGCAAATTTCATATATAACGGAGCACCCGCAAGGAAATAATTCCCAATATTCTGCTTTCATAACAATGTAGCTTATATTCATTGGAATTTCCGAACATAAGCTGTTGCTTAATGTTCCCTGCAAAATATCACTAAACATAAGGTATGATTCTGAAGTTATTGATTGCACTAGTTCAAATTAATTTTACTAGCCTTACGATTCATTACAATTTCCCTAAATTAAAAATGTGTTTGTAATAATTGCACTAATAATTATTAGGCATTTAATATATTAATCAACATCTCAATAACATGATTTAAGTAACCTCCTTTATTTTAGTACTTGAAGGAATTATAATAAATACTATAAAATATAGACCTAGTCTGTTGTACAAATCGGTAAACAATAATTGTATTACTGTACAATTAGTTTAAACTACAAATAACGAGAACTTTAAAATTTCTAGAATTATTCTTAATATAGTCTATCTAATGAACAAATTAAGTACAAGACTTAGTATATGAAATTAGTTTCATTATTTAATGC
Organism: Diploptera punctata; assembly: GCA_030220185.1. Classification (NCBI taxonomy): domain Eukaryota; kingdom Metazoa; phylum Arthropoda; class Insecta; order Blattodea; family Blaberidae; genus Diploptera; species Diploptera punctata. Next base: position 36,440 of record JASPKZ010008660.1, on the reverse strand, counting down.
TAGTTCTACTTCTGACTGAATATGTAAACAACGACACAAGGAGTATATTTCTTTAAATCTGGATCCTATTGAGTTTTAGGACACATAATTGATGTAAATAAGGAAGAAAAAATAGTAAATTAAAGATAATTTTAAAAAACATATGTATGTACTAAACTGTTCACCTCTTACAGGCACTGTTATTAAATAATATAGGAGATTAAGATGTGGAGACCATTTAGGTAAAATGAATGGAAAACTTAACACTAAAACGTTTCTGGATTATAATATTATAACATCAAAAAAACATACTAATCTTCTTTTAAGTAATTTATAGTACATTGAATTTTTGTTGAAGTTCTGAATTATTTTACAGATTTCATAAAGTGACATATTCTTAAAGTTAGTAAACAATAAGATGTTCACTTTAATTATTTAGATTTTCTTCAGTAATTCTTAACGACAAATTAAATCATGTGGACCATAATACATTTTATCAAAACTGGTAAAGTTTTAAATTTTTCTAAATATTCCTAATGCCGATTAAGTTTTAAGCAACTTTTAAATAGCCCAAAAATCGAGTTTTAAGTATTTTAATAATTTCCTATGATACACTTTCTGATCCTAGAAAAATCTGTTTTTACATTCGTATGTATTTCTTTCTTTTACCTTAGTATAGTCTGTTCTCTTGTATGTTCTTTACCACATGTCCCACACCAGAGGGCTTTAGAGGGACACGTCCTAACGGAAGAAATGTAATACTCTTGAACAAACACATACATTTTTGACCAACCAAGGACATGGAGAAACTCTCTGGATGAGTGATCAACTCAATACCCTGTCAACTCCGAAATAAGATAAACATGTAGTCAACATTAACAAAATTCATGATACTTTTCCGTTGAGGCATTATTTAAAATATAAAATTATGGAATATTTACCTGAAAGGTCCGTCTCCTCTATAAGTTATTTGTAACGCTTTCGGGACTAGTCCCATCATCAAAAGAAGTAACAGGATATGGGTTCTTATCTGCCGACCCCTGATTCAGATAAAACGCAACATTCACACTAAGCAAGAAGAATATGATATGGGTGATTGTGATGGTATAGGACTATCCGGGAACTATTTGGACCTGCACGTTTCATGACAATAGTCTTACAGGTGAGGAAAAAAGCCAAATAAATCTCACGCAGAAAGATGGTCCCTGCATCTGAGGTAACGATATTAAACCAGACTACAGTAGTACATGTTGATTTTAAAATCACGGTTTTTTTAAAAATGCAAATTATATCAAACAAAAAAACTTAAACATTTATTTACATACTTAATTTTTATAACAACAATAACAACAATAACAACAATCACAATAATAACAATAATAGTAATAGTAATAGTAATAATAACAATAATAATAGTAATAATAATAGTAATAATAATAGAAATAATAACAGTAATAATAATAATTTAATGAAAATTTAATGATAATATTAATCATAATAATAATTAAAATAATGATAATAATGATGACGATAATGATGATGATAATTATGATGATAATGACGATGATAATGATGATAACGGTGATGATGATGATGACGACGATAATGGTGATGATAATGATGATGGTAATGATGATGATAGTGATGATAATGATAATAATGATGATATTAATGATAATAATAGTAATGATAATAATAACAATGACAATAATAACAATACTAATAATAACAAGAACAATAATAATAATAACAATAACAATAATAATAATGATAATGATACATAATAATGATAATATTAATGATAATAATAAAGATAATATTAATGATAATAATAATAATGACAATAATAATAATAATGATGATAACAATAATAATGATAATGATAATAATAATGTTAATAACGATGATTATAATGTTGATAATAATGATACATATTGATGATAATAATGATGATAATAAAAGATGATAATAATGATGATGATAATGATAATAACAATAATAATAATAATAACTTTAAAAATAAAAATAACAATAATAATAACAATAGGCTACTAATAACAAGAATTATAACAAAAATAATAATAATAATAATAATAATAAATAATAATAATAACAATAACAATAACAATAATAATAATAATAATAATAATAATAATAATAGTAATAATAATAGACACACTGATTTCCATGTGTTTATCATTAAGGAAACATTTAAGCAGTGTAAATAATGCAAATAAATGAGAGAATGGCGACAGAAGCAAGGCTACAATGCCACTCGGTGTGTTACCTGTATACGAAAATGTTGTACACCGTAAAAAAAGTAAAATAAATTTTCTCTCATCGCTCCTGTTCTGCGGTTGCCTGTTCGTACCTGATTCCAGTCGAGAATAAGGTATTACACCCTTTATATTAGCTTGACGTGTATCTATCATCTACCTATGTAACAAAATCTTTCAACGCGATTTTCACCCACTTAAAATCATTGGATCGACATGAAACTTTGTATACTTGTAAAGGACCCGTGACAATGCAATAATTTCATTTTTATTCCAAAATCCTGGCCAGAATCATCAGAAAATCAAAAAAGTGTCTTTGTATCTATGTAACGGAATCTTTGAACACGATTTTCACCCACATAGAAACATTGGATCGACTTGAAACTTTGTATACTTGTAAAGGGCCCGTGACAATAAAATAATTTCATATTTTGTTTCTAAAATCCTGGCCAGAATAATCAGAAAATCAAAAAAATGAAAACTGGTAAAATAGGTTGCGGAATTGTCGATATTTTAGTCCATGGTTGTAAGAACTCAGTTGGTAGATTGGTGAACTCTAGTGTTATATAATTTCAGTAATCCATAGGTCGCTGGTCAAATGAGGTTGGGATGATTTTTTTAGAAGAGTATTACTTTTAGCTCATACTACAATACTATCGAATTTAAAGATATTTACATTTTTATCTTATTCTGTAAAACATTAAAACTAAAAAAAAATAATAGTTTTAAAAAACTAAAAAACACACTTTATTAGAAAACTGAACTAAAAAATGAAAAATAATTATTTACTTTCCAAAGCGCTTGGAATAAAATTAAAGTGGTCAACAAAAAAATCATCTCCAACACATATAGAATAAAACTAGAGTTATCAACAAAAAGAAAATAAATTTACCATCAAAAGCGTGGGGTGCTTTTTATGATTTTTACATTTTCTTCTTAGAGACTTTACTTTTACCAATATCTGTTTGTTATTAAATATATTAATTAATATAGAGCACTCCACGCTTTTGATGGTAAAATTATTTTCTTCATCATCATCATCATAGTATATTCATGAATTTAGGCAATTTGTTAACTTGTTTCTGCTCAAGAGAAACACCATCCAAAAGTCTTTTGAGTGGACGTCCTGGACTTCTTCTTCCTGCAGGTTGATATCATAACATTTGTTTGGGTATTTTGCGATCTTCCATTCGATGAACATGTTGCATCAATCTTGACTTATAGTCAGAAATGTTGTCTTCTAAAGGTTCAATGTGTAATTCTTCTAAGATGTTTCATTTTTTTTTTGTGATCTAGTAAGTGTGTATCCTGCAGTCCTCCGACGGTATCTCATTTCAGCAATTATTTTCTTTTTGTTGATAACTATAGTTTTATTATATATGTGTTGGAGATGATTTTTTGTTGACCAGCTTAATTTTATCCCAAGCGTGTTGGAAATTAAAATTATATTTCATCTTTTTAGTTCGGTTTTCTAATAAAGCGTGTTGTTTTAGTTTTTTAAAACTATTATTCATTTTTAATTTCATTATCCTTATCAATTACTCGACTGAAACAAGAACTGTTTACTATGTTTTGCAATGTTCTGCAATAAGCCTTATAATGACACGAACTGTCGGGAAAGGTATTTCAAACTCTGGATTATATACATGCTTTTGTGACCATACAAGAACAAGGAGGTCCCCCCAAAATGAGTGACATCTCAATACAGGGCCTCTCCAAGACGATGCAACATTTAACACAAAACATATAAATCAGTGACACATTTATACTAACCATGGCGAATATGATTATGATGGCCATAAAATGTTCCGTGGTCGAATGGCTATACAATTTCCTGAAATTTGTCTTACAGGTGAGGAAATTCTCCGAAAGAAACCACCACCAAGGAAACTTGTTGCGAACGGGATCGAATCTGGGCCTTCTGATAAGAGGCAGCGACGTGCCCGGAGACTACAACGGTAAATATCCAACTGTTACTTTTTAAAATTATACTTTAGAATAAAACAGAATAGATTTATTTAGCCTGGTGGGCACGCTGTAGTGTAACTGGCTAAGACAATGCGATACAAGGCGGATAGTCGGGGGTTCAACTCCTGCAAACGCCAGAAATGTTAAACTCCCCTAAATCTTCTAATAACACCATAATCCTGAGATCGACTCAGCCTCTAAAGGAAATGAGTACCAGAGTTTGTTCTACGGAAAAAGACGGGCGTAACGCAGGATTGCCAACCTGACTGAAATCTAGTTCATATTGTCTTAACATTCTACTGCCTCAAGGGTCTCCTAATGTCTGTAGAGGATCACTCTATCCTTATGCTCTTATTATAATACTTTAAAAGTTGCAAATTGTTATTTATTTTCATTTAAGGCCCGCACTCCCGGAAAGTGTGCTACACATAGATATAACTACAGGCGTTATTCACCTACGAAGGCACGTTCAATAGAGACGACATTATGAACTTGTTTGAGCAGATAGAACCAGTAAAGGCAGTAGTTCAAAGTAACTGACGCAGATTCAGTGTTAACGTACATGCTGGGATCATATTGTTAAGTAAGTCATAATTATCTGCTGCTAGCCAGATTAACAACATTATCGTACTTCATATATGAATGTTGTGCTACTAAAGTTTTGCCAATTGAAGTGGATGCAAAATTACAGACCTCTAGCTCACATTACTTTAATTTTGCTGTACCATCTGATGACAACATACCCAAATCGATGGACTGTTAACGAGGACATGTACCACAACCATCACTTTCATCGAATTTGACACTTTTCCTAAACTTTACAATCTGCGACTGGACTTTTTAATTTTTTCATAACCTCCTGTCAAATTCTATTCTTAGGGTTTCATTTTTTCAAATTATTCCCCATCATTTTCAATATCTTTTATACTTTTTCTAACGATTATTTAATTACACTTTTCTATGATATTTAACAACAAACGTAACATGAAGATATGGCAGTCATATTTATTTTTAAGAATATTTTATGCAACAACGAAGACATGTTCCAGTGCAGCCAACATAGAGTATGTACTAATCAACTGTATGCATATACTTCAGAATTTCAGAACTTACTATTTATTTTTGGACGTTGCATTCTTTCACAGGTTAAACCCTTAACTTACGTTAGGTTAGCTCGTAGGTTGGTATTTCAGAGGTTAGAGTACTTAATTGCGTTAGGTTAGCTTTTAGGTTCCACAAATATAGTGTAAATGTTGGCTGTATCCCTGATTCCGTAGTGTATACCGTTTCGCACTTGTTGGCGCATACGCATGGTGTATAATTGGAACTTTCAAAACATTTTCGCGTCACACATTGTAAAGTACTTCCACTGCTTATTTTCTCTGTGCTACTATGAAAACTAAGAAGTGTATTACTTGTCTAACATCTAATATAAACATTCTCGTACAAATCCACGCTTCAACACTTGCCTGACAATACGCATCAGTTTTACATTGCTGTTGTTCGTTCTACAATAAAAAATGTTAAACTATTATGTAATTTATTGCAAATTGCAAAACCTTCTTGTGTTTCGTAACGAATTGTGTAACTCAAATTTAACACCATAATATCTTAACGTTTCTCAAGTGTTCACTCCCTACAGTACTCAAACTATATAGAGTGCAGTTCTGGCTTCAATAGCTTCTTTTGTGGGATGTATGGTGTATGGTTTGGTAAGAGGGGAGGGCGAGTTACAGGTACCTGCCAGCAACTATCCTCTAATAGTTGCTACACGTTGAAATTTCGTTCTACTAGTTCTGTGTTAGTGAATAGTTTTTATGTCTAATAAATTTGAAATGTACATTGTAGAATAGCGTTCTCTTTCAAACAATTAATTTTATTACGATTTTTATTATTATTATTATTATTATTATTATTATTATTATTATTATTATTATTATTATTATTGTACATCAAAATGGCACGCTTCCAGACATGGGTTCGATATCAAAACTTTACCTACTATATCCAATGTAAAACCCCTAGAAATATGTAATAATTATTGTGAATCACACCGTATACATTACCAAGCGTCCGTTAATATTGTTGGAATATATACATTACAATCGAATGCAGGATTTCACGGCCGGTAATCAAATTGTTGCGTGATTCCAGGTTATGTGGCCGTGCCTCATTACTGTTGTTCCTACCAGACGTTTCTCTCTCAACTGCGGAGGTCACCTTCAGAAGCGAGTACTTCTAGGTGTGTATCCTGGTCGGAGGATTGACAGTCGTTTCGTTTGTTTGATAGCGCTTTTGAAATGGGCTATAATATTTGGCATATTTAAACACTGGTACAGAAACCGAACATAGCTTAGTAGTAAACACTTTATTTCATCATGAACGGTAGGCTGGATCCGCGATTCTTCTAAGAATATAGGTCCAATACGTTAACATGTTTCAATAACTACGTTCAGTTCTTCATGTTGCGATGTTATTCTATGCATTTGTTGAATGATGTTATGGTACTAGGATGTAATTAAATAATTGCTGTACATTATCTAATTTAAAGTCAATGTTTTATTTTATAGGTTTGAAATGATTTCTGCGGGAGCTATATTTATTATATCAATCTGTGTTGTCATTGATGCCACAATAACAACGCCTAAACAAGTCCTTCTAAGAGAGAAGAGTTTCGTTAAGTGTATTTTGGAAATCATCAGAACATACTTTGATCCAGATTATCCTGTTGGAATCATAAGTTACAGTAATACTCCTAGTTCTACAGGACTCAAACCGGATACAGCGTTCAAATATATTACAGAAGAGTTACTATTTGAAATAAACAGTTCTACAAATTGGACCGTATTAATAACTAACACATATTACGAGAAGGATTTAGTCATAAATCCTAGCGCTTTACTTAACGATAATCCGTATGCTGTTATTCTTATAATTGACGATGACACAAAAGAAAACATATTTGACATACTGAGTAGTATGTTTATTAATTGTTTCAGTAATTGGTACAATCCATATGCTTACATAGTGATAGTTGACATGAGTACACCGGATCACGAATGTCAGTTCCCTGATTACTATCAACGATTTTTTACATATTTATGGGAAACATCTAGCCTTTCAAATGTAGTTATTCTCTCATTCGTTTGTGACTCCAATAATAATTCCAGACAATTAGACATTGAAGTTTCCACCTGGCTCCCTATAGTAGATATGGATGCCGAAAATTATGAAATAAACAACCACAGAATTGTTGATTACTGGCAGTTTGGAGAAGGGAATGGTCGATTTCTTAATGAGAATGTTTTCCCTTCTAAACATGTTGAAGATTTCAGAGGTTCACAACTAAATGTAAGCATAGTGTATAGTAGGTATTTTTATCCATTTTACAATGTTTTATCAGTTTTTGCAAATTTCTACAACCTGAATATAAATCTCGAAACGTGTGGGATTGTCGACTGTAATCAAAATACTGACCTTATTGGACCCATTCGATTGTTCACTCCACACGATTTTACAGTCGGACGTGCAGTACCTCCTACATTCCTAGATGTCTATACTTTTTCTACACCAAATTTTATGAAATTACCCGAGTGGCAAAGTATTTTAAGAATTTTCACTCCCAGTTTATGGATTTGTGTTCTTATTTCATATCTAACTATTACTTTTACCTTATACTTTATTGAATCTTTCATAATTAAAAACAAAACTATAATGATGCAATACTTTAATAGCGAATTAACTAATTGTTTTCTGATAACCATGCGCCCCTTAATTGGAAATCCAGTGAATCTAAATTTTAGACACCCTCTGTCCTTTTTACTGTTTTCTTTTTGGTTGTTTTATTCGCTTCAGATCAATACTGCTTACAAGTCCTCTCTCGTAGATTTCATGACTAATCCACGTTATATTCCTCCTTTACGGCACATAAAGGATATAAATGAATCTGGCTACAAAGTGACAGTATATACGGAACATATACATTCGTCAAGCTCAAAAGCTTTAAAAATGGCTGGCATAGACAAAAACATAGAATATGTTACAGAATTTACAAACGAACAGGAGATGGAAAACAGGGTTCTTCTATCTATTTCAAGTCTATTAATTTTAGAAAAGAAATTGTTTGTAGATGGAAGACCTTGTTTTACCGAAATCGAAGACAGATTTGGCTGGCATATAGTTTCTTTCTTTGCTCGTAAAGGCGTTCTCTGGATTAAGCCTTTTTTACAAACCTACCGGGCACTGGAAAATGCCGGTATATTAAAAAAATGGAATAGTGACCTTGAACGGAATATGACAATTAAAAGATTTGGTGTCGAATCTGACAATCAAAAATTAGCATTGAACATTAAACATTTCCAAGGAACTTCATTCTTACTGATTTTAGGATTATTGATTTCTTTTATCATTTTTATATGTGAAAATGTCTTTAACTTATGTATGAAGTGGAGAATTTCAAAGATAAACTACATCATACATTAATTTATATATATATTTTTTAAATAATCTGTATCCACTAATATCTTTCTACACTAAAAATAAGTGATGTAAAATATGAATAATGAAATTATATAAAATCAAAAAATAATCAAAAACAGAATATGTTACTTACTGCAATTGTTCAGGCTACGGATGAGGGACCACAAGTAACAAAACATTTTAGTTGTCATGATAATATAAGATTTAAATTTCTTCTGAGACATTATTAACATATACATCTCACTAACATATTGTTTTGACAATCAAAATAATTTGTTTTTCCTTTACCCAATATACATGGTATTAAGATTTGCCAATATGTTTACCTAATGTCTTACATATATAAACGATAGATTAATTCAATACATAATCAATTGATTTGGTGTATACTTGATGAAAATCCATTACGCTTAGTGATTAAATAAAATAGATTCTGTCTGAAGAAGTTAATGAAACTGCTGTAATGAACTAGTATAAAATAAATATGAAAATCGTATAAAACTTAAACACTTTTATTTTAATTAATCACTAATTCATACAGTTTATTACTTTCTTTGTACTTATTTTTTTGTTTGTAGTAGATTTGAGCTCATTCCTTTGTGTACACTTATTTCGTTTATTTCAATATTAATTGTCTTCAATTATAATGTATTGTTGGATATTTTTATTTATTGTACAGTTTGACCAGATAATTGACTGTTTAGTATGTAATAAGATTGTATTTTTTAAATTTTAATTTAATATGTTTGTCACCTTATGAGTGGAAGAGAAGGCCACATAGCCTTAATTGCAAGAAAATAAATAAATAAAAAACAATTTCTTAAACTTATAACAATAAATGAGTATCAACATTACACAGTAATATAAATAAGCAATCTCCATGAAACTATTTCGGTGATTAATTTAAAAAATTATATGGCCTCATGGGCTAGTGGTCAGCGTATTTTGACTAATGTTCATGTGATCCCGGGTTCGATTCCCGGCCAGACCATAGGAATTTTTCCTTCAACGTGGTTGCCAGTGGTCTGGAATTTAGGTTAAGTTTAGGTTAAGAACTCTCCTGAGACTTTATTATAATTGATCACCTATAATATCATCGAGGTAACGTAAGTCCGCCTTCTATTCGTCCCAACTTCAGAAGTGGGTTACAATAATGCCAATGCCAGGAGGGAACAGTAGAAATGTCGAAATGACAAAGAGTGGCATAGAATAATAATAATAATAATAATAATAATAATAATAATAATAATAATAATAATACTTTATTTATTCTGGCAGAGTTAAGGCCATAAGGCCCTCTCTTCCACTCAACCAGCACAAATACAAATAAATATTCGACAAATATAGATATACACTATACTAATTATAAACAGTTAAAGATACAATAAATGTAGCAATGTAAATGTCATGTACAAACAACATTTTATAGGGTAATAACAATAATGATACGATAATAATAACAATAATGATACGATAAAATAATAATAATAATAATAATAATATAAATATGATACATTATACGGGAAGCACCAATTTATATATATATATATATATATATATATATATATATATATATATATCTTACACTGGATAATAATGAAGTCGAGTTTAGAGCAAATATAAATTTAGATTTCTTTTAAAAGATGCCAATGTCCGGCAGCCCCTTATTTCTTGTGGTAGGGAATTCCAGTTGCGAGAAGTGGAGATGGTATATGACATGGAGTGATGTGATGTCCTATGTTGCGGTATATTAAGTAAGAGACTATGTTGTGATCTTGTGTTTAAGTTATGGTTTGAGGATAGATACTGGAAACGGGATGATAAATAATTGGGAATCGAGGTATGTAGGATCTTAAATAGGAGAATTAGACAGTGCGATTTTCTTCTCTCTTTTAGATGTAGCCATGACAATTCGTGGAATAATGGAGAAATGTGATCGTATTTTCGAACATTAAATATGAATCTGATACACATATTATGGACACGCTGCAGTTTGTCCGATAATCCGTCACTTATGTCAGTTAGTAGAATGTCACAGTAGTCAAAATGCGGCATCACTAAAGTTTGGATTAAAATTCTTTTAAGAGTTGTAGGAAGAAAATGTTTAAGTCGCTTTAGGGAATGCATTATGGAGAAGATCCTTTTAGATGTTTGTTTTACTTGCTCATGCCATTTTAAATTAGAATCTAAGTGAAATCCCAAGTTTTTAACGACGTCGGTATAAGGAATTTGTTCATTATCTAATATGACAGCCGGCATATTGCCATTGTTTATGAGGTGTAATAGCCTTGGATGTCCGATAATTATTGCTTGCGTTTTGTTTACATTTAGTTTCAGCCCATATTGTCTGGACCATAAAGATATATGCCTGAGGTCAGTGTTTACTTTGTCAATATATTCATTAATTTCGTCAGGCCTAAAGTGTGTGTAAATCTGTAGGTCGTCGGCGTAAAGATGGTGCTTGCAGTTTTGTAGTTTCTTGGTCACGTCATTAATATAAATCGAGAAGAGAAGAGGAGCGAGGACGCCGCCTTGAGGTATCGCTTTCCTCACCAAGCGCCAGGAAGAAATGCGATTATTAACAGAAACTGATTGCTGACGATTAGTGAGGTAAGATGCAAACCAATCAAGGCAGTTTTCCGACAGATGTAATGTCTTTAGTCTCGCTAGCATTAAGTCTATATCTACTGTGTCAAAGGCTTTGCTGTAGTCGAGTAGGATTATTGCGGTGAGTTTGCTTTTGTCCATTGAGTCTCTTATGTCCTCTACAATGTCAAGTAGTGCAGTACTTGTGTGATGTCCTGTTCTAAAACCAGACTGATGTTCATCAAGTAAGTCGTGTGTGGTGAGGTAGTCTGTTAACTGTGAGTGTATTATATGTTCCAGTGCTTTAGATAAACAGGGAAGAATACTAATTGGTCTATAATCATCGAGTGTTGTGGGAGTGTTTGATTTCGGTGTGTGAGGACGAACTAGAGCCATTTTCCAGAGTCTGGGATAAGTCCCGGTCATTATAGAGGCATTAAAAATGTGGGTTATTGTTGGGAGAATAATGTCTATTATTTTTTGCAGGAGAGTTATTGTTATATTGTCTATTCCTTGTGCTTTAGTTTTAATACGTAATACTGCTCTTTTGGCGTCATCAGGTGAGATATAGGAAAAAAAGGATTTGTCTCGGGTAGGTTGGGAATATGACATTAGTTCATCTATTGTCTGTTGTTTGTGTTGTGAGGTGTTGTCAGAAGGGAGGCGGGTAAAATGGTCATTCAACTCATCTAGTGGTAGGTCAGCTGTTTCTACCTGTAGTTTATTTTGACAGAGGCCTATTGATTTTAAATTTTTCCACATGTCAGCTGAGTTGGACATAGATTGTGTAATAATAGTATGGGCATATCTTAGTTTTGCATTCCTTATAGTCTGGTTGACTTTATTCCCCAGATGTTTGTAAGTCTGTCAGTTCTTTGTTCCTCCTGTATTTCCTGAATGTTACGTCTCTCTCTATCATAAGAAAGCGGATATTATCAGACATCCAGGGTACAGGTGGTCTGTTTATACGTCTAGTCTTGATAGGTACGTGTTTGCCATACAATTTTAAAATTAAATTTTTCAACTTTCTCGTCTACAGTTCTAAGGGTCCATATGTTGTTCCAAGGTAGTTTTGCAGCGTCATCAATTAATTGCGCATAATTTATGTTTCAAGTCTCTGTATGTTACAAGTCTAGGTCTACGTTTAGAGCAAAGGAGTGAATATTCAATGTATATTAAGTCATGTGCAGAGATGCCTGGAGCTTCTATCTGTCCACTAGTTATAACTTTTTGAGGATTATTTGTTATAATTAAGTCTAGTAGTGTGTCAGAATACCTAGTATGATGGGTTGGTTCTGAAGGCAGTAGTGTCATATTGCATGACTGGAACATTGTCTGTAGTTGTATAGTGTTGTAAGAATTTGTGGCTAATAGGTTAGTATTGAAGTCTCCTAGTACAATTACATGTTCATAAGATGGTATCAGATTTTGAATAAAAAAAATCTATGATAGATAGAAAATAAAGGGACCAAAATTAAGAAAAGAAAAAAAAAAGATTAATTCGCCTGCAAATGTGTTTCTAAAGAAATGGATGCCAATGTTCGCTTTAACTATACCTCGAATCTTTGAAAAAATGTATAGTTATGCACCATAATGAAATCTACATTGACCGAGAGAGTCAGTTCACAAGAAGACTTCCAAACAATTTATAACCCTTTACAAAATTGTCTAAATATCCAATATTACATACTTATTGCGATCCACATATCAGCGCGTTAAAGAGCGTTACAGATCAGGGGATGGGGAAACGGAAAAAAGTAAATGAGTGAATTGTCTATTGAAGTTTCAATGATAGAAACATTTTTCTGAGCCTACATTGTATTTTACGGGAATTATGACCGAACACAAGGTAAAATGATACCAATAATTATTAACTTCATTTCTCATTCATTTATTTATGACAAAAACATATATGGACCTACCTAATCAGATCTTTATCCTTTTTCATGATGTCGATGATAGATATATTTTATTTGCAATTTCATTAAATACACGAGCAGAACATATGCTTAATGCTGACTTACCTATAAAGACCGCTATTATTTTCACCACAACCTTAATGCCTTGGTGCGTGGCTCGGTGCTAGGCAAGAGATCTCAGGGTTATGAACTCTTTATAAGCAAAAGAACAACGTATAAATGTACACTCAATTTTAATGAATCCAAGAAACTGTTTATTTACGGAGAAACACACTTTTGTTAATACAATTACAAAGTTTTATCTAAGAGTGGAGTCGATGAAATAGTTAGAGGTCCACGTGCTCGAATCAATATTTTCAAAGTCCAAATGCTTAACGGACTATAACTTTAAATTTAACTATTTCTCGGACGAATCTAATATTTAAACTGAATCGGAGATCGCGGTCTGCAGGTCTACGATGTTCCAACACTGAACACAGAGTCACTGATAGTGATTGAGAGTATTTTGATATACGTTCTCGCTTATAAAGGCGGTGGCTCCTCCCACTTTTCTCGAATCCACTCCTTACAATTGTGAACCGAAAGTGCGTTTTTCGGCTCATTATTGTAGCTTCGTTCTCCTCCCTAGACTGGAATATTTATGAACTATGCCAATATCCCTTTCTCTTTCTATTTACCCCCTCTCTCCACTCTTTACCCTTCCTGCCGCGCAATGTCTACCGCGCATCTCCCCTCTACTTCGCAACCTTCATATACGTGGTGCACAGGCAGAACATTATCATTCGATCATTCAAGCAGTCATCGTTTAGTTGTTCAAGCAGATTCAATGTTGGAATCTGCATCCAATTCGCGATGCGATTGGAACTGTAATGGACAAGCGGTCTGAAGCCGAGAAGCGGCGTGGTTTAGTTGGTCCGGCAGACCAGGGAAGAAGTTGCCCCTGGCGTGGACTCTAGGATGAGTGTGGTATGTGGTATGATGTGGTTTCTTTTGTAGAAGTACTATTATTTATTTATTCACTTTGTATTGTTTTTCTAGAATGATCCAAGTGTTTTTGGTTAATTTGTTTTTAATTCAGACAAACTTGTTTCTATTAAATATCATCTTTTATATAATTTATCTGCTGTCTGATTTAAGTGCACGTAGTTTTTAGATATCCTATACGGAAATTCACTCATGTAGGAAACTATTTCCAGCTCCCTTACTATTTTGCTGTTTAGCTCTTATTGTCATTTTCACTCACTCTATGTATTTGAGAAATCATTATTTATATATATCTGAGAGAGAAAGATGAATCGATTGCTGCCTTCTATGGGCCCAAGGCAAGCAACTTTCTGATTGATAACCTTGCAGGATATCAGATCCACGTTAATAGAGGCAGATAACAAAACCCGATCCCGGATAAATGGTAGTAGTAGCGTGGTCTTACCGCCACAAATGGTTGCGCAGAAGCGTGGTTTATTAATTGTGTTCATGTCGCGCCCGCGCGCAAAATGGTAGCAGTTAGCGTGGGTTATATTTCTACCGCCACAATTGAATATATATTTATGTTACAATAATATTATTTACTAGTATGTACAACATTTCTAAGAACTGGGTAAATTGGTTCTTTGATATTTAATAGATAAATGTTTATCAGTTTCTTTGTAAACTGTCAATGTTAAGAGATTATCTTTTCTAGAGGTGAATGAATGTCTTTTGTTGCCTGTATTAGCCAGGTAGTAATTTTTTATCATCATTTCTTGGAATTGCTTAGTAACGTTAATTGGTTTCTAAGAATTGGGTCAATAGATTTTTAATAATTTTAATAGCTAACTAATGTTATCTTTTCTTATTAGTTGTATAGACTGCTAATTGGAATTAGTTATATTCTTTTGACAATACCCTTTTTGTGTTCCTATATTATTTGTCATTTGTGTAGCAGGTAGCGTTTTACAGTATTTTATTCTAGACAAATGTACGTGGAATTTTTACCTGGATATATTTCTACTTTTCCACATACATATTTTATAGCGATATTAGTAATATATTCTATTTTCATTATTTATAGATTTATTTAATTTTAATAACAATTTAATATATTTCGGAACATTTTAGTTTCAGATCCATGCATATTAGAGTTGTATCTTAGTTTATATGTCTCCTATCATATTAATCGCTGCAGCCTAATATAGGATATTTTCAATAAACTGTTTAAAAAGATTTGAAACAATTTGTTTCTCTCCGGTTTTCAAAGGTTTTCCTTTTTGTTACATCAAAAATTATACGAAAAGCAGCCATTTGAAACAATTGAAAATGTAAAGTATTGTGCATTGCGCAAACAATGAAATGCTTATTTATTTAATCTATTAAAATTCTAATTGTATATGTTAAAATTATCCCATATAACTTATATAGATGTGTGCTAGATAATATTTGTTTTATTATTTTTATCTTATTTACTTAGCGTGTTAGAGAGCTAACTGCATTTTCGTACACGCTTAAAGGTAACACATTATTCGGCCAATGAAATTATAGTCCATGCAACTAGTTTGTTTAAAATACAACTGGAACTTTGCTCGGAAGAGCTATAACAATGTATATTAAAAAACTGGGGATTAATGGAGAAATTTAAACTAGTGTTCACGAGAAATTCGATATAACAGTTAGGGTACTCATTTTTATTATATATTAAATTGGCTCTGTTGAGGTGTACTTTTACTCTATTAGATGTTTTTTTTTTATCTTTGAGTGTAAATGTTTTGTATATAATCGTGGTAGAGAAATAAGAACGAATTGCAAAACAGATCCACGAAGATGATTATTGTAAATGTATGTATTTTTTATAGAAATTTACAATAAATGATATTATTGTAAGTCACAAATCTGAATAAAGATCCTAGGAAACATATTTCCTAAGAAAATACGCCTATTCTTTTATCCAAATATATATATATATATATATATATATATATATCACAAGAGACGAAACGTGGAGTTGGCCATAGTAATTCGGGTTCAATTAATGAAACGCTTTACTAAGGTAACTGAGCGTGTTATGGCCCACTTAACGTTTGAGAATTTTTACAGCCGCCATTTTGGCCCGAATTTGTTGGTTTTCTTTGTATTATATTGTTGTATATGTTTACTTTCTTACAAAAAAAGGAATTATTGTACTTGCATATTAAATTTGCTAAACTGCTCATTTCCTAAAAGCTTACCTTTGGGCCGTAACACCAACATATGTAGGTGGTATGGCCCACTCATTTCCCCACTTAAAACAATGGTTAAATTTTACTCAGGAATGTAATTAATATACAATGGAAACGATATAATGTACAGTATGAATAAGAACAGTTTACAACATATCAATGAAGTCAGTTTACAAATAATTAACTCAAAATTATATAACTTATGTCAAATTATGGAAAACAAAGATTAATTCGCAAGTGGGCAAATTAAAGGTTCGTGATCTTCTCTGGACAGCCCCACGCATTCCTCATGAACATAATTATTACACACTATACACAGGGCTCATGTCCTTAAACTCGTCTTCTTTACAAACTGTGCAGTACCATTTGAGAGATTGGATTGGTAGATTTTTGGGATTTCCTTTAGCCTCCGTTATTTTAGCTCCTCGGGATTGCTCTCTGAAAACAATTCTTTCCTCAAATGTACTCCACGCGAGTTGATAGCTGGTTTTCTGTTAGTGGTTGTATTCTTCACCCTCTTAGGTGTGGGGAAGAAGTCACTAAATGAGCTCTGCCCTGATGATTTTCTTGATGCATTTCCCGGCGAATTTTGTTTAGATTTTAGAGGTGTTGAGGGTTCATTTTCAGCATTCACATTGGTAGGTACTGAATCGATGACATCTGAAACATCACTTTTAAAAGAAAAGTCGTAATTGCTTCCGGAGTTGGATGAAGATGAGTAATTTTGCCGACGACGTTTAAAAGGCTTCTTTGTTGCAGTCGATTTCTGAGATGTACTTGAGAGTCCTGAAACTCCCGGCAGTGGGTTATTAAAATCTACATTATTTTGAAGAATTCCTTGGGCATAAGGTTGATTCGTTGGTACGCTGGGTGCATATCCCTCTTCTGAAATGGCCAAAGGGTTGACGGGGTATATGTCCGTGGGTCTGAAGCCTGATGTACGGTAACCTTGTTTTCTTTTACCTCTCGGATAGCCTTGGATAATGACTCCTGTGTCCATTTACCCCTTTTGTTCAACTGACTGTCATCGGACGTATTTTCTGTTGTCATCATTGAATATCTGGAAAGAACAAAACTATATAATATTGCAGTAATTTTGAACTATTATAAACGTGTTGGCGATATGGCCCACCCGGCAATGCGTGGGCCATAACAACGAACAGAGTGGTTTCATAAACAATATGTAATAACTACCGGCATTTTTACTTTATACAACAAATTAATCCATTGTAAGATTGTACGTTACTAAGTCCTTTTTATAAAGGAAACTGCAGACTTTTTCCCCATTGTATAAGGGCTTACGGTTCCATTGTATGATGTTTACCAGCGTCGTTCACCACAGTAGCCAAGGTTCAAGTCTATGACCGGGCGCTAATCGCTTAGTACTAGTGTTTTATTTATTGCATATGAAATTGTTTTATGGTAGGTTATATCATTTTGATTTTGTCACAAATGAATTCCTATTTTAATTCCATTTCATTTGAATATAAATATGCCCTACTTCTGATAATAATTACATGTTAATAAATTATTCACCCTTAACAAAAATACTTATTTCTCTGAAATAAGAGGCTGAGTGAATGACTTGCTACAACTTCCAGTCCTAATTTCTTAGTATTACTAAAGAGTTTAAACGTGTTGGCCCTTAGTATCTCCTCGCTATCGCCCAATAGTACTACATCTTTAGCATAAACTAACAGCTTATTAATACCATGTTGTAGGCCTTCTTTATCCTCTAAACATCTGATGACATGCTCTAGTACAAAAACGAACAGTAGATGAGATAGTGCATCTCCTTGCTTCAACCCATTGTGAATTTCAAAAGTATCCGAAAACTGTTTGCCTACACGCACCCTACTCTTTGTGCCATTTTGGCACATTCGTGTAAGTCTAACTAACTTTTTAAGAATTCCATACCCCATCAGTATACTATATAACTTCTCCCTCTTAACTTAATCACGCAAGTCTGTTTTCAAACTGATGAGTACTGCTACCACCGCACCGCAGGACACAATAAACTGTTTCAATATTAACGCTCGGTTTGGTCGATTTCTCTCAGCGACGCTGGATATGAATTAATCTACTCCTCTGGATACAAAATGTGGTCGCCGACTCACAAATTTATCCTTTAAGACTATTACAAATTCAGTTATTTTACAAGGACCGATCTTCTTAAATAATAAGTTTCACCATTCCTGATGACAACTAATTAACTAACTCTCGGGCACTATCGAACCCGCATGTTCATGCCCGCGCGGACATAAGCTCTCCATACTTTCCTATCCTATCCAATATTTTCCAATCATCCCCTGTATAATCAACTTCCCTCAAATCATTGCTAAGTTATTCTCCCACCTCATTCTTGGTATGTAAACTGCGAATTATTCCTTTGGGTTTCCTACAAAATGTTTCCATGGTTCCTGCCCAACGCAGTCTATGATACTTAACTTATCTCATATCTGGTTTGCTATAAAGATCATGCAGCTCACTGTTACGAACCATTCGCCTGTGTCTTCATTTCTCTTCGGTTCGAAAATGATCCTAAGAACCTTATTCTCAAATACTCGTAATCTCTACTCCTCCTTTAAAGTAAGAGTCCACATAATATAATTGGGAGAATAACAGTTTTATATCATTTCGGCTTCACTTTTTTTCAGAAGTTTGGATGATAAGTGTTCCTGTAATACATAATAGCATGTATTTCCAGAATTGAACCTGTACTTCATTTCTTTGAGCATATAATTTATATTTGTAATTGTTCCTACAAGGTGTTTGATGCAGCCTCTTTTTCAAAATTTAAATATGTCATTAACTCTACATTCGCATTATATAACGTATTTCAGTGTGTGACCATGTATTTAGATTCAATGATGTTCACTTACAATTCCAATTTCTTAGTGTTACTCAATAGAGGATTCGTGATTCCCAAAGTATCTAATAATGCTACATCATCAGCATATACTAACAGCTTAACAATACCACTGAGTAGTAGGCCCTGATCATCCTCAAGATTTGATGGACTGCTCTAGTATAAAACATAAAAGTAGAGTGAATAATGCATCTCCTATCGCATTAATTCGTTATGAATTTCAAATGTATCCGAAAACTCTTTCCCTACACGCACTCTTCCCTTTGTGCAATTTAGATATATTCGAGTAAGTCTAACTAACTATTTTTTTTAATCCGAACAACAGCAAGTAGTACATAACTACTCCCTATTAATTGAATCCTATGCATTTTCTAAATCTACATAAAGCAGATGCGAAGTGCCATTATATTCCTATTTATTTTCTAAAATGTGTCATATATAAACAATTCTGATCTATTGTAAATCTGTTTCTTCTACATTCACTTTAATGGTATGCTATTATGACATCAGTAGACTATATGTGATAATTCTGCTTTCTAATATAGGCCTACTTGAAAAATTTTGGACGAAGTTGAAAGTAATGATATTTTAATGTACTTGTTGCAGTCATTTATATCTTCTTCCTAATAAATTGGTACCATAATCGATACATTCCATTCATTTGGAAGAGCATGCTTTTCTAGTATCATACTAAACATCCGACGCATCATTACCATCAATTTTTCTCCCCGTCATGTTATTAGTTCTGCTGGTAATCCCATCTGATTCTGATGACAATTTTAATACTCTGGTAGCTGTAGCAAATTAACATGAACTTATTTAAATTTCTGATGATATGAAATTAAACATGTGGAGTACAACAAGTCAAGAACACAGTTCCAAAAAATTAATATTGTAATGTATTAACTAAAACACTTCAGTTTCAAAAATATAATTCCTCTTATCGTAAACGAAGAATTTATCTCGTACAATATTCCTGAATAATGTATTCCATACAGGAAAGCCGGCAGAGATGTTTCCACATTCGTCGATCCCTCCTCTCCAAAATGGGCGATTATAAAGAAAATTTATATGACTCTACATACCTCCATTTTGGAAATGTCTCGACTGGACACCGAGAATATTCCTGAACCTCGCATATATAAGCAATTACGAGGGTCGGAGGAAAGAGTATATCAACAAAATTCCACAGTTAACATTATTCAATAAATCTATCGATTATATTATTCTATTAAAGTTAAATATTTAGGAATAATTTTGGATAGTAAATTAAAATGGGGTGCACATACAAAGTACACCATGCAAAAAATGATACACGGCAGAAGATCTCTGTGATCACTTCTGTCCTAATCTACACTACATTTACATATAAAATATACATTATACAAGCAAATCATCAGGATCTCAACCACTTACTCGATGATGCCAAAATGTTATAAAAACAAATACAGACAAAAGAAAACAACTGAAAAAATTTCCCAAGCCGGGAGATATGTAACTAATGTCGATATCAAACAATATTTAAAACATAAACATAGAATAGATTTTATTCGAGAACTAAAGGTTGATGAGGGGAAAAAAGTTGGCATATATTTCAGTATATGACATATGACATATTAAAAATTTTATACTTAATGAATGAAACATAGATACAATAAATGTGAATTTTATATTGTATACAATTTAATTTAGTGATAATTTTTATAATCTTTTCATTATAATAATATAAAAAGGGAAACAAATTAAATAAAACAAAACATATTATATTAGATAGAATAAATTAAAACATCCGGTTCAAAGTGAAATTTATGTTTTTTAATGTTGACAATAGAAAGCGAGAATTATTCTCCTTTCTTACAAATATTTTTTTAACTGAGAATAAGTGGGGAGAATTGCAAAGCCTATATGGCCCCAAATTTCAATCCTACCACAAAAAGCTACTTCTCTGGAATCAGTCGTGTCCTAATAGTGAATCAGTGAAGCGATATCAAGAGCGAAGACAAGAAACTGTGTTAAGTGAAACCATGAGCCAGCACAAACGACTGGGTGATTAACAATTTTGAAGGAAGAGATATTATTACTAGCAATTTATTTGTGAAGAATATGTTAAATAATCGTGAAGTAAATAAAGTGAATTTGAAAATGTGTATTTATTTACATAAAATTCATCGGAATAGCCTAACAGAGTGAAAATCAAAATCAAAATCCAAAAGCGCAAGAGTCAGAGTTTACGAATTCTACATTTAAAAAAAAATAAAAGCAATATTCAATCGAAATGAGGATGGACGTTAATTGCAACAATAAGTATAAACAAATAAATGTTTTCTTATAAAAAATTCCTATTGTATAATTATGTATTCTAAACTCCGACAAAAATAAACCATTAAATTATCTACATTAAGAACAATATATTTTGTCCTAGGTTGACGACAGTCCTCTTCCCGGGTTTATTTTCGGAGTCAAGGAAGACCAAGATAGCACTGGGATAAACAGATGTGAGATCGTAACAGGCAAAGATATAATCCGTGAAGGTTGATGATGATTCAGATGATAGTTATAATCTAATGTGTTAGGTATATGTCTTAATAATAATGACATGCTGTGTATCGCGATGCCAGCCATCAACAATTAAACGGATCTTTCCCCAATTCAAATATAATAATTTGGCCATTCGAATAAAGAAGAAACAAAAAGTATTCGATTTGTAGCAACTTCGATCTTGGGATGCAACAAAGGGACACATTTAAGCTACATACCAAGATGCAGTAAACTGTATACCAAGAGAACACATTTAAATGTTTGGAACACATAGCGACTTGTTTTGTTCCTTTCGTCTTTATTCATGACTAGGTAATACCCGGCGTGCGCTGCTAGCCTAAATAAATGAAAAATAATGTGTTTTTTGTTTAGTTGAATAAGTGAAGGGAAAAATTAATATCGTAATTATTTGTAGATACTCCGTGCTGTTTACCCGGCGTTGTCCGGGAATCTACTCACCTCGGTCTTCTTGGCATAAATGAGTTGAAAGACAAAAATTAATGTATATCTTATGATTAGTTGAATAAGTAGAATGAAAAATAATTATAAATGTATATCGTAATTATTTTAAGATTCACCGTGCTTATTCCCCGGTGTTGCCCGGGAATCTACTTATTTCGATCTTCTTGGCATTAATGAGCTAAAGCCAAAATCCTTTATTTTGACTTATCCGCAAAAGAATGCTGTTATGCTTACTTGTCTCGATCTTCTTGCCAACAATAAAAGACAAAACTTTTTATGGTTAGTTTCCGTAAGAGATATACATATGCTGTAGTGGAATTTTTTTGTAGAGCTTTTTTAGTTATAGAATTCTGTGTACATTACCTTCGTGTATGTGTTATGGTTAAGGTAGCGTAAGCCATTTAAACGTCCAAAGAGCTATCTTTTCACGTTTTTAACTACATTGGGCAATTTTTAAGTGTATAGCAGTAAGTATCACAACTCTCTTATAGCCTATGTTCATCCTGCGAATCTCCTGAACATTTTTCAAAAAGCCCCGTCACAATCGGATCAACGGTACTGCCACGCATAAAGTACGAACAAACAAACATTCATTTTTATATATTAGATCATAATATTAAATCATATATTCTCTCATAATTGCAGCGAGGTGAAGTTATTCCTGTTTCTTGTGTATTTAAACACAAAAAAAACAAACTGAGCAGCTTTTATAGAGTACATTTCACGACAGATAACGAGAGTTTTGAAAAACCATTTACATCAATAGCATTGACTTCTCCGACCTGGTTATTGTCAAGAAATTTACAATAATATATTGGCCGAAAAAGTCATGCTATTATTGTAAATGTTTCTTCAATACCTCTCTTTATATGTCATGAAATAACGCATTTACTTTAAACTTTTTCTGCCTAGTTGCTAGTTCCCAAGCTATAGTAACTCGCTTTTATATTTTAAAAAATATATATTTTAATAAGCGTTTTGCGGCCTATACTGAAAAATACTTTGACTTCTTGGTAAATAAGCATTTAATTAGAATAATACAAGTGTGAAGATAAAATATTCACATACTGTGTGTACTATATAAAATATTGTGGTATAATTTGCAGACATGCTGTTTTTAATAATTCATGATCGGTTTTCATTAACTGGCTTGTTCTTATAACAAAGGCACACATTTTCATAAAACATGTTCAAATACATTATGCATCGAAATAAGATAAATTATATGGCAAATTTCATATATAACGGAGCACCTGCAAGGAAACAATTCGCAATATTCTGCTTTCATAACAATGTAGCTTACATTCATTGTAATTTCCGAAGGTAAGTTGTTGGTTAATGTTCCCTGCAAAATATTACTAAAAATAAGGTATGATTCTGAAGTTATTTATTGCACTAGCTCAAATTAATTGTCCTAACCTTACGATTCATTACAATTCCCCTAAATTAAAAATGTGTTTGTAATAATTGCACCAATAATTATTAGGCTTTTAATTTATTAATCAACATCTGTATAACATGATTTAAGTAACCTCCTTTATTTTAGTACTTGAAGGAATTATAATAAATTCTATAAAATATACACCTACTCGGTTGTACAAATCGGTAAACAATAATTTTATTACTTTAGAAGAAGTTTAAACTACAAATAACGAGAACTTTAAAATGTCTAGAATTATTATTAATATACGTAATGAAGAAATTACGTACAAGGCTTAGTACATGAAATTAGTTTTATTATTTAATGCTAAGTTCTGTTTATGACTGAATAAGTAAACAACGACACAAGGAGTATATTTCTTTAAATCAGGATCATATCGAGTTTTAGTACACATAATTGATGTAAATAAGGAATAAAGATAGTAAATTACAGAAAATTTAAAAAGATATGTATGTATTAAACTATTCACTTCTTACAGCCACAGTTATTAAATAATATAGGAGATTAAGATGTGGAGACCATTTAGGTAGAATGAATGGAAAACATAACACTACAAATTTTTTGGATTATAATATTATAGCTTAAAAAAAAACATACTAGATCTTCTTTTAAGTAATTTATACTACATTGGATTTTTGTTGAAGTTCTGAATTATTTTACAAATTTCATACAGTGACATATTCTTAAAGTTACTACACAATAAGATGTTCTGTTTAATTATTTAGATTTTCTTCACTAATGCTTAACGACAAATTAAATCATGTGGACCATAATACATTTTATCAAAACTGGTAAAGTTTTATATTTTTCTAAATATTCCTAATGCCGTTTAAGTTTTAAGCAATTTTTAAATAGCCCAAAAAACGAGTTCTAAGTATTTTAATAATCCTCTATGACAAAATACAATTTCTGATGCTAGAAAAACTCTGTTTACACGTTCGTATGCCTTTCTTTCTTTTACCTTGGTATAAACCCTTCCTATGTATGTACTTTATCACATGTCCCACACCAGAGGGATTTAGAGGGACACGACCTGACGGAAGAAATGTAATACTCTTGAACAAACACATACTTTTTTGACCAACCAATGACATGGAGAATCTCTCTGGATGAGTGATCAACTCAATACCCTGTCAACTCCGAAATAAGATAAACATGTAATCAACATTAATAAAATTCATGATACTTTTCCGTTGAGGTATTATTTAAAATATAAAATTATGGAATATTTACCTGAAAGGTCCGTCTCCTCTATAAGTTATCTGGACCGCTTTCGGGACTAGTCCCATCATCAAAAGAAGTAACAGGATATGGGTTCAGATAAAACGCAACACTCACACAAACAAGAAGAATATGATATGGGTGATTGTGATGGTATAGGACTGTCCGCGAACTATTTGGATCTGCACGTTTCATAACAATAGTCTTACAGGTGAGGAAAAAAGCCGAATAAATATCACGCAGAAAGATGGTCCCTGCATCTGAGGTAACGATGTTAAACAAGACTACAGTAGTGCATGTTGATTTTAATAATATGATTTTTTTAATGCAAATTAAATCATACAAAAAAACTTAAGCATTTATTTACATATTTCATTCCTATAATAATAGTAATAATAATAACAAAAAAAGACACAGCGATTTCCATGTGTATATCTTTATCATTCAGGAAACATTTAAGCAGTGTAAATAAAGCAGAAGAATGAGAGAATGGGGACAGATGCAAGGCTTGCAACACCACTCGATGTGTTACCTGTATACGAAATTTTCATACACCTTAAAAAAAGTAAAATAACTTTTCTCTCATCGTTCCTGTTCTGTGGTTGCCTGTTCATACCTGATTCCAGTCGAGAATTATTTATTTCACGCTTTATATTAGCTTCACCTGTATCTATCTATCTATCTATGTAACGGAATTTTTAAACGCGATTTTCGCCCACTTAAAATGATTGGATCGACTTGAAACTTTGAATACTTGTAAAGGACCCGTAACAATACAATAATTTCATACTTATTTTCTAAAATACCGGCCAGAATCATCAGAAAGTAAAAAAAAAGTGTCTTTGTAATTATGTAATGGAATATTTGAACACGATTTTCACCCACTTAGAAACACTGGATCGACTAGAAAATTTGTATACTTATAAAGGACCCGCGACAATACACTATTTCCATATTTGTTTCTAAACTCCTGGCCAGAATGGTCACAAAATCAAAAAAAGTGTCTTTGTATCTACGTAACGGAATCTTTGAACACGATTTTCACCCACTTAGAATCATTGGATCGACTTGAAACTTTGTATACTTGTAAAGGACCCGTGACAATACAATAATATAATAATTTGTTTGTAGAATCCTGGCCAGAATAATCAGAAAATAAAAAAGATGAAAACTGGTATAATAGGTTGCGGACTTGTCGACTTTTTAGTCAATCGTTGTAAGAGCTCAGTTGGCAGAGTGGTGAACTCTTAGTGGTACATAATTTCAGTAATCCATAGGTCGTTGGTTCAAATACGGCTGGGATGATTTTTTTAGAAGAGTATTACTGTTAGCTCATACTAAAATAGTATCGAATTTAAAGATATTTACATTTTTATCTTATTCTGTAAAATATTAAAACTAAAAACTAAAAAATAAATAATAGTTTTAAAAAACTAAAACAACACGCTTTATTAGAAAACCGAACTAAGAAAATGAAAAATAATTTTAATTTCAGCACGCTTGGGATAAAATTAAAGTGGTCAACAAAAAAATCATCTCCAACACATATACAATAAAACTAGAGTTATCAACAAAAGAAAATAAATTTACCATCAAAAGCGTGGGGTGCTTTTTATGATTGTTACATTTTCTTCTTAGACACATTCCTTTTACCAATATATGTTTATTATCAAATGTATTAATTGATATAGAGCACCGCACGCTTTTGACGGTAAAATTATTTTCTTTTGTTGATAACTCTAGTGTTATTCTATATGTGTGTGAGATGAGTTTTTAGTTGACCTCTTTAAATTTATCCCAAGCGTGTTGGAAATTAAAATTATTTTTCATTTTTTTAGTTCGGTTTTCTAATAAAGCGTGTTTTTTAAGTTTTTTAAAACTATTATTCATTTTTAATTTCATCATCCTTATCAATTACTCGACTGAAACAAGAACTGTTTACTATGTTTTGCACTATTCTGCAATAAGCCTTTTAATGACACGACCTGCCGGGAAAGATATTTTAAACTCTGCATCATATACATGCTTTTTGACCATACAAGAAAAAGGAGATTCCCCCAAAATGAGTGACCATCTAAATGCAGGGCCTCTCCAAGACGATGTAACATTTAATACGAAATATATCAATCAGTGACACATTCATACTAAACATAGCGAATATGATTATGATGGCCACCAAATGTTCGGTGATCTAATAGCTTTATAATTTCCTGAAATTTGTCTTACAGGTGAGGAAATCTCCGAAAGAAACCACCACCAAGGAAGCTTGTTCCGAACGGGATCGAATCTGGGCCTTCTGATAAGATGCAGCGATGCGACCGGAGACTACAACGGTGAGTAACTGTTACTTTTTTAAATTATACTTTAGAATAGAACAGATTTATTTAGCCTGGTGGACACGCTGTAGCGTAACTGGTTAAGACAATGCGATACATGGCGGATAGACGGGGGTTCAACTCCTGCAAACGCCAGAATTGTTAAACTCCCCTAAATCTTCTAATAACACCATAACCATGGGATCGACTCTGCCTCTACAGGAAATGAGTACCAGACCTTGTTCTACGAAAAAAGACAGGCGTAACGCAGGATTGCCAACCTGACTGAAATCTAGTTCATATTGTCTTAACATTCTACTGCCTCAAGGGTCTTCTAATGTCTGTAGAGGATCACTCTATCCTTATGCTGTTATTATAATACTTTAAAAGTTGCAAATTGTTTTTTTATTTTCATTTAAGACACACACTTCTGGAAAGTGTGTGACACGTAGATGTAACTACTGCTATTATTCATATATGAAGGCACGTTCAATAGAGACGACATTATTAACTTATTTGAGCAGATAGAACCAGTGGTTGAAATGACGCAGATTCAGTGTTAAAGAACATGCTGGGATCATTATGATAACTACGTCGTAATTATCTGCTGCTAGCCAGATTAACAACATTGACGTCCCTCATTTATGAATGTTGTGCTACTAAAGTTTTACCAATTGAAGTGGATACAAAACTACGGAGCTCCAGCTCACATTACTTTAATTTTGCGGTACCATATCATAACATACCCAAATCTATGGACTGTTAACGGAAGACATGTACCACAACCATCACTTTCACGGAATATGGCACTTTTCCTAAACTTTACAACCTGTGACTGGACTTTTTTTATTTTTTTCATAACCTCCTGCCGAATTTTATTCTTAGTGTTTCATTTTTCAAATTATTCCCCATCATTTGACAATAATGTTTATATTTTTTCTAACGATTATTTAAATACACATTTCTATGATATTTAACTACATACGTAACATGAAGACATGGCGGTCATATTTATTTTTAAGAATATTTTATGCAACAACGAATAAATTTTCCAGTGCAGCCAACATAGAGTATGTACTAATTAACTGCATGCATATAGACTACTTCAGGATTTCAGAACTTACTTTTTTTATTTTTGTATTCTTTCACAGGTTAAAGTCTTAAATTGCGTTAGGTTAGCTCTTAGGTTGGTCTTTCACATGATAGAGTACTAAATTGCGTTAGGTTAGCTTTTAGGTTCCATAAATGTATTGTATATGTTGGCTGCATCCCTGATACCGTAGTGTATACCGTTTCTCATTTGCTGGCACATGCGCATGGTGTATGATTGGAACTGAAAACATTTTCGCGCAACACACTGTAAAGTATTTCCACCGCTTATTTCCTCTGTACTACAATGAAAACTAAGGAGTGTATTACTTGTGTAACATCTAATATGAACTTTCTCGTACAAATCCACGCTTCAACACTTGCCTGACAATGCGCTTCAGTTTTACATCGCTGTTGTTCGTTCTACAATAAAAAATGTTAAACTATTATGTAATTTATTGCAAATTGTAAATCTTCTTGGGTTTCTTAACGAATTGTGTAACTCAAATTTAACACCATAATATCTTAACGTTTCTCAAATTTTCACTCTCTACAGTATTCAAACTATATATAGTGCAGTTCTTGGCTTCAATAGCCGCTTTTGTGGGGTCTATGGTATATGGTTTGGTAAGAGGGGAGGGCCAGTTGCAGGTACTGCCAGCAACTATCCTCTAATAGTTGCTACACGTTGAATTTTCGTTCTACTAGTTCTGTGGTAGTGAATAGTTTTTATGTCTAATAAATTTGAAATGTACATTGTAGAATAGCGTTCTCTGTGTAACAATTTATTTTATTACGAATATTATTATTATTATTATTATTATTATTATTATTATTATTATTAAAGTGATCCCACAACAGACGCGGAGGTCCTTGGGGTAGTAGGAGGTTAAGGCTCCCACTTTTTTCTAGACAATCGGCACTTTATGTCAGCCGGGTTGTCAGCTCTGCGTGACGGCCGCCTTTACCCCCAGAACTAGCGTCTGGTACTCATTTCCGTTAGAGGCTGAGTCGACCCCAGGGCCATAGTGCCGCCAGAGGGTTTGGGCCAGTTTAAAAATCCTGACCCCAAACGGGACTTGAACCCTGGACCCTCCGGCTTGTAGCTCAGTGCCTTAACCACTACGCTACGGCGTGTCCCCATTATTATTATTATTATTATTATTATTATTATTATTATTATTATTATTATTATTATTATTATTATTATTATTATTATATTATTATTTCACATCAAAATGGCACGCTTCCGGACATGGGTTCCTTATCAAAACGTTATCTACTATGGCCCCTCTACAACCCCTAGAAATATGTAATAATTATTCTGAATCACACTGTATACATTACCAAGCGTCCGTTAATATTGTTGGATTAAATACATTACAGTTCAATGCAGGCTTTCACTGCCGGTAATCATATTGTTGAGTGATTCCAGGTTATGTGGCCGTGGTTCATTACTGGTATTCCTACCAGACGTTTCTCTCTCAACTGCGGAGGTCACCTTCAGAAGCGAGTACATCTAGGTGTGTATCCTGGTCGGAGGATTGACAGTCGTTTCGTTTGTTTGAAAGCCCTTTTAAAACAGGCTATAATATTTGGCATATTTGAATACTGGTACTGAAACCGATCATAGCTTAGTAGTAAACACTTTATTTCACCATGCACGGTTAGCTGGATACGCGATTCTTCTAAGAATATAGGTCTAATACGTTAACATGTTTCAATAACTATGCTCATTTCTTCATGTTGCGATGTTATTCTATGCCTTTGTTGAATGATGTTATGGTACTAGGATGTAATTAAATAAATGCTGTATATTATCTAATTTAAAGTCAATGTTTTATTTTATAGGTTTGAAATGATTTCTGGGGGAGCTATACTTCTTATATCAATCTGTGTTGTCATTGATGCCACAATAACAACGCCTAAACAAGTCCTTCTAAGAGAGAAGAGTTTCGTTAAGTGTATTTTGGAAATCATCAGAACATACTTTGATCCAGATCATCCTGTTGGAATCATAAGTTACAGTAATACTCCTAGTTCTACAGGACTCAAACTGGATACAGCGTTCAAATATATTACAGAAGAGTTACTATTTGAAATAAACAGTTCTACAAATTGGACCGTATTAATAACTAACAAATATTACGAGAAGCTAGATATAAAAAATAGCGCTTTAATTAACGATAATCCGTATGCTGTTATTCTTATAATTGACGATGACACAAAAGAAAACATATATGACATACTGAATAATATGTTTGCTAATTGGCACAGTAATTGGAACAATCCATATGCTTACATAGTGCTAGTTGACATGCGTATTCCGGATCACGCATGTAAGTTCCGTTCTTACTATCAACCACTTTTTACTTATTTATGGAAAATTGTTCACCTTTCAAATGTAGTTATTCTCTCATTCGTTTGTGACTCCAACAATAATTCCAGATTGTTAGACATTGAAGTTTCCACCTGGCTCCCTATAGTAGATATGGATACCGAAAATAATGAAATAAACAACCACAGAATTGTTGATTACTGGCAGTTTGGAGAAGGGAATGGTCGATTTCTTAATGAGAATGTTTTTTTTCTTCCAAACATGTTAAAGATTTCAGAGGTTCACAACTATTTGTAAACTTAGTGCATATGATAGGTACTTTTATCCAGCTTATAAATTTTTGTTAGTTTTTGCAAATTCTTGCAACCTGAATATAAATCTCAAAACGTGTGCGACTAACTACTCTTACGACAAATGTGACCTTTTTGGACCAGCTCGATTGTTTAATCTAGACTATAATGGACAATGCATCTGTAGTAGGCCTACCTCCTACATTCCTAGATGCCTATACTTTTTCAACACCAAATTTTATGAAATTGCCTGAGTGGCAAAGTATTTTAAGAATTTTCACTCCCAGTTTATGGATTTGTGTTCTTATTTCATATCTGACTATTACTTTTACCTTATACTTTATTGAATCTTTCATAATTAAAAAACAAACTATAATGATGCAATACTTTAATAGCGAAATAATTAAATGTTCTCTGGTAACCATGCGCCCCTTGATTGGAAATTCAGTGAATCTAAATTTTAGACATCCACTGTCCTTTTTACTGTTTTCTGTTTGGTGTGTTTTATTGCCTTCAGATCAATACTGCTTATCAGTCCTCTCTCGTAGATTTTATGACTAATCCACGTTATATTCCTCCTTTACGGCACATAAAGGATATAAATCAATCTAACTACAAACTGACAGTATATGCGGATCATGCAACACCGATAATCTCAGAAGTTTTAAAAATGGCCGGCTTAGACAAAAACGTAGAATACGTTACAGAATTCGCAAACAAAACGCAGATGGAAAACAGGGTCCTTCTATCTATTTCAAGTCTATTAACGTTAGGAGATAATCTGTTTGTAGATGGAAGACCATGTTTTACCGAAGTAGAAGACAGATTTGGCTGGCATTTTGTTTCTTTCGTTGCTCGTAAAGGCGTTCTCTGGATTAAGCCTTTTTTACAAACATATCGGGCACTGGAAGGTGCCAATATATTTCAAAAATGGTATAGTGACCTTGAACGGAATTTGACAATTAAAAGATTTGGTGTCGAATCTGATAATCAATACTTGGCATTGAACATTAAACATTTCCAAGGAACTTTATTCTTACTGATTTTAGGATTAATGATTTCTTTTATCATTTTTATGTGTGAGAATGTCTTTATCTTATGCACGAAGTGAGAATTTGAATGTTACAACTATATCATACATTCATTTATAAATTCTTTTAAATAACCTGAATCTACTAATAACTTTCTCCACTGAAAATGAATGATGTAAAATATGAATAATGATATTCTATAAAATGAAAAAATATTCAAAAACAGAATCTGTTACTTACTGCAATTGTTCAGGCTATGGATTAGGCAATGCATGTAACAAAACATTTTAATTTGCCATGGATATTACATAGATTTAAAATTCTTCTGAGGCATTATTAATATAAACATCTCACTAATATATTTTTTTCAAAATCAAAATAATTTGTTTTTCCTTTACCCAATAAAAATGGTATTAAGATTTGCCAATACGTTTACCTAACGTTTATTAATTCATTAGAATTAATAGATTAATTCATTAGATAATCAATTGATTTGGTGTTTACTTGATGAAAATCCATTATGCTTAGCAATTAAATAAAATAGTATTCCTCTGAAGAAGGTACAAAGTACTGAAACAGCTGTAACGAACTAGTATAAAATAAATATGAAAATCGTATAAAACTTTAACAGTTTCATTTGATTTAATCATTAATTCTTTACAGTTTATTACTTTCTTTGTACTTATTTTTTCTTTTATAGTAGATTCGAGCTGTTATTCCTTTGTGTATACTTCTTTCATTAGTTTTAATATTAATTATCTTCAATTATATTGTATAGTTATTTATCTTTATTTATTGCTCAGTTTGAGCAGATAATTGATTGTTTAGTATGAAATAATATTGTATTTTTATGCACTTAAATTTAATATGTTTGACACCTTATGAGTGGAAGAGAAGGCCACATGGCATTAAATCTACCAAACGAAATAAATAAAAAAAATTTTATTTAAACTTATAACAATAAATGAGTGTCAACATTACATAGTAATATAAATAAGCAGTCTTCATGAAAGTATTTCGGTAATTAATTTTGAAAATACGATGGATTTGTATTGAAGAGAATATAGAGTCATGGGCTAGTTGTCAGAGTTTTTTTAATACTGTTCATGTGGTCCCGGGTTCGATTCCCGGCCAGACCATAGGAACTTTTCCTTAAAGGTGGTTGCCAGTGGTCTGGAATTTAGGATAAGTTTACGTTAAGAACTCTCCTGGCACTTCATTATAATTGATCACCTACCATATCATCGAGGTAACATAAAAAATCGATGATAGATTAAAAATAAAGGGACCAAAATTAAGAAAAGAAAAAGAGATTAATTCACCTGCAAATATGTTTTTGAAATAATTTATTCCAATTTTCGCTTTAACTATAACTCGAATCTTTGGAACTATTTATAGTTATGCACCAATGTGAAAACTACATTGACTGAGAGAATCAGTTCACAAGAAGACTTCCAAACAATTTATAACCCTTTACAAAAATGTCTAAATCTCGAATATTACATAATTATTCGATCCACATATCAGCGAGTTAAAAAGCGTTACAGATCAGAGAATGGGGAAACAGAAACATTAAATGAGTGAATTGTCTATGGAAGTGTCAAAGATAGAAACATTTTTCTGAGGCTACATTGTATTTTACGGGAAATATGACCGAACACAAGGTTAAATGGTACCATTAATTATTAACTTCATATCTTATTCATTTATTTACGACAAAAAATATATGGGCCAACCTAATCAGATATTTATCTTTTCTCATGATGTCGATGACAGATATATTTTATTTGCAATTTCATTAAATACACGAGCAGAACATATGCTTAATGCTGACTTACCTATAAAGACCACTATTATTTCCATCACAACCTTAATAACTAATGTAGGATATTTTCAATAAACTGTTTAAAAAGTTTTGAAACAATTTGTTTCTCTCCGGTTTTCAAAGGTTTTCCTTTTTGTTACATCAAAAATTATAGGAAAAGCAGCCATTGATACAACTGAAAATGTAAAGTATTG
This sequence comes from Diploptera punctata, assembly GCA_030220185.1. Taxonomy (NCBI): domain Eukaryota; kingdom Metazoa; phylum Arthropoda; class Insecta; order Blattodea; family Blaberidae; genus Diploptera; species Diploptera punctata. Next base: position 2,429 of record JASPKZ010008660.1, on the reverse strand, counting down.
TGCATTGCGCAAACAATGAAATGCTTATTTATTTAATGTACTAAAATTGTAATTATATATTTTAAAATTGTCCCATTTAACTTATATAGATATGTGCTAGATAATATTTTTTATTATTTTTATTTTATTTACTTAGCGTGTTAGGGAGCTAACTACATTTTCGTACACGCTTAAAGGTAACACATTATTCGGTCAATGAAATTGCAGTCCATACATCTGGTTTGTTTACAATACAACTGGAACTTCGCTCGGAAGAGCTATAACAATGTATATTTAAAAAACTGGTGATTAATGGAGAAATTTAAACTAGTGTTCACGAGAACTTCGATATAACAGTTCGGGTATTCCATTTTATTATATGTTACTCGTAAATTGTCTCTGTTCAAATGTACTTTTACTCTTTTAGCTGTTTTTTGTAAATGTATTTTTTAAACAAATTTACAATAAATGACAATTTTGTAAGTCACAAATCTGAATAAAGATCCTAGAAAACATATATCCTAAGAAAATACACCTATTCATTCATTCAAATATATATACATCTCGCATCAGAATTTCTGTAGGTAACAAGAGACGAAACCTAGAGTTGACCATACTAATTCGAGTTCAATTAATGAAACGCTTTACTATATCAAGTAAACAGTTAGCCCTGCAGCGTCAGCTAAATTTAAAGCAAATATTACATTATATATACACATTTAGATTTGTTATGAACCAGATCTTTGTGAAACTAATCTTACTGAACATCAAAATGAATAAATTGTATACATATTCCAGCATCATCATCATCGTTTGTTGACAGCTATTGGTGCTGTCCAGTGTGCCTTTTCCTGGGACTTGTATTTGTCCCTTGTCGGCGAATTCACGTGTGTTTTCAGTATTGGGTTTAACTTGTTTGCCGTAGCCTATACGGCAATTTTTTTGGGGATATATTTTGTAGTTTTGAGTAATATGTGGATTATATGGATATATTTGCGAAGGCGAATAGATCTCGCTTGATTGGGGCATCGGAAACCGTGTCGCTGAAGAGCTCGACTCGATTCAGGACCAGAATGAGCCACGCCACTCTGCGCTGACTTTCTGTCCTTGGTTGCTTCATGCTAAGTACTATGGAAGATTTATTTGGTCGAATATGTTTCTATGTTTTCTGATAGTAACGTTTTAAAATAATTTTCCCATTCAGTCATAGGTATTGTTTGTAGATTTGTTTGTCCACTTCTTTTATGTTTCAATTTTTTTAAAGTTCTCCAAAATTCAGTACTTCGTTTTCCTGCAATACATGTTTGAATTTTTAAACAATTTTGTTCCCAGCTCTGATTTTTAGCTTCCGTAATTTTCATTCTAACTCTTGCCTAAGCTTCTATATATTGTATTTTGTCTTTCAGATCTTTGGTATTCAACCACATTTAATATTTTTCTTTTTTGTTTGCTATTTCTTTTGCTAAGTCCTCATTCCAAAAATATTGGAATTTATTTATTTCTCTATTTGCTTCTCCTAAAGCTTCATTTGTCGCCTGATGAATACTTTTTACTATATAGTTGTATTCTTCCTGAGCATTGTCAAACGTAGAGATTAGTAACTGATCATCTAACCTTTTCTTATATAGATATGATGTGCTCTCATTCTCCAAACTATTCAAGTTGTATAGAGTTGTTGACAAGTCATGGAAATTGTCCTCTTCATTTTTAGTTTTATTTAGTATTCATTAGAATTCATTTTTACTTTGGAATGGAAATATTATTTTTGCATTCAATAAATAGTGATCACTTCCGCATGATAATCCTCTACATGCCCTTACATCCTGGGTCTTTAAAATTTAACGTTTCTTAATTATTACAAAATCTATTATCGATTGTAGATTAAGAGGTATATACAGGGTATTTAATTTAGATAACGTTCAAAATATTCCAGAAATAAATGCAGATGAACATATACAATTGGACATAGAGAATATTAAAATTAATGTTCAATCATTAAAAAATAAAAGATCTAGTGGTTCAGGAGGAATTCCAGCAGAACTATTAAAACATGGATCCGACCATTTATTTAAACGACTGAGAAAATTATATACAAAATTTATAAGTGGTGAAAAAGTTCCTGAAGAATGGAAACTAGGATACATTTCGACAATCCATAAAAAAGGAAAAAAAGACCAATGTGAAAATTATAGAAGTATAACAGTGACAAGTACTATGAGTAGACTCTATGGACGTATACTACAATATTATTTCGAAAAAACACTATAGTGATATAGAATTAGAGGAACAGTCAGGATTTAGAGCAGGTCGTTCCACAACCGACAATTTATTTTGCATTACTCAGGTAATAAAAAAGAAAATGCTATATGGACAACCTTTGCACCTACTATTTGTAGATCTAGAGAAAGCATACGACAATGTCCCTATAGAGAAACTATGGATTGCTTTAA
>JASPKZ010008659.1:0-5000 GCA_030220185.1 Diploptera punctata | reverse complement strand
TTTAATTTTTTTTAGGAGTTGAGTGTCTTAGTAAATTTATAAGGAGAGTGACGGGAAGAAATGCTGTAGAAATTAGCTTTACTGGCATTACATTCCACGTGATTTTGATGTCAGCACCGATTGAACCTCAAAAGTGTATTTATTGTAGATATTATTTGCCACACAAAGAAATTGGGACTGTCAATGAAAGCGACATATAGAATAAAGAAATACATTACGTGGGAGTGAGGGAAAAAAACTTGAGGAAGTGACTAAATTCGATACCTAAGAAACGCACAAACATGCTGAATTCTGGGAATTCAGAGACTCTTGACGTCCGAAATGGTTTAAAAGAACGTTAAAGTGAAATAATTATATAATTTACAGTCTCAAGTTTTTATTTGGGTGCGAACATGGGAGGAAATGAGAGATTACGAACGAGTATTTCGGAACAAACTTGTTAGGAAAAAAATCTTGAACAGATGGAGAGGTGAAAAGAGAAGTGAATGCAGAAGACTTTGCACGACTTGTTACTTTAGAATGTCTTTTATAGGAAGCATGATGTAATGAAGAGAAGAAGAAAGAGTTAAAATAATCCGATGGCAGGTCAAGTGGCATAGAACAAGAAGAAGAAGAAGAAGAAGAAGAAGAAGAAGAAGAAGAAGAAGAAGAAGAAGAAGAAGAAGAAGAAGAAGAAGCTTCTTTGTAGGAAATACGCGCACTTTTTTTATGGTACTTATAAAAATTGTAATTATTACGTAAAAAAATTGTATATAAATTTCATCAGATGAAGTTCAAAAATTTGAACCAGCAACACAGTATGATAGTGTTAAGCTTCATATTTTTTTATATATAAATATATTTGTGAATAATATGTTTAAAGCAGGATTTGAATAACATAATAAATATGGAAGTTTAAGTTAATAATTTTATACTTTAAAAATTCTTCTAATATTAAAATAACTTAAATAAAGAAAAAAAAAAAACCGTTTAAATAAAATTCATTATTTGAATAAAATGTCTCAGTAACAATTAAGGAAATTGTATACAATAACAGTGCTTCTAAAGAATGATTTTAAAATTCTTTTTTTAGTTGTCATAATTATAAATTTTGTCTTAGTAAAAAGCTAATTTTCTTTCTAAATAATGCTTTTAAAAATTTGTGTGGTTTTTTTTAGTCATTGTTGTGTGAAAAATATAAGAGAAAAAGCTTTCTGGAATAAGAAGAAGAAAAAAACACACACACCTTCATACTTTTAAATGAAAAAAATACACAACACACCTTCATACTTTTAAAATGAATATAGTGTAAAAAAAGATAAAAGTTATATACAAAAACCAAAATAGAATGTGTGTGAACCCCCCCCCCCCCCCCCTAAAACATCATTCAAAATTATACCAGAATTTACTGTAGTCATTCAGCAATATATTATATATATATATAATAAGCTGAAGAAAAGAAAATTTCATTTTTTAATTGACGGCGAAGAATAAAAAATACCCCCCCCCCTTAAAGTAACAGTTAAAAAAAAAGTCTCGTAGACTAATATATATATATATATATAATTATATACTATTACATCCACCTTTATATATTAAACATTTAATTTTATATTCCGTTCAACTAATATTATATTGTAATCCACCTTGACCTGAAATACTTTTACTATCTATAAAATTTGTAGGAAGTTAACTCTAAAAAGATTATTATCACATACGGCGGTATACAAACCATAAACTTAAGTAAGGTTTAACGTGGATTATATCGATTACGGGACAGATTCCTCTAAATGGACTAAGATACCGCCAAATTCTTTAAGTTTGAAGTCCATAACTATAAGTATAAATTTTTTAATTCATAAATCTCACCAAAAATAATTTGAAATAAATTTAAATTTCACCCCCCCCCCCCACAACCTTTTTAAATCCCCCCAGCTCAAAGATTAACTAACTAAAAAATATTTACTTACTTCCATGTATAACCGCGACTGCTGGCACATATTTTATCAATACTTCAAAAAATAACTAACTCTAACTTACAATAATGGAGCATATATAAAAATTTCAAGCAAGAATAAAAAAAAAAAAAAAAAAAAAAACTTTCCCTACAAATTTGAGGCCAACCCGGAACCTTTTATAAATATCATATAGGAACAATAACAAAAACAACAATATTTTCTAATAGAATATGTATTTACTTTAATTTAATTTAACCCCCCCCCCCTTTAAATAAAAACTTAAAATTATATTATTGAATAATATATTATTACTACGTATTTAATATAAATATATGTACTTGTGCAAAATTTTCCATTTTTTTAATACCTATTCAAAAAAAATATTGGCCAAAGTTACCTAGTCATAATAACTTACATTCGATAGATTAAAACTACCATTCTGTAATAAATTCAGCCAAGATCCTATTTATATAAACCACACACTCTTTATTACAATTTCTTCAAATTCTAATGTAATGTAAAATGGGGGCCTCATTCAAAAGCTTGATGGGCTCAATATGAAGACAATAAAAAAATAGCTAGGGGGGGATTTGAAGAGGAGGTCAAAAAATGGAAATCCTTTTGTGACAAACTCTCGTCATCATTGAATTTATTGTTTAATATAAATTCTTGATTATAGAGAGCTCCAAGAGATGTCTTGTCGTATATAGTATTAGAGTACTTAAGAACTGCAAACTCTAATATTAGGAGGGCAATTTGGGTGACTAGAAGTAGAGAAAGGGAGGGTAAGGGAGGGATAAAGTTATTGTACTACAAACTTATTGGAAAAAAAATTATATAATTCGTATGAAATGAGGTTTTTAAGCTAACTTAACTACTTTACACATATATAAAAAAAAACCCGCAACTTTTTATATAAAATTTTTTTACACGCTTGTAACGGAATCTTTCAACGCGATTTTCACCCACTGGATTTAAAGATATTTTACATTTTAATCTTATTCCGTAAAATATTGAAACTAAAAAATAATAAATAAATAATAGTTTTAAAAAACTAAAAGAACACGCTTTATTTGAAAACTAAAAAAATTAGAAATAATTTCATTTCCAATACGCTTTTACATTTTCTTCTTAGAGAGCTTACTTTTACCAATGTCTGTTTATTATCAATATTAAATTGATATGAATTTTTTTGTTGACCACTTTATTTCATCCTAAGCGTATCGGAAATTAAAATTATTTTCATTTTTTAGTTTTCAATTAAAAGTGTGTTCTTTTAGTTTTTTAAAACTATAATTTATTAGTTTATTTGAGACACGATAAGGAAAATAAATACATGCTGGGACGGGACTTGAACCCGAACCTCTGGATTTATCCCATATATATATAACTAAATTCTCATTTAGACTAGAGATGCAGTGGGTTGTTATAAAATCCAGAGGTCTCGGTTCAAGTCTCGTCCCGAGCATTTTTTAATTCTTATGTCCTATTAAGCTTGCAATAGCTCAATGTCAAAAATTTAACTAATAACATAATTATAATAATAATAATAAGAATAATAATAATAATAATTAATAATAATAATAACAATAATAACAATAACAAAATAATAAATAATAATAATAATAATAATAAATACTAATAATAATAATAATAATAATAATAATAATATAATCATAATATTAATAATAATAATAATAATAATATAATAATAATAATAAATACATACTTTTTACACATCCTTTATTCTTCTTCTTTTCTTCTTCTTGTTCCTATTCTTCTTATTCGTCTTCTTCTTCTTCTTCTTTTCTTTTCTTTCTTCTTCTTCTTCTTCTTTCTTCTTCTTCTTCTTCTTCTTATTATTATTATTATTATTATTATTATTATTATTTATTATATTATTATTATTATTATTATTATTGTTATTATTCTCTCTCGGTCAATGTTATTTTTGTAGTCGGCGTAATGGAAGTAGGTGGGAGTATTTTCTATTATTTTTATGTATTTTTTTTCTTTATTATCTAAAGAAGTAAATTTGTTTAATACATATTTTAGTGCACTTAATTATGCCAAATATCACAAACAGTAAATATGTATGTATGTATGTATGTGTGTGTGTGTGTGTATATATATATATTATATATATATACATGTATGTATGAATGTATGTATGTAAATATTTTTTTACCTTGAAATACTAAAAGTAAGCTATAATAGGCTGATGGATCCAGCATGCTTACAACATTTCACAACACCCACTGTAACCCCCCCCCCCCCCCCACACCCACACACACACACACACACACACAACACACACCACACACACACACTGGCAGGATGATATGATATTGTAAAAAGGTTTGGCGATGGATTTGGTACTGCATCAGAAAGAAAGAAAAAAAAAAGAAAAAGTGGGGTAGAGTAAACAGTCTTTTCTGCCTAAAATAATTATAATAATAATAATAATAATAATAATAATAATAATAATAATAATAATAATAATAATACATAATAATAATAATAATAATAATAATAATAATAATAATAATAATAATAATATATAATAATAATAATAATAATAATAATAATAAAATTAAATTAATATGATGATGAGAAAAGTGACTAAAGGTTACATTTTACATGTAATATTATATGAGAAAAAAAAATTCTTCTACGTTATAAACATAGATTTTTTTTAATACCCGGCGTTCGCTGCTACGGCAAAATAGGAGATAAAAAAAAAATGTTTTTTTTTATTTATAAGTATCAGAAGAAAGTAATCTATGTAATCGACAGATTATATATGTATATATAATTTATATATACTACTACTACAACAGGTACTGGATGGCAGTGAAGACCGCGTTCTCGCGACATCTAGTAATAATGGAGATATATATAATGTATAAGAAAAATAATGTTTGAATTGGATTCGCCTGGTAGTGTAATGGATATCACGCTGAGGTACAGACTCAGAGATCCGGGTTCGAATCCCGTCATATCATACCATATAAGCTTGCATTGCTCCAATGTTAAACATTTAATTATGACATTATATATATA
>JASPKZ010008658.1:0-134102 GCA_030220185.1 Diploptera punctata | reverse complement strand
AAAGCATTCAAGACTGAAAGTGTACAAAACACTGGCTCTTCCAACTCTTTTGTATGGTAGCGAAGTATGGACGTTGAAACAGAAGGATATACAGAGACTTAGATCTGCTGAAATGAGATATCTTCGGAGGACTGCAGGATACACACTACTAGATCACAAAAAAAATGAAGACATCTTAGAAGAATTACACATGGAATCTTTAGAAAACAAAATTTCTGATTATAAGTCAAGATGGATACAACATGTTTCATCGAATGGAAGATCACAGAATACCCAAACTAATGTTAAGATATCAACCTGCAGGAAGAAGAAGACCAGGACGTCCACTCAAAAGACTTCTGGATGGTGTTTCTCTTGAGGCCGAAACAGGTCAACAAATGGCCTAAATTCGTGAATGTACTATGATGATGATGATGATGAATATTTCAGTTGAATTCAAGAGCGACAAAATGTGTTGTGTGACAAATATTTTCATACAGTTAATTGTAGACTAGAATAAAAATCCGGGCTAAGTGCCACAACAATTGATTTCCATTTTATTGTTAAAATATGGGTTATGTGCCTGTGCTAGAGCGGTATAACCTGGATTATGTGGTATTCACTCTGCAAGTAGTTTAAACTTTAGCTACAAGAATGCGCCTGGTTTATCAAAAAACTGTGATAAAGACAATGTTCTCTTTTTCTGTTTTTCTCAGATCTTAGATTTTTACACTTAGCCTGGTTTTTATTTACAGTCTACAATTGTTCATACATTTCCGATTATATTGTTTTTAGTTGTTTAAATAAATTATTCGGACTTAGATGCACCTCCCAATTTCCAAAAGAGCATCTCCCCAGTAAGACAAGTAAGTGTCACTGCCACATACACGAGTATTCTGTATTCGCTTATCAGCATTCCAATTCTGTGTCGTGGTAAGAAGTAAACAGACTTCAAATCATTATTTTGGTAAAAGAGGTAGAATATTGCTTCCGATCGGTTCATTAAGGTATCACGAGCGGAAAATAGCTCATTCCGGATGTTATTCTTACTTAATTACTTTTTTTTTTTGTTTGAACACCGTTGAGGTTAAAATTATTTCAATTTTAAAATGTGTACCTTATAAACGTGACATGTACCATATAAAACAACTTGTACCATAAGAATTCAATAGGATGAAACATGTCTTTGAAAGGCCTTGAATTTTAATTGTGTGACGACGTTTATAACAGAAGTTATTATAGTCGAGGACGACTGTTTTATAAGGTATAAATTTTAAAATTGAAATTAATTACTTTTATGACGAAATCTTTTTAAATATTTTGCTATCAATAAAATAATTTTAAGTGCAGAAATGGATGTTTTAAGATGATCAGCTGGAAAATCTATAATAGATAGAATACGAAATAAAGAAATAAGGGAAATTATGGGTGTACAAGAGGAGCCGGACATCATAGACATTATAGAAAAGAAAAGATTACAGTGGTATGGCCATGTCAGAAGAATGGCAGAACAAAGGTTGTCTAAAATTGTTATGTAATAGATCCCAATGGAAAGGAGGAAGAGAGGAAGACCGAAGAAAACTTGGATAGAAGGGGTACAAGCGGCTATGAATATCAGAGGATTGAAGGAAGATCAATGGAATGGACAGAGAGGAATGGCGTTTGGTTTCCGGAAGACGGCGGCAGCTGCCATGATACCGGATGATGATGATGATTATCGCTACCTATTTTTTTAATATATGACGTTTATGGATATACTCTTACTGGCTCACTGGCACTATCGAACCCGTAGGTTCATGGCCGCACGGACATAAGCTCTCCATACATCCCTATCTTGAGCTAATGCTTTTCAATCATTCCCTGTATAATCTACTTCCCTCAAATCATAGTTTATGTTATTCTCCCACCTCATTCTTGGTCTACCAACTCGGCGTTTTCCCTCTGGCTTTCCTACAAGAAGCTTCCATGCAAGTCTTTCATTCCCCATACGCGCAACATGTCCTGCCCATCGCAGTCTACGAGACTTAACTGTTCTTATTATATCTGGCTTCTTTTAAAGACCATGTAGTTCATCGTTAAGTAGTCTTCTCCATTCACCTGTTTGTTCATCTCTCTTTGGTCCAAACATTTTCCTAAGTACTTTTTTCTTAAATACTTGTAATCTCCTTTCCTCCCTTAAAATAAGAGTCCATGTTTCGCACCCATATAATATAACAGGTAGAATAACAGTTTTATATATTTTCAGTTTAACGTTTTTTGAAAGGAGTTGGGACATCAAGAGTCTCTGCAATGCATAATAGCACGCATTTCCAGAATTGAGCCATATACATTATATTTTATCATCAGTTTTTTTTAATTTTCTTCATTAATCTCTCTTAAATCCCTCATTTAACTCTCACTTTTATTTTTTAATTGGTCTTTTACACGATAAAAGCAGAAGTAAGTATTAGATTAAACACACAAGAATTTTCTTAAGAAAAAGTTAGGAGTGCTCGGTAATAATCTACACAAAAACAGTAAGATTTAATAAATTATGAGGATCTGTTCTTAGGAATATACACGGGAAATAATTAAAGTAAAATATAATATAATAAGAACAGTTAAGTCCCGTAGACTGCGATGGGCGGGACATGTTGCGCGTATGGGGAATGAAAGACGTGCATGGAAACTTCTTGTAGGAAAGCCGGAAGGAAGGCGCCCAGTTGGTAGACCAAGAATGAGGTGGGAGAACAACATTAGCTATGATTTGAGGGAAGTAGATTATACAGGGAATGATTGGAAAGCATTAGCTCAGGATAGGGATGTATGGAGAGCTTATGTCCGCGCGGCCATGAACCTGCGGGTTCGATTGTGCCAGTGAGTAAGTAAGTATATTTTTTAAATCCATGGCGCGACAGGCTACAAGGCCCAAATAAGTGTACTTTTTAAAAAAGAGTTAATTATATCTCTTCGTCACCCCAACAAAATAATTTCAAAAATTAAGATAATAATCCAACTAATTTAATTTATAAAATTATAAAACTCTATAGGGTCTTATCGTCCCATAAATAGTAAAAATGCTAGAATTTGTTATATTATTTATTTTTGTTTCTTTCTTAGCAATTTTTCCCAACTTTGTACTAGGCCATTAATATATACATTAAAAGAGTGGGTGATATTCTACACCCTTATCGAACCACTGTATTTGTTAAAATATCTTCTGTTTTCTTCTGCCCTGTGTTGATTATAATTTTAGTTTTGTGGTATATGTTTTTTTATTATTTGTATTAGGTGTTGTGGGTATCCTTGCCTTTCCATTATGAGCCATAATACTATAGTTAATGGAATGAATAATTGACTTATCTTGTTATTACCATATGAAGCGACTTACAGAACAGTATCCATTAAAAATAAATAAAAAGTTGAAAAAATAGAGTTATACGGTATTTCCCGGGATTGAGCATGAAGCCTTGAAATAGTTAACATGTTTGATATCGAACAGAGTATTGGACATACTAGACCAAACATTTATCACGAGAATAGGAGGGAAAAAAACTTAAATACAAAATTTTACGGTTACGGTAAAGAAAAAGGTAACAAAAATGCCAAACATTTTTATAAGAAGCAGCTGACGTCGAGGAATTCCGATTTCATTAATATTAGACTAAACTCTAAAACGTGGTAGGCCTAGAAGGCCCTTGGCCTACCAGCCGGATACTGGCCTCACACTCTTCACGCGTGTTAATTACAGAGGTTGGCGATCTTTCAATATCGGGGTGACATATGGTCAGCATCTCGGGTTCCTGAACCGTTCTAGCTAGTTTTCTCAACTTGAAGCTGCTACTTATTGTAGCTACCCAAATGCCTCACGATGCTGGGTAGGCACCTGTCTCATACTGGCCTAAATTCCTTAAGAAAATAAGAAAATGGCTTCCCCTATGTGGGGAGTGGATCAATTCTGGTAATGCAAAAATACTGAAATATATAAAACAGATCTCCCAGTTATATTATATGGATACGAAACATGGGTTCTTACTTGAAGGTAGAAAAGGAGATTAGGAGTATTTGAGAATATTGTTCTTAGGAAATTCCTTGGACCAAAGAGAGATGAAGAGACAGGTTAATGGAGAAGACTACATAACAGTAAGCTGCGTGAAACCAGATATAATAAGAACAGTTAAGTCTCGTAGACTGCGATGAGCAGGACATGTGGCACGAATGGGGAATGAAAGAGGTGCATGGAAACTTCTTGTAGGAAAACAAGAAGGAAAACGTACAGTTGATAGACCAAGAATGAGGAGGGAGAATGACAGTAACCATGATTTGAGGGAAATAGATTATACAGGAGATGATTGGAAGTATTGCCTCAGGATAGGGATGGTTGGAGAGCTTCTGTCCGCGCAGCCATGCACATACGGGTTCAATTGAGTTAGTTATGGGAACTGGATCAAGAGCAAGTCCCGTAGCACTTCATTAAAGTTAGCTGGTGGTGAATGTCCGATGTTCTGGTTGGTGAGTCACTAGACCTAGAGGAGAAGGAACAAGTGGAACGGATAACCGCTATAACTTAACATTATTCTGTTTGACGGATGAGGTAATCAACTGCACTGTTTCTTGTCGAGTTCATTTAATTATTCTTCCCGCCATCTTAAAGGTCAAGGGGACATTTCGTTTGGCCATTTTTATTTCGTATTTTTTTATTATCCATATATCAACCAGAATATTTAGACATGTGTACATTTCAGTAATAGTCCATGTAGTTTGTAGTAATTTGTTTTTTAATTATTGGTTAATGTGCCTATGTTTTTTTAATAAATTATGATAAATTAGATAAAGGGAATGGCTTGAAAGTGACATTAATAACAGAGTAAATAAAGGTAGAGCAATAATAGCAATGATAAATGGTGTCCTATGAAACAGACATATCCATCCATAGTAATTCTGCCCGAAGGCAGGTCTTTCACTGCAATCATAGCATTTTCATGTTATACTTGCATCTTTGCTAGGGAATTGTAGATGTGATAGCTTCCCGTTGCTTTCCACACCAGTGAAGGATGATGATAATGATAATGATAAGGATGATGATGGCCATATGATTTCGGGGATCGTTTGAGCCTTAAAGTTTTCCTGACATTTGACTTACAGGTGAGGAAAAACCCCGATAAAAACCTCACCCAGAAAAACTGCCCCGACCGGGGATCGAACCCAGGCCCGCTGCGTGACAAGGCAGCACGCTATCTCAAGACAACAGCGGTGGACAAACAGGCATATAAGCACAAAAAATAAATTACACATATATAATTCGATAGTGAGAAATACTGTCACATGTGGAGCTGAAGTATGGAAATTCAACAAACATTTATAATAAAAACTGATGTCTGTGGAAATGGATTTCTTGAGGAGAGTAGTAAGATGTTCAAAATTGGAAAATAATAATAATAATAATAATAATAATAATAATAATAATAATAATAATAATAATAATAATAATAAATTCATACGAAAAAAATGAATATTAAATATTCACTAGTAGATTATATAAGATGTAAGCAAATAAATGGGTATGGGCACGTACGACGAATACAAGCAGAAAAGTTAGCCAGAAAAAAAAAACATTGAAATTATGTCCATCTGGAAGAAGAAAGAAGGAAGACCTCGAAACTCATGGATGCAAGAGATAAGAACTGGAATGAGAACAAGAGGACTGGCGTGTATAGATGGATAGTGTGGAGAAGTGTAAACGTTGAAAATCCGTATATAAAATAAAATAAAACATTAATAGCGGCAGATATATATCACCGAAGCTATTTTAATAAATAGAGGTGTAAGACAAGGGTGTAGTTTATCACCTACCCTTTTTAATCTATATATTAATGACATCATCCAAAATTGGAAAAGTATTGTTAATATAGGTATAAGTATGGACTGTTTTAAAATATTAAACGTTTTAATGTATGCTGACGATATGGTTATTATTCAAGAAAATGAACATAATTTGCAGTACTCTTTACATCAATTAAATCAGTTATGCCAAGAATATAATTTCAAAATATCGAAAGAAAAAACAAAAATAATGGCATTTTGGGGAAACGATCTTATAAGATCAAAAATCGTAATAGACAACAAACCTCTGGAACAAGTAACAAATTTTAATTAATTATTTGGGTTGTAAATTTTACTATAAACACAAAAACTGAAAGAGACATACATATGAAACTGTCGAAATTTCAAATGATATGCGGAACTATACATAAAACATTAAAGAATAAAACAAGATACTAGATTGAAGTTTTATAAAACATTGGCAGTTCCTGCATTACTTTATGGGAGCGAAACTTGGGTAATGACCAAAAAACTGCAAAGTAGAATACAAAGCGCACAAATGAACTTCCTTAGAAGAACAAAAGGCTGCACAAGATTGGATCGGATAAGGAATGAAGATATAAGAACAGAGTTAAATATATATCCATTGGATGAGAAAATCAGAGAATATAGAGAGAAATGGTTTACACACGTGGAAAGAATGAATGTATCAAGATTACCAAGAGCAGCATTCAACTACAAGCCAAGAGGTTCAAGGAATGTAGGAAGGTCAGTAAAAAGATGGATAGAACAACTGTGAGGCGGAACAGGCAATTTGCCTAGCCCGTGAAGTGAAGAAGAAGAAGAAAATATATCACATATAAAGTCTAAAAAAATATATATTTGTGACATGTTATTCTTCTTCCTTTAATATCGTAGTCCTAAAAGATTGTTACGGTGCACACAAAATTCTCACCATCAGACAGTATGATCTCTAAGAATCTCGAAGAGTATGAATGTGAAAAATAATTTTCTTTCTTTGGTACAATCAGTTCTTTTTTCAAAATGAATTTAATGCATAATTTTTAAGTTCGTTGCTAACAGTGTAATCTCGTTTACTACTCAGTTTTTTAACACTTTATTGTCAGCAAATAATCAAGAAATAACATTATCAAAGTAGCTCGAAGGGATACGACTCTCATATTACTTACTTACTCACTGGCACTATCGAACCCGTAGGTTCATGGTCGCGCGGACATAAGCTCTCCATACATCCCTATCCTGAGCTAATGCTTTCCAATCATTCCCTGTATAATCTACTTCCCTCAAATCATAGTTAGTGTTATTCATCCCACCTCATTCTTGGTCTACCAACTGGGCGTTTTCCCTCTGGTTTTCCTATAAGAAGCTTCCATGCATGTCTTTCATTCCCCATACGTGCAACATGTCCTGCCCATCGCAGCCTACGAGACTTGACTGTTCTTATTATATCTGGCTTCCTATAAAGACCATGTAGTTCATTATTATGTAGTCTTCTCCATTCACCTGTCTGTTCATCTCTCTTTAGTCCAAAAATTTTCCTAAGTACTTTATTCTCAAATAATTTTAATCTCATTTCCTCCCTTAAAGTAAGAGTCCATGTTTCGCACCCATATAATATAACTGGTAGAATAATAGTTTTATATATTTTCATTTTTACGTTTTTTGAAAGGAGTTGGGACATCAAGAGTCTCTGTAATGTATAATAGCACGCATTTCCAGAATTGAGCCTATGTTTAATTTCTTTGTGGATCTCATTCCTGTTTGTGATTATTGTTCCTAGGTATTTGAATTCAGCCACTTCCTCAAAATTTCCCTCATTTGTCATTAGCTGTCCATAGAACTGTTAATAACAGGTTGAATTCGCATTTCCAAACAATCTGACTATATGACTCATATCCTTCTGCTGAAGGCGGAAGTCGGTTTCTGACAGCCCTACAGTTTTTTAAAAAAATTCACCTACCAGATATTTTAATTTGTGAATTGACTACGGGTTTTCAACATTTTCATAGTTGCTAAGTTGAATTTCGGATTAGAATTTACGTTCGACTTACAGCTAACGTTCCTACCGAATGTCTTGAGTATTTATGCTGTCTTTGTTGACTTCACAATGCATGAGACTCTTTACTCCCTTATCTATATTCACATAGTGTATTGGGTTAAGGCAGTACGCTACAAGCCGGAAAGTCGCGGGTTTGATTCCCCATGGAGTCAGTATTTTTAAACTTGTTGAACCTTTTGGTGGAATCACCGCCCTAGAATCAACTTAACACCAAACAAAATTATTACCAGATCCACGTTCTGGGGATAAAGGCAGCCGTCATGCAGGGCTGAAATCTCCTACTACTTCAAGGGCCTCTTAAGGCCTGTAGGGGAATCACTTTTCCTTTACCTTTTACATAGTGCATAAATATTTACTTTCCTTATAGACATTGACATGCAAGTTCACAACGGGCAAAATGTGTCACGTTGCTTGTCCGCGATGGAATCCTATACTACTGAACCGATTTTAATAACATTTTGCACACTGTGTGCAGTTTGATCCAACTTGAGACTTAGGGAAATTTATAACTAATTTATAGTCGTATTATTTTTATTGCAAATTATTTGTTTATTATTTAACAAAGAGTTATAATTATCTGTGAGTTCCATACGATTCTAACAGATGGCCGTGTAAGGTAATTGGTTTATTATTTAACCACGTGGCTGTGCTTTTTGTTGCAACCGCGAATTTCAATTGAATTACAAGGACCTTTTCGGAGATGGCGGGAGACCGTAACGGGCCACTGGGCCTAATACGTGAAAGGACGATGATGATGATATTGATTATTTCATAATTTAAGTGTGTTTGTGTTTATTTTATTTTCAATATATTGAAAATAATATTAATTTCGTGTGTAAGTATTAGTTTTAAGTAATCTGGCTGAAAGAGAGCAACTTAATTTAAATTTAACTGGACCGAGAAGGGACATTGAATAATATGGCGAATCAGTTCTAGAGACCATGAATGATAATATATCAAGTGAATTTCCGCAAATCGTTATAGGCCTATGTGACATAAATCTTACATTTAAGAAGAATGTCAATTTAAAAACATATGAAGGTCCTAAGGAACGGAATAACAGAATTGTAAGTAAGTCTGTTAGTTATAATAATATGCCTAATATTACAGAAACAATCTTCATGCCTCAATTAAATGAAAAACAAGATGACTATAATATATCACAAGATGATATTACTATACAGAGACTTCTTGATGATGATAATGATGATGAGAATCCAAACTGCCAAAAGTTCGTAGAAAAAAAAACGAAAGTATAATGAAATCAGCAAGCCTCCTCAAAACATTCCATCAATAAATGTATATAATCCTTATGATACACTTATGGATGATACTGAGAATGCAGACAACATAAATTCATCTCAATCAACAAACCACTTCCACATAAACCACCACCCATATTTATACCGGGTGTAGTTAACGTACCAGAACTAAAAATTGTGTAAAACAAAACTTTCTGATTTAGATTTCTCACTTAGTTTACTACAACATAATTTAACGTATACCTTAGCCACAGCAACGCGTGGCCGGGACATATATATATATATATATATATATATATATATAAACAAAGTCGGATTAGTTACGCTATTTATAACTCAAGAACGGCTGGACCGATTTTTATGATATTTGATTTGTTGGATTTGTTTTCTGCCCCGAATAGCAGATAACTATTAAAAACATCGGAAAAATTAACGTAAAATATATATATATATATGACAAGATAAGAAGAAAAAAATGCCTGGACGGGATTTGAACCAGGACCTCTGAGTTGATATCTCAGTGCGCTACCACTTACGCTACCAGGCGATTACAGAACAAACATTTATTATATATAATCTCCATGGTACGACAAGTCTAGAAGACCCTTGGCATACTATGCGACTGCTGGTCTCATATCCACTTGCCATTTACAGAGGTATCCACCATCTAGCCAGTTCCAGTATAGGGGTAACATGTAGTCAGCATATAGAGTCTCCCAGTCGTTACAGCTGGTATTCTCAATCCCTGCAACCGCTACTTATTTTGTAGCCACCCAAATTCCTCACGATGCTGAGTAAGCACATTTCCCATACTGGCATATATATATATATATATATATAGACTATGATTTAAAAATGTTTGTTGGATTTTCCGCGTTATGGATTCAAGGTTGGCATCTGGCCACTACTTCAGAAATTTCAACATGATCCCACATGCCATTATCAAGGAATGATTATTTTATAATGACATATGGGATCATGTCGAAACGTCAGAATCAGTGGCCAGAGGACAATCTTGAATACATGACGCGAAAAACCCAAGAACCTTTTTAACCATACTTATCACACACACACACACACACACACACACACACACACACACACACACACACACACACACACACACACACACACACACACACACACACACACACACACACACACACATATATCACTTCGTGGATTAAGCTTGTTTTTCCGGTCTCATTCTTTAACACAGGTGATCCCATCTTGTCTTCGATCTTCCAACAATTCTTCTACCCTTTAGGTTGTAGTTCGTCATCAGTTTATATGTATATGTAAACATCTCTGAAAACGAATCCAGTTCCCAGAAATAATAGATAGTACTGAAATAATGAGGTTATTAATCTAGAAAATGCACAAAGAAATTAAACATAGGCTCAATTCTGGAAATGCGTGCTATTATGCATTGCAGAGACTCTTGATGTCCCAACTCCCTTCAAAAACGTTAAACTGGAAATATATAAACTATTATTCTACCAGTTATATTATATGAGTGCGAAACATGGACTCTTACTTTAAGGGAGGAAAGGAGAATACAAGTATTTGAGTATAAAGTACTTAGGAACATTTTTGAACTAAAGAGAGATGAACAGACAGGTGAATGGAGAAGACTTCATAACAATGAACTACATGGTCTTTATAGGAAGCCAGATATAATAAGAACAGTTAAGTCTCGTAGACTGCGATGGGCAGGACATGTTGCACGTATGGGGAATGAAAGACTTGCATGGAAGCTTCTTGTAGGAAAGCCAGAGGGAAAACGCCCAGTTGGTAGACCAGAATGAGGTAGGAGAGTAACATTAAATATGATTTCAGGGAATAATTGGAAAGCATTAGCTCAGGATATGGATGTATGGAGAGTTTATGTCCGCGCGGCCATGAACCTACGTGTTCGATAGTGCCAGTGAGTAAGTAAGTATTAATCTAGAAATGAAATTACGAAATGAAACTAAGTGGTTGAGATGAGTGTAGAGAAATGGTGGAATGAAATTTACGGCAGGGTAAAACGGGGAGAAACCCCGAGAAAAACCTACCTAAGCTCCGTTTCGTCCACCACGAAACCAACATGGAGTGACTCGATCTGGGAACCCCAGCGGTGAGAGCAAGCGTCTAACCACTTATGCCACGGACCCGCCTAATATATAAAAGTAAAGTGATCCCACTACAGGCCTCAGGAGGCCCTTGGGGAGGTAGAAGGTTAAGGCTCCCACTTTTTCTAGACAATCGGCACTTGATGCCAGCCGGGTTGTCAGCCCTGCGCGACGGCTGCCTTTATCCCAGAACAAGCGTCCGGTACTCATTTTCGTTATAGGCTGAGTCGACCCCAGGGCCATGGTGCCACCAGAAGGTTTGGGTCAATTTAAAAATTCCTGACCCCACCGGGACTCGAACCCACAACCATCCGGTTAGTAGCGCAGTGCCTTAACCATTACGCTACTGCGTGCATAAATATAATTTAAAGCAAACAATAAAAATGGACGAAGCTTCTATTCTGTTAAAAGGGAACGAATTCTAATGAACTTGGCTAATATTAACAGCTCATAAGTGAAAACCATAAATATGGATGTTGACTTAATATTTTAAAAGAACTTTGTAACTGTTTACTTCTCTGTGACCCGTGTAACTGAAAAGATTATCTCAAATGTAATGTCTTTTACAAACACGAAATAATGGTAGGCTAACCTTACTTTCTAAAATATTTCTGACAAGAAAGGATAAGTTACTTAACTTAAATCAAATAACATACTTTAACTTTATACTTTACATGTAGAGTTACCAAATGTTTGGTTTCCCCCGAATGTATTAATTTTCTCAATTTTGTTTATCTATAATTACAATTTTAAAACCTTCTAAAAAATAATATAAACATTTGTTTGTTATAAAATAATGTGAAAATTTGAAGATTTATTTTTATTTTATCTCTGATTAAGGCACATCTATAAAACTCCTCTTAAAATATTTAAACATCATATATTGGCCAACTCATCCAATAATATTTAAAATTCACAGTTCAGAATATATATAATGCCCCAGTTTGTCCTTTTGGACATTTCTGGTGTTCTCTCCTAGCATTGGCGTAATTGTAACCCACTTCTGGGTTGGGGCGCCTGGAAGGCGGGGTTACGTTGCCTCGATAATATGATGGGTGATGATGATGATAGTGGTGCGCCAGGAGAGTCCCTAATCCTAAGGTTAATCTAAGATGAATATGAATGATGATGATTGCGATGGCCAGTTGCTGTTCGGGGACTGTTTGGGCTTTAAAGTTTCCTGACATTTGTCTTACAGGTGAGAAAATACCCCGATAAAAACCTCACCCAGGAGGGGATCGAACCTGGGCCCGCTGAGTGACAAGACAGCACAGCGGTAGACGTTCAGAATATTTAACTGTATCGATTTCTACTTTCATATAATTTTCATTTTGTCAAATATTTGAGATTATTATTATTATTATTATTATTATTATTATTATTATTATTATTAATACATTTGAATCGGAGGATTACTGGATACACACTACTAAATCATAATGTTTCAAGGGAACTTTAACCATTACTTACCGAAACCTACCTTGAAATTTCTCCCAGAGAAACGTAAAATATAAAGGCTGTGTCCAAAAATTATATGCCGCTTTTAACTGCAAGGCACTAAAATCCAAACGTCAAATCTCTCATTTAAACTACAGGCAAGTAATATGTATCCTGACTTGGGTAATTAAATTATTCTGACTATTTAACTAATGTCCCAAATGGGAGTCAATGACCAATCACGTTACAATGATTTTTTATTTACAACCTATCACAGTCGTGTTTCGCCTAGAATTTACCGACTAAAGTTTATCATAATAAAGAAAGCACCTCCTTTTTTTAACATTCTGAATAGGCCATAGCATTATTTTGCAGTGACTGGCCCACCAAGAAATACGGCTATCAGATTGTATATATAGTGCATGAATGTCAACACATACCGCATCCGGGAGGAGTTAATATAAAAACATTTGTAGCAATTGATTATACCACCAAAAAAATAAAGAAACCACTGTTTGCACTTTCTTATATGTATTTTTTCCCAGAAAAATATATGTAATTGTCATATTTACATGATATGACATCAGAAATAAATTAATATACAGTTTGATGCGTTCCATTTTTTCTCCACTAGAGTGCATTCTTACAATATTGCGTTCCTTTGGCAATAAATAATATGATCTATTTGCAGTGACGAACAAAAGAAGCAAATGAAGCGTACCGATCGTTTCTCATTTGTTTTCAAACATCGCCGTTTACATTAAATATATAAATATTTTAAAATAACTATATTTAAATAATGATTTGTGAGTAAACAGCTTAATTTTATTCGTTAAATAGTCCTAACAAATGCCCCTCTTGATTTCCAAATTCTCTAGATAAATTGGAAACCACTCGTGGCATTACTTATGACAACTTGCAGTCCATGGAATCCCGTCTCCCTCCACACCGCACCGCTCTACTCACATTGGGTTGCCGTTGCTCTCTGACTTCCATTTTGTGCCTTGCAGTTGATAGTGGTAGATATTTTTTTTGACACGGCCTTGGCACACCACGATCCTTCTCTTGGAGAAAAAACATTAAAAGTAAGTTTTGTGATTCAAAGGTTGAAAGTTCCCTTGTTGGATGGAATCTTTGGAAAACGAAATTTCTGATTATAAGTCAAGATGGATGCAACATGTTCATTGAACGGAGGATCACAGGATATCCAAGCAGATGTTAAGGAATCAATTTCCAGGAAGAAGACTAGGACATCCACTCAAAATACTTCTGGATGTTATTTCTATTGAGCCCGAAACAGGTTAACAAATGTTCTAAATTCGTGAACGGATTGTATTGATGGTGATGGAAAATAGTCTAATTTCTTTAAACTAACTTCACATTATGTTACACAAATTTTCCAAATTAACTTTATTGGTTTCACATTATGTCACTGATTTTTCACAAATAATTAGCTGCTAATAAAGTATCTCTTCACTATTTATTATTACTCAGTTATACTAGCTGACGGCTTTACTTAACACTTCACATTTACGCACATTCGGCTGGCTAGTTCGACGCTAACATCTTCTTATAGTGACGCATTGTATAATAGCGTTTGAATTGCGCGGGCGACGGCTGGAATAGAAGTCTCGCATTGTTTAGTGGATGGAAAAATCGCGACTCGCGAGTTGAAAGACCCGCGCAGGAATTTCGATATGCATCTGGACCACCTACTCGTCTTGTCCAGAGGCTTCGATTACCGAAGCTTCTTATGGAAGAAAATCGTTAATAGCTGAGAAATTTCCTTCCTCGGCTTATATAAACTGTTACTGGGGTCGGAAGACAATTAGTAGTGTTGGGACAGTGATACAGTGAACTGATAAGAAGAAACTATGGCAAGTGAAATTATTAGTGAGTGGAAATAATTGTGCGGCAACAAATAAACTGTAAAGTAAGTTTAATTATTGGAGCAATTTGTGAACAAAGTGTCGCTGAATGTTTATATGAAGCAAAAAAAGTTATTGTGAAAGTATTACGTTAACATCTGCCGTGTTTATTACAGTAAAACAAGGTGAGTAAGACCCCCCAATAATGCGGGATGAATAATCTGGAATCCCAGTCGGGACACTTTAGAAATAGAAGACTCGAGACCGACTTTTCCAGAATGGAGGTATAGACTCATGTGGAAATTCCTCCTCGGGCTTTCCGATTCATGAGTCATTAGCTCACTAATCTCACCCTTCCATACGAGACGAGACCCGACTCACGCCGCTCACGAAATTAAAAGCCAGCCCAACAGTGTGCCACATTATATTCAACCCAGGCCTATGTTATCTAATGAATTAGAAGCAATAATCCACCTGTTTTGAAATTTAGTTCATTAGAAAGTGGGTAATATTTCATTTTAACAACACAGGAAGAGATCTGAAAGATTAAATATCGCAATGGAAATGGATTGGTCACACTCTCAGAAGATAACTAAACAATGTGCCAAAGACAGCACTGGAATTGAATCCAAGGGATTACCTAGGAAAAAAAGGAAGACAAAAATTACAAGGAGCAGCACTGCAACAACAGAAATTGAACAGCAAGGAAAATGTTGGAATGAAGTCAGGAATTTAGCAACAAAAAAAAAGAGTACGGTGGCTTGGTTTACGGAGGCCCTATGCTTCCAAGAGGAGTGACAGGCACTACTACTACTACTACTACTACTACTACTACTACTACTACTACTACTACTACTATTAACATTTATTTTATTTTCTATATTTATATTGTATGTGTACATTATTTGTTCAGGTTGAAACAGAATTTCACAGACCAATTTTCACAGCTTGTTAAATGATGTTTTCTACGTGTTTTGACGTAAGGAACGTATGGTCGCCGTTGATTCATTACAGAGTAATGTATTGTTGATGTATTAAACACGTGACATTGTTTTAAACATGGCTTGTATCGCATAAAGATGCGTTCTGATAGATAACTCACTCACTGGCACTATCGCACCCGTAGGTTCATGGCTGCACGGACATAAGCACTTTATATATCCCTATTCTGAATTAATGTTTTCAAATCATACCCTGTATAATGTACTTCCCTCAAATCATGGTTAATGTTATTCTCCCATCTCATTCTTGCTTACAAACTGGGCGCTTTCCGTCTGGTTTTCCTGCAGGGAGTTTCCAGGTCCCTGTTTTATTCCCATTTCGTATCACATGTCCTTCCCATCCCATCTACGAGGCTTAACTGTTCTTATTATACCTGGTTTCCCATAAAGATCATGTAAACTTTTCCATTCGCCAGTTTGTTCATCTCTCTTTGGTCCAATGTTTTTCCTAAGAACTTTATTCTCAAACCCTTGTAATACTTTCTCTCAATTCCTTGTTCTGATTGATAACAAAAAAAAAAAAACGATCAAATAAACTTCACTTGAAGTAGGTTCAGTTCTGTAAAAATCACAAACTATAATACACACAGTACAAAAATGATATGATTAATGAAACAACTAATACAAAAACATTTGTTAAACCCTATGTTGTAGGTACAATATTATCTTTCTTCTTCTTCTTCCTTCTCCAGCTTTGGCTCTATGGTCCTCTAAGCACCTTGGCCTCCTTCATAACAACTGCCCATTCTTCTCTATTACTAACTTTCTGTCTTCATCTTTTCACCTTCATTTGTCTTATAAGTCTTCCTCAACCTTATCTAACCATCTTAATTTCTGTCTTCCAACCTTTCTTTTTCCTTCCGGTTTCACTTCTAAAATCTTTTTTGCGTCTTTTCTTGCTCCATCCGCAACACATGTCCTACCCATTCCAGTATCTTTATTCTAATATCTCCTACCAGATCTAAATCCCTGTATAATTCTTTCAAATCTAGGTTCGTTCTAATTCTCCATATAAGTTGTTCCTGTAATACTTCATTAGGCCTATCTTCCTTTATATTTTCTTCCCCATATATGTAACATGTATTTATCTTTTTCTGATAATGTCCATGTTTCGCTACCAAAATACTATCTTTAACTCATTAATTGACAATGTATCCTGTAGCATAAAGCAATTGGTTCGATTTATATAGTACTAGCTAATACCCGGCGTGCTCTGCCACTCATAAATAAATGCTAATATGTTTTTTACCACCAGCCGTGCACTGTTCGGGAATCTGCTTATCCCGATATTCTTGGTATCAATGAAAGACAAAATGGTTATTGTGAGTTATCCGTAGACGGTAAACATATGCTGTCGCGGACGTTTTTGTAGAGTTTTTTGAGATGTTCAATTCTGTGTACATTAATTTGGTGTATTTGTTATGGTTTAGGCAGCGTAAGCCTTTTAAGCGTCAAAATACGGACATTATTTCACGTTTTTCACTACAAAGGGTGATTTTTAGGGGTGAAGGGGTTGAGAATTACTACTCCCTTATAGCCTATGTTCATCCCCGGAATCTCCTGAACATTTTTCAAAAAGCCCCATCTCAATCGGATGAACAGTATGGCAGAGCACACTTGTCCGGGAATCGACTTATTCTGATCTTCTTGGCATTAATGGAAAACAAAAATAGTTATTGTGAGTTATCCGTAAAAGATAAATGTATGCTGTCGCGGACTTTTTTGTAGAGTTTTTTGAGATATTCAATTCTGTTACATTAATTGGTGTATTTGCTATGGTTTAGGCAGCGTAAGCCATTTAAGCGTCAAAATAGGGACTTTATTTCACGTTTTTCACACTACAAAGGGTGATTTTTAGGGGTGATGGGCTTGAATATCACAACTCTTTTATAGCCTTTGTTCATCCCGGAAATCTTCTGAACATTTTGCAAAAAAAAAACCATGAAAATCGGATCAACAGTATGGCCGCGCATAGAATACGAACAAACAAACAAACAATGATTTTTATATATAAGATTATTAATGAAACAGTAATAACTTAAATGTGTGTCGAATTATACAATAAACCTAATAATAAGTCATGCGTAATTTTGTTTTCAGTGCGGTCCACCACGCTGAAATAACTGACAAGAGAAATTATTATTGATTTGCCAATTAAAGAGTTAATATTGCAAGTAGTTCAAGTTCTTAGTTTAAAATAGTTCTTATTTTCGATTTTTCTTTGTAATCTGTCTGAACCTCTCGTATCACGATCCAAAGGACATGCTACTACATGTCTAACATATCAACAACACATTTTTCTCTAATAAATCACCGGGGATCAAAGTTTCATATACCGGTATATCAAACCCTGAATAACCTGTGAAAGTTTTCGGTATGTTCTGTTCCATTTTGTATTTAATTGAACTTTGAGTATATAATAATTAATTCTCTGGCACTATCGAACCCTTAGAGTTCATGTCGCGTATACTTAAGCTCTTCATACATCCCTATCCTGAGCTAAAGTTTTCCAATAATCTCCTTTACAATCTATTTCGCTCATTTACCATGGTTAATGTTAGTTTTGCGACCTCATTCTTACTTTACCAGTTAAGCATTCTTCCTCTGGTTTTCCTACAAGAAGTTTCCATGTCGCTCTTTTAATTCCCATTCGTGCCACATGTCCTGCCCATCGCATTCTAAGAGACTTAACTGTTCCTATTATTTATAGTTTCTTATAAAGATCATGTAGCTCACTGTTGTGTAGTCTTCTCCATTCGCATGTCTGTTCATCTCTCTCTGCGCCAAAAAATGCCCTAAGAACTTTATTCTCAAATAGGCCTACTCGTTATATTTTCCCCACCCTTAAAGTAAATTTAATTATATCTCTTTGCACTTCATTCCTGTTTGTAATTATTGTTCCTAGAACTTCTTGTAGGAGAACCAGTGGACAAGCGCTTAGTAGGCAGGTCAAGGATGAGGTGGGAGAATAATATGAACCATGATTTGAAGGAAGTAGATTATAAGGGGATATTGGAAAACATTAGCTCGAGATAGGGATGTATGGAGAGTTTATGTCTGCACGGCTATGAACCTACGGGTTTGCGGGTTTGATAGCGCCGGTGAGTTAGTTAAATAGTTGAAATCACTTCTTCAAAACGTCTGTCATTTGTTAACTGTCCACTTTCATTATTGAGTATAAAGTTCTAGGATTAAGAAGGAAAAATTGTAAGAAGAGAGGATTAAGAATATGGAACGACGAAATTAAAACAGTTATAGAGGAGAAGAAGAAAGCATATTTATAATATTTACAAAAGAAAATTGAAGAAACAAAATAAATATATAACAAAAGAAAGGAAGCAAAGAAAATTGTTAGGAAATCTCACCAAGACAGTTGGGATCGATATGTATCTAGTCTAGAACATGATCTACATGGACGACAATGGACTGCTTATAGAACAATTAAATATTTAAATAAATCAGAAAAAGAAGCTGCATATATATCTACATCAAAATCAGAAGAACATTGGATAGAATATTTCAGAGACCTCCCTATTCAGATTATAGAAACTATTAAGAGCTTATACTATGGAACAAATATTTGTATTGACCCACAGCTGACTAAAAAATAAGACATTTTTTCAAATAATCAAGGAGTACGACAAGGGTGTTCACTCTCACCTATATTATTTAATATTTATATGGACGATATCCTAAAAGAATGGAAGAAGGTTATAACTAATGAAGGAATATTAATTGATAATAAAGATAAAATAAAATGCTTTATTATTCGCTGACGATATTGTACTTTTAGCAGAATCTGAAAATGAGCTCCAAATGATAGCATATAAATTTAAATTAATAGCCAATAGATATAATTGTAAAATATCAATAAATAAGTCAAAAGTAATGGCATTTATTGGTAAATATGGAATTAGATAAAAAATTGTACTGGATAACAAAATAATAGAACATATATCACATTTTCAATATTTAGGATGTGATATAACTTATAGAGAAAATAAAGATATAGAAAATAAAGTAAATACATTTCATCAGGCTATTTGTGAAACCATAAAAAGAACCTTAGGTCGGAAAACAAGGAAAGATACGAAGCTTAAATTATATAAAACAATGGCTGTTCCTTTGTTGTTGTATGGAAGTGAAAATTGGATAATGAAATCAAGGAATAAAAGCAGGATACAGACTGCGGAAATGCTATTTTTACGTAATGTGAAAGGATGCACAAGAGCGGAGAGAATAAGGAATGAAACTGTACGAGAAGAATTAAATATATATAAAATTGAAGATAAAATCAGCGAAAATAATAAGAAATGGACAGAACACTTAATGGGAATGAACAACGAAAGAATACCAAAAAGAACCTTCTTGTATAATCCCAGAGGAACAAGAGATGTTGGCCGACCACGTAGACGATGGACTCCACTTTTAACTTCGCCGGAACAGACTGCATAGCCTAAACCTTGTAGTAGAAGAAGGAGAAGAAGAGTATGTAGTAGGGTGCGTAATCATAGGTGAGGTGACAAAAGCATAGTAGCTTGGACAGTTCGGACGAATGTTTGAATTCAATCTAATTCCACAGTTCCAGGTTCTGAGTTCGATGCAAGTTCTTGAACACTGGATTTTACTGCAACACTTCAGATAGGAACAAAGTTAGAGTGACGGTTTTATAAAGGGTAAGCAAAGCAAAGTGATCCCACAACAGGCCTCAGGAGGCCCTTGGGGTAGTGGGAGGTTAAGGCTCCCACTTTTTCTAGACAATCGGCACTTGATGTCAGCCGGGTTGTCAGCCCTGCGTGACGGCCGCCTTTACCCCCAGAACAGGCGTCTGGTACTCATTTCCGTTAAAGCTGAGTCGACCCCAGGGCCATAGTGCCGCCAGAGGGTTTGGGTCAGTTTAAAAATCCTGACCCCAACGGGACTTGAACCCTCGACCCTCCGGCTTGTAGCTCAGTGCCTTAACCACTACGCTACGGCGTGCCCCCTATTACATAATATATAAGAGTTGGCTCTACTTAATGGAATTATTTAGACTGCAACATAGGAGCCATTGTTCTGTAAGATGTGCCTATTTTGTAACACATCTGTTTCTACAATATTTAATATCTAAGATCATATCGCATCTCTAAACATTGTTGTGTCCAGTAGAATGTGTATCGTAATATGTCTGTTGGGTGTAATCACATGACTGTGAAGTCACAAGATTATTTCATACCAGAGATATCAGAACAGTTCACTTTAATCATTGACTGATACCGAACTGTAGGAATTTAATTTACAAAATTCAGGTATTTATTAGAGCTATAAACATGATATTTATCAATTTACTTATGTTCTTGTAAGTCCATGTTTCCCTTAACAGAGATTTAGGCGCTCTCTCCCTACTGGGAACAATTTGAACCATACTAATTTAGTTACACTTGTTTTCGTATAGATGTCCTTTGAGTGGTCCGTGGTCAGCGTTCCGCCTCATACTGATATCTAGGAAACCAATGTAGTACTAGGACGGGAAAATTCGGTAAATTTTGCTTAGAGGCCTTTTCATTCAGGCTTAAGGATCTTTTACGAGCCTAAAAATCATCAGAATCGGGATCTACGGCTTAAAGTCCCTCCCGGAGGACTTGCTCTTTGGATTTCTCCATCCTAAAAAATCAATCGACTCCGGCCGGGTTTGAACCCGCGACCCTCAGGACCAGAGGCAAGGAACACAACCACTAGACCATCGCGGCCGATCAATTTACTTATAATAATAGCCTAATAATAATAATAATAATAATAATAATAATAATTATTATTATTATTATTATTATTTATTTGTCTACCTATCTATTGTTGTTTAACAAAATAATAACTATTGTGATTAATATTAAATTTAAAATGTATGGAAATTTAGAAAATGTTATTCCTGTAGACATTTTAAAAACGCCAAAGAACCTTAATTGCGTTTCGTTCCAGAGAAATATAGGGATAGATACTTAAACAAGTACCAATCGTTTTTGGATTGGAAAAAAATATATAACATTGTATCGGAAGAGGTGATGCTTGCACTTTTTATTCAGAAGGTATGTTTGTTTTATATGGGACTAGTTGCATAACATTTAGAATGTTCTTAATTGCGTGATTAATATTAATAATACGAAGTAATATCTGAGGTTCTACAATGTTTTTAAATTTTAAAGTTATTATTTATGTAAAAGTGTTGATGTTATGTAATAAATAATATTGCAAGCTAAAATAACTATTGATTATATCGGTATGACAACTTTACGGTATGCATGCTGCAACATTCGTATTTGTTGTACGCATACAGGAAAGTCCAATTTTCTAGACAATATTAAAACAAAAACCAGCTGTTTTCATGCAGGTCAACTAAAAATGAAATGAATTAATATGTCGGTTATATATAGGAGATCAGATTGAAATATGGATCAATTTTAATACTATTTTCATATTAGTGAGGTGTTACCGTTAGTTAATAAAACATTCTTCAGTTTTATGATGATCTTGAAGAAAATTTCCGGGCTGTAGGCCGTGGTCTCGAGGCTTGAAGTTCCCCGACGTTTCGCCAGAGACTGCGTCTGGCATCCTCAAGGTTTGTCTTGAGACTGAGGATGGCAGACGCAGTCTCTGGCGAAACGTCGGGGAACTTCAAGCCTCAAGACCACGGCCTACAGCCCGGAAATCTTCTTCAAGATCATCATAGCAACTCCGACCGTGAAAGCCTAAGTCAATACATTCTTCAGTTCGTTTTTTAAATATGTTAAATGACATTTTCTCTCGTAATAATCTTGTACTAGAATATGTTTGCTTAAGATTTTCAAATTTTAAGGTCAACTAATATTGTAAACTGATACTAAGATTTTTTATCTTTTGTTTTTATTTCTACGACAACATGCGTGCTTGTAAAAGGACATGTTTGAGATAAAAATGGGAACGCGCGTTCTGTAATCAATAAACATTTGTGTTGAAAGCCAAATAAAACAATTTAAGTCACGTTCTTTAAACAAACAGTAATTGTTTCAATGTGTCAAACTGTAGCTTACATATTATCATATCCTTTAAAATACAATCAGTAATTATCATGTATTCACGTAGACTTTCACGGCCGGAGTTGCTATGATGATCTTGATGAAGATTTTCGGGCTATAGGCCGTGGTCGTGAGGCTTGTAGGGGAACTACAAGCCTCACGACCACAGTCTACAGCCCGAAAATCTTCATCAAGATCATCATAGTAATTATCATAAGTAATGCCACGAGTGATTTCCAAATTATCGATAAATTCACGACTCACGAAGTGAGGAGTGAATTTATCTAGAGAATTTGGAAATCAAGAGTGGCATTTGTTAGGACTATTTAACGAATAAAATTAAGCTGTTTACTCACAAATCATTATTTAACTATAGTTATTTTAAAATATTTATATATTTAATGTAAACGGCGATGTTTGAAAACAAATGAGAAACGATAGGTACGCTTCTACTGCTTCTTTTGTTTATCACTGCAACGAGATCATACTATTTATTGCCAAAGGAACGCAATATTGTAAGGAGGAGCTTTCTTTAATATGGTAATTATAACACTGATAAATATTTGGTGAAACACGACTCTGATTGGTTGTAAAACAGAAATCATTGAAACGTGATTGGTCATTGACTCTCATTTTGGGGCATGAGTTAAATAGTCATATTAACACATTGTACAATAAAATCCAGTGGCGTGCGGTGGTCAGAACTGTATGACGAAAATATGACTTATCTGATATATAAAAATGAATGAATGTTTGTTTGTTTGTTTGTTTGTTTGTTCGTTTGTTCGTACGTATATTGTGAGCTGCCATACCGTTCATCCGATTGAGATGGGACTTTTTGAAAAATTTTCAGCATATTCCCGAGATGAACATAGGCTATAAGAGAGTTGTAATACTCAACTCCAAACCCTTAAAAATCATCCTTTGTAGTGCAAACGGCGAAGAAAGTATATTTTTGACGCTTAAATAGCTTACGCTGCCTAAACGATAACAAATACAAAAAAAAAAAATGTACACAGATTTGAATATCTAAAATAACTACAAAAATGTTCGCAACAGCGTATGTTTATTTTTTACGGATAACTCATAATAGCTATTTTTGTATTTCATTGATGCCAAGAAGATCGGGATAAGTGTATAGCAGTGCACGGCGGGTATTCTTTTACGGGTAATTCAAAATAACGAATTTTGTCTTTCAGCTCATTTATGCCAAGTACATCGAGGTACGTAGATTTCCGGGCAATGCCGGGTAATCATCACGCGGTATCTAAAAGCAATTACAATATGGCTTTACTTATAGTGATTGCTTGAATATTAAATTTTGAAAGATGAAAATTGCATTTACTATTTGGATTGTATGAAAGGTAGTTTGGAAATATATTTAATTAGTTATTGGTTGTTTTAGCTGCAATAACGAAGAGAGCAAATGTATAATTATTTTTCATTTCACTTATTTAACTAAACATAAAAACACAATTTTCGTCTTTCAGCTAATTTATAAAGTAAATAAGTTAAATATACCTTCTTAGATAAAATCAGTCGTCCTCAACTTATAAAATATGTAATCTTTATGCCTGTAGGCCTTTTAGAACATCTGTTCCATCTTCAGCAGGTCACTTTTCGCTACAACATCCAGTATGATGGTTGATGCTGCTGGTCCTAATGTGGCTTTGTCGTTTATTATTATTATTATTATTATTATTATATATTGTATTGTATTGTATTGTATTATATTAGTCCACCACTGTGGTCTCGAGGTAGCGTGCTGCCTTGCCACGCAGCGGGCCCGGGTTCGATTCCCGATCGGGACAGGCTCCTGGATGAGGTTTTTTCGGGGTTTTTCCTCACCTGTAAGACAAATGTCAGGAAGCTTGGGGCCCAACGGTCCCCGAAAATCATCCGGTCATCATCATCATCATCCTTCACCGGTGCGGAAAGCAACAGGAAGCTACCACACCTACAATTCCCTAGTAAAGCTGCAAGCATAGCATGCAAATGCTGTGATTGCAGTGAAAAACCTGCCCTCGGGCAGAATTACTATGGATGGATTATTATTATTATTATTATTATTATTATTATTATTATTATTATTATTATTATTATTATTATTATTATCATCATCATTATTATTATTATCATTATTATTATTATCATCATCATCATCATTATTAATATTATTATTAAGGAATCTATTTCAGTGTCAATTAACTTGATGTACGATTTTTTATTTACTAATCTAGATTAGTTGTCACCTGCCTTACATATACAGTATATAGAATCTACTTTGTATCTATGGCCACTGCCCTATAGTATGTTGGTTCTTTTAGTAAGAGAAAAACTTACCGATGATATTACGAAGAGTGTTGAAGGATTAAAAGTGACGTCTGATAATCCTCTTTTGTATGAGTCACTTGGTTTGTATGAGTCACGTGCTGCTCAATTAAGTCTATATTCGATGCCTCACAGGTCATTTTGAGATAATAAAAAAACAAACCTTTAGCTATTGCACTTTAAAAGGACTATTTAACTCATGCCCCCAAATAGGAGTCAATGACCAATCACATATCAATGATTTTTTATTTACAACCAAACACAGTCATTTTTCACCTCGATTTTATCAGTTTAATTTTATCGCTTTAAAATTTAGCTCCTCCTTTTTAACATTCTGAATGGGTCATAGCATTATTTTGAAGTGGGTGCATATGACTACCGGATTGTGTATATTTATATCGTGCACGAATGATCACACATAGTGCTTGCGGGATATAATATAAAAACATTTGTAGAAATTAATTATACCACAGAAAAATAAACCACTACTTGCACATTCTTAAACTATTATTCCCCAGGTAATAACGTTGCAGAAAAATGTAATTGACATATTTACATCATAGGACATCAGAAATTAATTAATACCTATAATGTTAGTTATACATTTCTGCACTAGGGTGCATTCTTACAATATTGCGGTCCTTTGGCATTAAATAATATGATCTGGTTGCAGTGATGAACAAGTGAAACATAACGTTTCTCATTTGTTTTCAAACATCGTCGTTTACATTAAATATATAAATATTTTAAAATAATGATTTGTAAACAGCTTAATTTTATTCGTTAAATAGTCCTAACAATTGCTACTCTTGATTTCAAAATGTTCTAGATAAATTGGAATCATTCGTGGCATTACTTATGATAAAATATAGTGGCATCATATAGGAAAGTCCTATCATAATACATCAATCAACGTTACATAACCCTAGTAGTTGTATCTGATTTTCTTTTTAAAAACAAGGAAGCACATTCTTGGAGACAACTAATTACCATATATTAACCAACTGCGAGTGAATGAGTCATTTCACAGAGTAGTACGTCTTGTTCCTGACAATAGTAGGAAGAAAGAGCTATTGTACCCACTACATTCCCTCGTAATATTTCCTTCTCCCTTCCTATAAAGTGATTTCTCAATAGAGTAGGCTATATCCTTCATCTGATTTCAGCCTTGAAAATCTGTGGCAGTGTATCTTCAACTTTTCAGTTGATTACATGAAATAAGGGGTGGAGCGCCTGTGCGCCCACGCAGACATTGCCGCACTGATTACAGATAAGAGAACATTCACATCAATTCAGTGGTGTGGCCCTCAAAATTCATATCTTGAGAGACTCTTGATGTCCCAACTCCTTTCAAAAAACGTTAAACTGAAAATATATAAAACTATTATTCTACCAGTTATATTATATGGGTGCGAAACATGGACTCTTACTTTAAGGGAGGAAAGGAGATTACAAGTATTCGAGAATAAAGTACTTAGGAAAATGTTTGGACCAAAGAGAGATGAAGAGACAGGTGAATGGAGAAGACTACATAACAATGAGCTACATTGTCTTTATAGGAAGCCAGATATAATAAGAACAGTTAATCTCCTAGACTGCGATGGGCAGGACATGTTGCACGTATGGGGGATGAAAGACTTGCATGGAAGCTTCTTGTAGGAAAGCCAGAGGGAAAACGCCCAGTTGGTAGACCAAGAATGAGGTGGGAGAATAACATTAACTATGATTTGAGGGAAATAGATTATACATAGAAAAAACTAAGGTAATGACATTCCAAGGGAAAAATCAAATCAGATCGAAAATAGTAATAGGAAACAAAATCATAGAACAGGTGAACCATCTCAATTATCTAGGATGTGACATTTAATTTAATATGATAATGATATAAATAATAAATACAAAATTCCAGGGAATATGTGGTATGATAAAACGATCACTAAATAATAAAACAGCATGAGAGACCGAATTGAAATTTATAAAATGTTGGCAGTACGGTACTGCTCTATGGATCAGAAGCCTGGATACATAAAAAACAAGATCTAAGTAGGATAACGGCGGCAGAAATGAAATTTTTGAGATCTGTTACAGGGTGCACTAAGGAAGACAGAATCAAGAACACAGAAATAAGACAGGAACTGAAATATTTGCAATAACTGATAAAATAGATACATATAGACAAAAATGGAAGCAACACATAGACAGAATGAATGAAGATAGATATCCAAAACAACTAATAAAATACAAACCTAAAGGCACCCGAGATGTGGGCAGATCTAGAAAGAGATGGGCTGAAGTCGGAACGGGTCAACAGACCTAATCCATGAATGCAGATGATGATGATGATGATTGGAAAGCATTAGCTCAGGATAGGGATGTATGGAGAGCTTATGTCCGCGCGGCCATGAACCTATGGGTTCGATAGTGCCAGTAAGTAAGTAGTAGAAATATACTGGTAACGTAAAATGCATTGTACCCCAGTGATCATACTTCATGCCGTTTATATATGCATCTAAGGGATCGAAAACTAAACAAAGAGAAGCGCGCTCATACTGAGTATCTAGACGCCCGGGCCTGAATTAAATTAACCAATTTTTCTAGATTTATGAAGTTGCTGAAGGTTTTAGGTGCAGTAAATATTGTTTATAAAAATTAGAAGAAATTATGAGATATGTGTACCACTGGGGTCTAGCATTAAACTAGGAAATGAGATGTTTTACGATTTAACAATGTCAACTTATTATTAATTTGTGATATTACCCGTATTCAGGAAGGTTCGCCATTGTTTAACTATTCAATGTTTGATTAAGAGCGATTCAGAGTTTGATTCCTGCCAACAGATCTGCTCAGGATATTGGCTTGATAGTCCCGAGTGGAGGAAATCATACAAAAGAAGTGAGATAAAATTAATTTAAAAAAACAAAAAGATATATCAACACCAACTTAAACTAAGATATATGTCATTAAATTCCTTCATATTTAGGATATGACTGCTCATAATTAATAGGTCTAATTATTATGATAATGTTTATATATATATATGGGCACGCCGTAGTGTAGTGGTTAAGGCACTGCGCTGCAAGCCGGAAGGTCGAGGGTTCAAGTCCCGGTGGGGTGGTCAGGATTTTTAAACTGACCCAAACCTTCTGGCGGCACTATGACCCTGGGGTCGACTCAGCCTCTAACGGAAATGAGTATCAGATGCTGTGTTCTGGGGGTAAAGGCGGCCGTCACGCAGGGCTGACAACCCGGCTGACATCAAGTGCCGATAGTCCAGAAAAAGTGTGAGCCTTAACCTCCCACACCCCAAGGGCCTCCTGAGGCCTGTAGTGGGACTACTTTACTTTACTTTATATATATATATATATATATATATATATATATATATATATATATATATATATGTATGTGTGTGTGTGTGTGTGTGTGTGTGTGTGTGTGTCCTCCGCTGTGGTCTCGAGGTAGCGTGCTGCCTTATCACGCAGCGAGCCCGGGTTCGATCCCCGGTCGGGGCAGTTTTTCTGGGTGAGGTTTTTATCGGGGTTTTTCCTTCTGTAAGACAAATGTCAGGAAAACTTTAAGGCCCAAACGGTCCCCGAAATCATATGGCCATCATCAGCATCCTTATCATTATCATCATAACCCTTCACCGGTGTGGAAAACAACGGGAAGCTACCACACCTGCAATTCCCTAGTAAAGCTGCAAGCATAGCATGAAAATGTTAGGATTGCAGTGAAGGACCTGCCTTCGGGCAGAATTACTATGGATGGATGGAATATATATATATATATATATATATATATATATATATATAGTGTTCTGCCCGAAGACATCTTTCACTGCAATCATAACATTTTCATGCTATGTTTTGCAGCTTTACTAGGGAATTAGAGGTGTGGTAGCTTCCCGTTGCTTTCCACACCGTTGAATGATGATAATGATAAGGGTGATAATGATGTCCCGATGATTTTCGGAGACCGGTGGGTCCTAAGCTTCCTGATATTTGTTTTACAGGTGAGGAAAAACTCAAAAAAAAGAAACCTTACCCCAGGATTGAACCCGGGTTCGCTGCATGACAAGACAGCCTCGAGGCCACAGAGATGGACTACTATACCGATATATATTTGAGATGACATAAAACCAAGATTTAAATAATGATAAGAAATTTGTTTTTCAGACAGGAGATTAATTTTTTTGTTTTAAGTGAATAACTTTTCTACATCTTAAAATATTGTATCTAATCCCTCAAATAAACTTATTACAGAAAATGCTTTCAAAAATGGTAGCCGTAGACGAAGAGTAATACTGTTTTTTATTGTTTCAGGAGACACTCATCACAATTGCAAGAGGAGCAGAGTTCAAAATTGTCATGAGAATTGGTCGTCATGTGTTTTTAACGTTGATAATATTATTTACTAATCGTAATTTTAGTGAAACAAATTTATAAAAAAAAAAGATAAAAGAAACGTTTTAAAAAATATTTTCGGTTCAACTGTGCAAATGCATAGTAAATTTAATGTGAATAAATTTTGTCATCAAATTCGACTACACAAGAATTTGAGCAAGTTGGAAGAATTTGTGAAGAAACTTAATAATTTTCCTGAATGTTATTAAATATTTTAAAAAGTTTTTATTCAGAGGTTCTCGGAAAATTTCTATAATATTTTAAAATGCACTTTAATTTACGGTTTTGAATAATACAGAAAAAATTGAAAATATTAATTGAAGAAACTTGTTCTATAATTTTGACAAGTGTGTATGAGACACTTTCATAAAACTTCGAGTGTATTTCGCTACATTAAATGTTTTAATTATGTCTACATGTAAGAGGTTATAATTATAATAAGATAGGGACTGAAATCATGCTTGAATAATCCTTAAGGTGCGAGTTTTTCTAATCATTCAAAAATATTCAGAAGAAAACTATTTATAACAACATTTGAAAGAAAAATGTGTCTACTGACATATAACTTCGTCATTAAAATCTCGGAATCTACATAATCGTTCTGAGAAATACAGTACAAGAACTTCAAAGTGTGATAGTTTAAGATTTTTGCTGTGTTAAGTGTTAAAACGTGTGGTAAACGACAGATCCAGTGGAGGTGTGATAAATGAACATGTACAAAAGATAAAATGAGTGTTGTGCTTTGATATACATAATTAAATATTTTAATTTCTAGTGTGTGTGGTTAGTACAGGTGTTAACCTTGGAAGTGGGACAGTGTTTGAAACGCATGCTATGCAATGTGTCGAGGTGACCTCTGAACAAGAGGAATATTATCATACGAACAAGGATGGCGGGTTGGAGACTAAGGAATTGTTGTCTCTTAGGTCTTCAGTTTTTGTTATTGGCAGTCTTCCAGACAGATGCTTACGTATCTGGTAAGTTAATATCACACAATTGTACATGCATGGACATTCCGTGGGCGTGTCGCCTTCTTCTATTATTCCTGTAATTTCTTTGTTTCAACAGGTGCCAACTTCTGGGAATCTTGGCGGTATTATATTGTTACACTGTATCAGGCTTAAGTGCTTTTACCAGTGATATTTAACAAATGCTTGTGTTCAATATAAAATAAACAGTGGTGAAAATGTTATTTACGACTTTTTAGGAGCGATAGAGGAGTACAAGATGAACAACTTTATTTGATATTTGCTAACATAATGCATCTATAATATATATAGGTCGTTTCCCCTTCCGGGGTATTCAAATGTACCCTGTTAACCAAATTATATTCTGAAAAGAAAAGTTTTAAATTAAAATTATTTTGATTCATGTATTTTATGTCTTTCGGGCTAAATGGCCGTGGTCTGGCTTTATTAACACTCGACGTTTCGTCTACTGCTGCGGTAGACATCCTCAGGAGATTCTGCGTGCTCTTTGACCTCTTAACTCTTCAAATGTCGCCTTTCCCTCCGTTACCATAATATTCCTGAGGGGAGACCAAAAACAGTTGAATGCCGTGCTTAACTAAATAACCACGCGTTGGAATGTGTTAGGAGGGTAGGGGTGAAAACACACAAGCATTTCCAAGAATATTGACAATAGAAGATCATTGACAATGATTTTTTTTATGTCTAATGCCACCAGGTTATCTTTTATGACATTTCTGGTTTTCTCCCCTGACATTGGCGTGATTGTAACCCACTTCTGAAGTTGGGGCGCCTAGAAGGCGGAGTTACGTTACCCCGATGATATGATGGGTGATAAATGATAATGAAGCGCCAGGAGAGTTATTAACCTAAATTTAACCTAAATTCCAGACCATGGGCAACCACAGAAATAATTCCCTTTAAAAAAAAACCTTTGGTTTGACCGGAAATCGAACCCGGGACCTCGTGAACAGTAGTCAGGAACTCTAACCACTAGCCCATGAGGCTATTGTCAATATTGTTAGACAATGAAGACACTCAACGTTAGGAGAGGAGAGTAGAAATCATAACAATTAAATCAACACAGCGTATAGAGCACGGATCACCAATTGGCGGACAGCGATCCGGATTCGGGCCCTAGGGCTTTGGTTTCCGGACCGGTGAAATATCGAATTAATACAATTTTTTAAAAACGGTTAAACATCGAATACAACCAGTTGTACTATATTTCATGATAGTATTATTGTTGGCTCGGTTGGCAGTACTGTTTATAGTAATATAATGTACGGTTTTTCTCACAACCAAGTCAGTGCTTCAACAAGGGTCAACAAGAACGGACCTAATGCATTCTGCTGATGATGGGACTAGTCCCGAAAGGCCTACAGAGTTTTAAAAGAACTTAAGTTGAGGAGACGGACCTACAAGGTAACTATATTATAGTTTTTAACCGTACATTATATTACTGTGAACTAATACCTCAACGGAAAATCACCATGAATTTTACTAGTATCAGTACTGTTTATGGTCGGAGATTTGATTGAAGATGAACGGGATTCCGTTTAAAACCTGGTATCCTGAAAAACACGAAATTTGTGAAGTGAGATATTTGAATATTACTCTGACCATATGTTAAATTTATCATAAACTTATTAATAACTGTGTACTACTGTGCTGTATCTTTTAGTATTTTACCATACGTTTTGTTTAATTTGTGCAATTCATACCCATAACATAATTTAAATAATGTCCTTATAATATTAGTTACTTAATAAAAGCTTCGTATGTTTAATGAACTGTGGTTCCGGACCTCGACTTAATTTACTACTTTGAAAATGGACCTGCATGAAATCTAATTGGCGACCCCTGGTATAGAGAGTGTGACATAGCTCTATGTACTAAAATTACCTTTCGCACGCCGAATTCTTATATTTCGCTTAAGGGCATTGTTAAATTTGCTGATCGTTGATTTCAGCAGAAATATATCATCTGTGTATCAATGTTTGTCTTGTACGTTAAAAATGCCAGGAGTTTGCGATATGACAATCGCAGTTGCAGCAACATGAGAAACCATGTGAAAGTTTTTGCACAGAAACAGACCGACCACCAACACACGGCGTAAATATTGACCGACCTGAATCGTGATGTCACGAAGTACATAGTGAAGGTTTGCTTATGCTCCCAGACCTATACCTATTCACGTATTTTCGCAACTAGCGGGAAAACGGTCAACGAACAAGCATTTTGGTTAATAATAAAGTTGTCAATTTTAGTCTTAAGTTCTAACCATAATTCAGAGCATTTTAACATATGGTGCTGAAGTCTGGCAAATTCCTACTAGGGAAATGAAAAGAATTTTAAGTACAGAAATGGATGCTTTAAGAAGATCAGCTGGAAAATCTAGAATGGATAGAATACGAAATAAGGAAATAAGGGAAATTATGGGTGTACAAGAGGAGCCGGACATCATAGACATTATAGAAAAGAAAATATTAGAGTGCTATGGCCATGTCAAAAGAATGCCAGAGCAAAGATTGCCAAAAATTGTTATGGAATGGATCCCAATGGAAAGGAGGAAGAGAGGAAGACCGAAGAAAACTGGATAGAAGGGGTAAAAGCAGCTATGGATATCAGAGGAATGGAGGAAGATCAATGGATGGACAGAGAGGAATGGCGATTGGTTTCCGGAAGACGGCGGCAGCTGCCATGATATCGGATGATGATGATGAAGTTCTCTGAAACATTGTAAACTATACTTTAATCACTCCGCATTAAAACATACTTCGAAACAGTGTAGGTAGTAACATTTGTACAAACGAAGGTTTGGTGGGACGTAACGAAAACAAACTGTGTTGATAGTTCAAGCCAAATACGAGAAGAACAGGTTTCTGACAATTCTCTTAAGTTTCTAGGTCATGACTGCCCGGAAGCGGGGCAAGGAACGCACTTCCTATCATTTACTTTTGCTCAAATTAAACGCACTTATAATTATATACACTGATAGTAACGTACAGTCCACCGCTGTAGTCTCGGGTAGTGTTGCTGCCTATTACGCAGCGGGACCGGGTTCGAACCCCGGTCGGGACTAGTTTCTGTGTGATAGCTTTTTCGAGTTTTTTTTTTCTTTTCAAATTCAATATAATTAATAGAGTCACGCGCAACTTTGCGGAAATTCATGATATATATATATATGAGTACCAGCGTACCCGGCAGACGTTGTCCTGCCCGAAAGTTCAATTCTCCTGTCATGGGGACGATAAAAATATAAGTTACTTTTTTTACCGCAAAATTCGCTAATTAAGATGTAATTATATGTTATGATATAAGTTCGCAAGAAAAGTTCTCACTGTCATCTGTTGTGGCTCAAGAAGCGTGCATGATGATGTCACATTGTGTCGCGCGGAATAAGTCGATAATGCAGACGACCACATCTGACATAAAAGAAATTCTATAACCCTATTTAGTCCAATTGTGAATCTAAACAATCCAGGGACCCACTCAAAGACACACAAAAACATTTCATTAAAAACGGCCCAGTCGTTTAGGCAGTTTTTAATTTCGGATTTCAAGTAAACCTTCACTTCTAATTGTCGGAATTTGTGCATTTTCGGAAATATCTACCTCGGTTTTTTGTAATAGGATATACTGAGTTTCTTGTGAAACATCGAAAAATGTAACCGCTAGAGCGATTTTCAATTGTCACTTATGGTAAACTCCTACACCTAATGGTCTTAGAGGGTCAAATTGTGAATCAAAACCATCCAGGGATCCAATCAGACACACACAAAAAAGATTCATAAAAATTGATCCAGTCGTTTATGATGAGTTCAGTGACAAACACATATGTAGAAGAATTATAGAATATATATATAATAAACCAATTTTCCTAAGTAGTAATTCCGTTAAAAGTCAATAAATCTGGCATACAGCCAGATTGATTGCTGACTCTTTTAATGGAATAGTTTTATCTTCTTCTTCACTTCATGGACTTGGCAAACTGCCTGTTCCGCCTCACAGTTGCTCTGTCCATCTTTCTATTTGAGTGCAATTAATACGCACAAGTCATCCGGGAAGGACTTTAAGCCGGGGTCCCGAGTCTTAGTTTCCTACCAAATGTTTCTTCGAGATTATATACTAACCCTCTTACTAATAAACGATATATAACTTTTATACAAGGTTTATACACATTACAGTTGAAAATTCTTACTAATAAACACTGTATTAGCTGCTCAGTGTATGAGAAATGTACAACTTTACATGGGAATCTTTATACATGCCTCCAGCCTTGTTTAAGGATTGTATAACTAGAACAAATGTCGGACTTTCATATCAACTGATTGTTTTCTTATGATATTGATGAATATTTCCTTAAATTTAACGCAAAATGCAAAACGACTGTTTGATGGATGCACAGGACATAAATAATATTTATAAGGCTCTGGGTAGGAAAATAAAGACATCATAAAATGCCTTTTGTTACACTCATTCTCGATTAGGCCTAATAATATTTTAAAGTTGAACGTTGACTCACAAAATAATATGTTCTACAATAGTTGCTGTAGACAAGATTAACTTGAATGTAGTTTAAATGCTTGATAATATTATTTTAACAAAACGTTCTTGCATCATTAATACGTAATACACATACCGATATAAAAATGTATTTAATAATAGAGGTACTATTATTGCAACATGTTGCATGTTAGCTTGATAGTCTTGTGGTTAGAGCTTCTGACTACGGTCCGTGAGGTCGTAGGTTCGATTCCCGATTGGACCGCAATTTTTTTTCGCTTAAAGCGTTATTCTGTTGTCGGTAACATTTCCTACTATTTTAAACGTTTTCTAACGCATCTTAAAATACTGAATATAATTCATAAGTAATGGGAAAAACTGTTAGTTTCCAAGAATTGTTCGAAATTCTTGACGTTAAGATGGCAGCACATTATCATAAGTAATGCCACGAGTGATTTCCAAATTATCGATAAATTCACGACTCACGAAGTGAGGAGTGAATTTATCTAGAGAATTTGGAAATCAAGAGTGGCATTTGTTAGGACTATTTAACGAATAAAATTAAGCTGTTTACTCACAAATCATTATTTAACTATAGTTATTTTAAAATATTTATATATTTAATGTAAACGGCGATGTTTACAAATGAGAAACGATAGGTACGCTTCTACTGCTTCTTTTGTTTATCACTGCAACCAGATCATACTATTTATTGCCAAAGGAACGCAATATTGTAAGGAGGAGCTTTCTTTAATATGGTAATTATAACACTGATAAATATTTGGTGAAACACGACTCTGATTGGTTGTAAAATAGAAATCATTGAAATGTGATTGGTCATTGACTCCCATTAGGGGCATGAGTTAAATAGTCTGTGAAACTAATTCTACGATATATTTGACGTAGCTTGAAGGAAAATGTATATAAACTAAAACACACTTATTTTTTCCATACCTCCCCAATTAGGGAATCTCTCTATTCTTATCCATACTCATTTCTTACACAATTAATCACTAGTTGATGTTGTTTTCTTTCTGTTAAAAACTGCGCGTAATATGTTCTGACGTCATAATGATGACGAATATGTGACGTATTGTGTGTAACGCTTGTATTGTTATATAGCTCCTGTACAACGTTTATTAGTAAGGAAAT
Source organism: Diploptera punctata (assembly GCA_030220185.1). Classification (NCBI taxonomy): domain Eukaryota; kingdom Metazoa; phylum Arthropoda; class Insecta; order Blattodea; family Blaberidae; genus Diploptera; species Diploptera punctata. Next base: position 98,168 of record JASPKZ010008658.1, on the reverse strand, counting down.
TATACATGATCTACATAAGGCTTATGTATTGTATAACTAAACAACTGCTGAAAGCCAGTATAAGATATTTTTATTAGTAAGACCGTAACTATATGTTCCTCGTTGACATCTATAGGGAAATAATCGTTACTAAATTAATATGGTTAAGGAACTTCCCACTAAGGGAGCACCCATGCCCCATAACAGGACGAACAGGGATTAATAAATCAATCAATCATTGATTGAACAAAATGTAAAAGAAAATAGGTACAAGGTATGCATTTCTCAAACTTCATAGAAGAAAAATGGCTATATCACATGGATTCAGATCTCTTAATTTCTGAGCTATATTTAATGTGATCATAGCGACCTCCAGAGAGAGAGGGAGGGGGAGGGATGAAGAAAGGGTGAGGGGGAGGAGGGGGGAGGGAGGGGGAGGGGGGAGGATGGGGAGAGAGAGGGGAAGGATGGGGAGGAGAGAGGGAATGAGGGAGGAGAGGGGGGAGGGGGATGTAGTAGAGAGGGGGAGGGGAAGTAGAGAGGGGAAGGGTAGGGAGGAGAGGGAAGGAGGGAGGGAGGGAGGGTGATAGGGTGGGAGGGGTGATAGGGTGGGAGGGAGGAGGGAGAGGGAGAGAGAGGAGGGTGGGGACAGAGGGGAGAGTGAGAGAGAGGGAGGGGGAGAGAAGAGGGATGGAGAGTGAGGGGGGAGAGAGAGGGAGAGGGGAGGGGAGAGAGGGGAGAAGGGAGAGGGAGGGGAGGATAGATAGAGGGAGGGGGAGAGAGATAGATAGATAAATAGATAGAGAGAGAGATAAGATAGATAGATAGATAGATAGATAGATAGAGACAGATAGAGATATATAGAGAGATATGTTTATATAAAATAAATTTTCATAATATGTCACTGAATTTCTTGCAAATACATATGTTTAAAATAGATGTATCGCAAGATGTAGTGGCTCTACTATTGGATTATTACTGAATGCAAGCGAACTATATCGTTAAAATTTCAAACGTTACTTCCGAATGTGTTTGCCCAAGTGTTCTGATATTAAGCAATCCATCCTACCTTTCTACAGTGTAAGTTCATGTTTATTGTCAGATATTGAATGCATTTGTCGGTTGTTAATATTAGGAAATATAGCAAAGGAATATTGCTAGTATGGTGCAAAATGTTAGAGATATTTACCGCATTTATTGTTGTAATTGTGAGTACCGTACAAAGGATTTTCTAGTAGCTAAGGGTTAGTGTAAGGGCAGGATATAATTCATTGCATGCACCGTGGCGTGAGAGATCAAGAGACCATCAGGTAGCAGAATCTACTTTATTTAACGACACATTTCAACAATTGATAATAAAATTTTAGAGCAAGTGAACAGTTTTTAAATATCTAGGTTTCAATTTATCATAAGTTAAAAACTGAAGATATTAATGACAAAAATAATTAAATTTAATCTAATGTGTGACACTATTAGATGAACCCATAAAAACACAAGAAAAGAAACAACAATGAAATTTATATAAAGTAATGGCTGTTCCTGTATTGATGAACGGATCAGAATGTTGGACGATCACTAAAAGACAAGAACAAAGATTGGAAGCAGCTGAGATGAGATTTTTTAATAAATATAGCAGGATATACTCTGCTCGATAAGAAAAGAAATGATATAAGAAAGGAACTAAATATTTTCAAAACTTATAGACCGAATAATAAAATATAGGAACGACTGGAAAGAACATATTGATAGAATGCCAGAAGGAAGATTTCCAAAATTATTGCTAAATTATAAACCGTAGGAAGGAGAATTGTTGGACGCACACACAGAAGATGATCTGAATTTTAACAATTCTAGCTTTCGTGAAACCGGAACGAGCCAACAGGCTTAATCCCTGGATGATGATGATGATTTCAACAACGTGGAATAGTTGGCTAACAACTATTGTTCAGAGGCCTCTTGTTTCAGGTTTTTTTGTTATTTTACGGAGCCTGACATGTGTACGTAGATATGAAAAGAAAAAAAGCCTGAACCGGGATTTAAACGCTAGACCTCTAACTTTATATATACGTTAATGACGTATCAACTTGTCCACTCAGGCATCCAAGTAGAAACATTTTTTCCCCTTATATATAATTTTCTATCATGAAAGACAGCGCGACATCGGTCGCATTGCTACTTCATGGCTTCTATCAAAAGTAAGCATTAGATGCTAAGTAAATTTTATAGCAGTAACACTTCTTTATTTCCATGTTATAATTACATTTTGACATTTACAAATGAAGGTCAAATATGATATAAATAAGATCATATTTTGCCTCATTGCTAAATGTCTAGTAGTCTAAAGTAGTCTTGTTGGAAAGGCCCTGCGGCTAGCCAAGTTAATGACAAGAGGTGAGCAATTCCTTTTGGTTCTCCTGGATGTCCAGGAAAGGATAACCCCGGGTTCCTGCTTAAGCATTTGCCCCGGTGTGATTTAGAAGATGTTTAGATACCGATATAATAAAAAATAAGCGAATTACCAACATTCTAACCTGCATGGTAGCGGCAGTGTGGTTCGACTAATATTTAAATTCGTGATTATTTGAAAATGGCGCTTGTGGCCGTCAGCCAATCAGAGGCTAGTAATTTTTTAAAGAGTGAATTTTCGTATTATTTTATTAGGATATCGCAATTAAATGATGTCCATGATGTTCTTAAGGCTTGTTTTAAGCTAATAGTTGAGTATTTATTAATTTAGTTTAATTTAAATATATTGATGTCGCGAATAATGTGTTAGCCATTCGCGTGGCTGTCCGAGGATGCCACGCCCCTTTTTTGAAGTTGTATTATGTTGTTAGATTAATAATATTTAATTATATTATTTTCGTTTTAAAGTGTATTGTATGTTACTTGGAATGCATTAAATGAGTTTTCGATTGAATTCGATTATTTAGAATGCCTAAAAAGCAGTTGTGTCTCTAAGCCAATTTCGTGGAGTTGTAAAATTTTTCGTTCGATTCTTGTTGCAATATGTGTACATTAGCAGCCCAAAGTCGATCCAAGGAAGCTCGCGCTCAATGATGGAGAAAAGAAAAACCAGCACCATGTCAGAAATGAAATCTTTCCCTTCCTCTTTACCCGGCTCTGTAAGAATTGGGAATGAAATTTACTGGTGGGAACTAGGGGACTACCCCGACATTCGCCTTCACGCTAAGGAAACCACCAGAAAACCTTTAGCAGAGTAGTTATCTGAAAGAGAATTAATAATTACATTTATATAGGTTCTATTACTGTTCTATGACACAGGATGATGCCCATCGGCCATCCGTTGCGCCACGTGCCATAGATGTAGAATTTTTGAAAATTAGAGGTGTAGTTTTGTTAATAGCCCATTAATTTTGAATTTAGAAAAGTTATGGGATTAATATTTATTAGTGGAATCAAAGGGCCTACTCCGATATTTATCTTAGCGCTAAGGAAACCACCGTAACCTTAGCAGAGTAGGTTTGAAGTTAGTGAGAATAATCGAAATATGGCCAAATCGGTCGGGCCTTCCAGCTTTTAGAGGTGATTAGCTGGTTTTTCACCTGTTTGTAGTTAATTAGGACGGTTCTTATAGGCGAATAGCTGTCAAAATCACCTGCCATGTCATTAATAGGGAATGTATGTCATGTGTTTATAATCTTCAGTTATTCTCCAGCCAATGAGTCTATTATGATCCCATGTTGGTTCGATGAAGATGGATTTCGTACGTGAACGTTGTACTTCAATCTTATTTATGATCTTGCCTACAAAATGATCTACTGATTGCCATAGATTGAATGTAGGACATTTGTAATTACATTAGGAAGGCTAAAGGTCAAAATTCAAGTACATCATCGAAATTATATAATGTTGTTTCGTTCTCCATCATATGTACATTTCAAATGTTTTCCTTAAGAAGAATTTTGGTAAGATAAAAAACTAAAGGAACAAATTTCGTTATTAAACAGTTGACCTGATAAAAACTGTATTAAATAATCCTGACCAAAAAAAAGTTAGATCCTAGAATTCTTTATTCTAAGAAAAAAAACATTATTCCTATATTTAAAAATAATAGTACATGAAAATTTAATACAATATAAAGAGGAAATGAACATTTTTTTATTAGTGGAAGATATATTTGTTATTTATTTTATTTAGGTAATATGCTCTTTAACAGATAAGATCATTAGTGTCGCAATTCTAATCTTGGTATGAAGGGCCGACAAATTCTGCCTAGAGACCGCTTTTCTCTGGCCTGAGGTGACTGTCTACCAAAACAATTTAACTTATATTGCTTGTGTATATATTATATATATTATTTTAATTAACATTATTATGTTATCCATCGTCCACCGCTGTGGTCTCGAGGTAGCATGCTGCCTTGTTACGCAGCGAGCCCAGGTTAGATTCCCGGTCGGGACAGGCTCCTGGGTGAGGTTTTTTTCGGGGTTTTTCCTCACCTGTAAGACAAATGTCAGGAAGCTTAGGGCCCAACGGTCCCCGAAAATCATCCGGCCGTCATCATCATCATCCTTCACCGGTGTGGAAAGCAACGGGAAGCTACCACACTTATAATTCCCTGGTAAAGCTGCGAAGCATAGCATGGAAATGCTATTATTGTAGTGAAAGATCTGCCCTCGAGCAGAATTACTATGGATGGATGTTATTAATCTTACTATTATAGATATAATATTAATGGTCAAACTTTAATTTCGGATTTAATATTTGAGTTCATTATGATTGCTATATTCTAATGTAACATATGTTTGTCCTGGTGAGTGGAAGAGAAAGCATGGCCTTAACTTCACCCAGCTAAATAAATAAGTAATAATAATAATAAATATTTTAGGTGTAAACATCAATAAAACTAAATATATGGTCACGTAGAAATGCATTGTACTATGGAAATGTAGCCTACAGCTAATGACAAATGAACAGTATTTTGAAGAAGTGGCTGGATTCAAATACCTAGGAACAATAATCACAAATAGGAATGAGATGCACAAAGAAATTAAACATGGACTCAATTCTGGAAATACTTGTTATTATGCATTACAGGGACTTTTGTCGTTCCAACTTGTTTAAAAAATGTTAAACTGAAAATATATAAAATTGTTATTCTACTAGTTATATTATATGGATGCGAAACATGGACTCTTACTTTAAGGAAGGAAAGGAGATTACGAGTATTTGAGAATCAAGTTCTTAGGAAAAATCTTGGACCAAAGAGAGATGAACAGACAGGTGAATGGAGAAAACTACGTAAGTGAGCTACATGATCTTTATAGGAAGCCAGATATGATAACAGTCAAGTCTCGTAGACTGCGATGGGCAGAACATGTGGCACGAATGGGGAATGAAAGGCATGCATGGAAGCTTCTTGTAGGGAAACCAGAGGGAAAACGGCAAGTTGATAGACCAAGAATGAAGTGGGAGAATAACATTAACCATGATTTGAGGGAAGTAGATTATACAGGGAATGATTGAAAAACGTTAGCTCAGGATAGGGATGTGTGGAAAGCTTATGCCCGCGCGGCCATGAACCTATGCGTTCGATGGTTCTAGTGAGTTAATTAGTTAGTTTTGTGTAGTTAAGGCCATGTGGCTATCTTTGTCATTCAACAGGACAAACATAGGCCTATGTTACGTCAGAATACAATAGTCACAATAATTATAATTTTGACTTAACCATGATTTAAGGGAAGTATATTATATGTGGATGATTGGAAAACATTAACTTAAGGTAGGGATGTATGAAGAGCATATGTCTGCACGGCCATGAACCTACAGGATCGATAGTGCCATTGTGTTAGTCGTAAATATATGATACGGGACCCACAGCTTGTTTTCTTCCTAATGAATCCATACGCAGGATTTTTAAGCCCTGAAAAATCCATCAACTCAGGCCGGATTTGAATCCGCGAACCTTAAACATGAAGCGAACTTGTAATCAATAGACTACTGGAACCAACGTGGCATATTAAACTTCCTAAGTATTTACAATAGAAAATAAAATATTTGTGTGCAGGTAATAAAATGTAAAGTAGAACGTAATTTAATACTATAAGAATCTAATTAAACAATAATTAAGAATTTAAATATAGGCTGTAATTTGATATATTCACATAAGCAAATCTTTAAAGTTCACTATGATAGTGAGATTTCTTATTACATTTTTATCATCATCATCATCATCATCATCATCATCATCATCATGAACAAATTCGTTTTAGGCCATGTGGCCTGTACGGTAAACCTAGCGAAGATGGTCTTGATCTTTCCACCGATGTTTTGGTCTTCCTTGGTCCCTATGTCCAGTTGGGGTATATTGGAATGCCAATTTTGGAAGTCTTCTCCTCAGATGATTTTTCCAGTCTTGTTGGTATCTTTGTATATCTTCATTTAAACTTGTTACTCCAAGTTTTCCTCTGATAATAGTGTTATTACATTTTTATCTTATATAAATTTACTAGCGAATACCCGACATGCGCTGCTACGCCTAAATAAATGAAAATTAATGTGTTTTTATGTTTAGTTGAATAAGTAAAAGGAAAAATAATTACAAATTTATATTTTTTAGATATCTCGTGCTGATTACCCGGCGTTGCCCAGGAATCTACTTATCCCGATCTTCTTGACATAAATGAGTTGAAAGACAAAAATTAATGTACTTGTTATGATTGGTTGAATAAGTACAATGAAAAATAATTTTAAATGCATATCGTAATTATTTTAAGATTCCCCGTACTGATTACCCGGTGTTGCCCGGGAATCTACTTATCTCGATCTCATCATCATCAACAATCACGAATTAAGCCCATGTGGCTTGTTCCGGTCTAATAGATTCTCATTCAAAAGTTGGATTCATCTCTTCTACGGTCTACCAACATTCCTGCGTCCTTTTGGTTTGTATTTAAGTATACTTTTGGGAATGCGATCATCTTCCATTCTTTGAACATGTCCTTTCCAGTTTTTTCTAGATTCTTTTATTCTATCTAAGAGTTTAAAGATATTTAGCTCATTTCTAATATCTTCACTTCTTCTCTTATCTAGAAGTTTGCAACCAGCCACACTTCTCAGAAATCTCATTTCAACTGCTTCTATGGTCTTCTCTTCTCTTTTAGTTGAAACCCAAAATTCACTACCATACAATGGTAAGGGGACTGCCACTACTTTATAAAATTTTAGTTTTGTTTCTTTTCTTGTGATTTTAAATATCCTTTTGATTGTTCCACATGTATAATTAAATTTATTAAGTTTGTTAAATAGATCTTCATGGCATAAATGAGCTAAAAGACAAAATTCGTTATCGTGAGTTATCCATAAAAGAATACCTGCCATGTGCTGCTATGCTTGCACAGGAATCTACATACTTGTCTCGATCTTCTTGGCATCAATCAAGGCAAAAATGGTTATTGTGAGTTATCCGTAAGAGATAAACATGTGCTGTCGCGGACTTTTTTTGTAAAGCTTTTTGAGATATTCAATTCTGTGTACATTAATTTTGTGTATTTGTAATCGTTTAGGCAGCGTAAGCCATTTAAGCGTCCAAAGAACTACAAACTCTCTTATAGCCTATGTTCATTCGGGGAATCTCCTGAACATTTTTCAAAAAGCGCCATCACAATTGGATTACGGTATGGCCGCGCATAAAGTACGAACAATCAAACAAACATTTTTTATATATTAGATAATATCACCTCTATGTCAACAAGTAGCTCCAAACTCTTTATTTAAAAAAGTATGCATTGGTAATAGTGAGACTTTATTTTACGTTTTATCCTTTCTCATTTCTGTAAGGCTTGCATTTTTGGTAAGAATTATTATTAAAAACATTGTACTACACATTAGAACGTGATCTCCAACCTTTCAAGGCAGGAATTGGATTACGCGTTTCAAAATTTTCTTTGCCCGGAGTGAAAGTTGTATTGAAGCTGAATGAAGGAAGTTTGAACATATTTTGTCATAAACAGCACAAAAATCTATTTTACTTAATTACAGCCTCTAATAACTTTCACAGCTACTTATATCTATTTGGTGAGGTTACTGTACGAGATCAATGCGACGAGCGTTTGCCAGGCACTAGAGTTGCATCTTAAAATGAAGACCCTGTATTTTGTCATACCTATGGCAAGTTTAGTTCAGTTTGTAGTTGCGTTTCAAATAACGAGCTTATGTGTAAGTGAATGGCATATGTATTTCATACATTTGTTTCTTTCTTGCAGAAAGTGTAAAAATGATCCTCATATTACATTTCCATATCTCTAGCAAAATTGTTAGAAACAAGAGTCAAAAATATGTTAAAAAGCTTATAATGCTTACCCTCGTATGAAACGTGGAGGCTTGGACATGAAATGGGCTCCAAAAAAGTATGTGGAACAGCTAAGGAGATGTAGTTAAAGGAAAGAAGCTAGTATGCCCTTTGTTTTTTACAATGATCTGGAATGAATATCGAAACCATGTGGTTGATTGCTAAGTTTGTGTATATTTTGTAACAGGGCACAACACAAAAGCATGAAACAAATCACTTATCTAAATCTGCTGTCAGCAAAAAAAGACCCGCCCCACATGACCCTGGTCTTGTTGTGTCTTCTCCATGGAATATTTTGAAATAAATCATCAGTTTCAAATGGTGGCACTGTTTTAGATACATTCTAAAATGAAGATTTTCAACAACCTCAGCAATTCAAGCAGAGTAAACTTAATTATTTTCTTAGGGACTTAGGTCTTCTAAAAACTTCTGCTGAAATATTGGGGTTCAGACTAAAAGAAAAATAAATTTTCTACCTCCGAAAACATCAATAGCTTGGTATTAAACCGTGAAGAGAAATGAATTGCATATTTCTCTCATGAATAGAATATTACATATTGTCATGGTATTCCTCATTTACTGTCTGTCTTGGGAGGTGCTGAATACTTGCCTGTGATTGAACTTCTCAAAAATTAATCTGAAATATTTACTGCTCTATAATGGGAACAAACAGCAGTTGTAGTTGTCCACTCACTTCATCTCAAGGAAACATATCAGAACTTAAAATTATTTCTAGAAAACTTCAAATATGAAGAACATTTGTAACAGATGTGTGAAAATCTAAATGTTATTGGCATTCTTCGAGATCAACAATCAAATTATATTAAAATACATTGTTTCATATGTGAATGGTAATATAGAGCCTGATATAAACGCTAGACAAGAAAACATTGCAGAGAGACAATCTCATGACAGTGATGAAAATGTAATTCACGAGAGTCTTTTGGGGAAAAAAATCCTATTACCTCCGTTACATAAAAATTAGGCTTAATGAACCAATTCCTGAAAGGTTTAAATAAGGATGGCAACTCCTACAAATACATCTCCTAAATGTACCCTAAACTTTCTGATGCTAAAAATTAAAAAGCAAATATTTTCTGGGCCACAGATTAGGTGGTTGATTTTTGATACTTGAAGAAACAAAAAACAAGAATGGATTAGGTTTGAAAGCGTCGTCAAATATTTTCTAAGTAATTAAAAAAATTCAAAATTGCAGAATTATTGTATAAAATATACTTGAGACATTCCAAAAGCTATAGTGTAATAAGAATATTAATGTCCGTTTTCTATACCCTTATTTGGTCTTTTCCCCCGAAAATGTTGGTTGTGTCAGCTAGAAGCGGGGTGAAAATTGTCATGTAAAGGAGATGGAAACATATTACCATGGAAAGAGGGAATGTCAACATGATAGAAGTCTATTGCTGGTAATTAAAAATAAATTAACCTCAGTCTATTCTTAGAAGAAACTTTAAAAAGTGTTCATTTGAAGATATCAGATGAAAAACTGAGCTAATATTAAAATTTAATTAACAAATACAGTCAAATATTAATTTATGAATATAAGTGTAAAATACTAAAATCTTAAAATTCGTTCTCAGCTAAATCAAATTTTAGTTTAAAAACTTTGCGTCAAACATTATACAATGTAGGCCTCCCAGAAACATATTCCATCATCTTCCAGGGATTAAGCCTGTTGGCTCGTTCCGGTTTCATGAAAGCTAGAATTGTTAAAATTGTTCAGACTATCTTCTGTGTGGGCGACCAACATTTCTCCTTCCGCGCGGTTTATAATTTAGCATTAATTTTGGAAATCTTTCTTCTGGCATTCTATCAATATGTTCTTTCCAGTCTTTCCTATATTTAATTATTTGGGTCTGTAAGTTTGAAAATGTTTAGTTCCTTTCTTATATCTTCATTTCTTTTCTTATCCAGCAGAGTATATCCTGCTATATTTCTTAAAAATCGCATCTCAGCTGCTTCCAATATTTGTTCTTGTCTTTTAGTGATCGTCCAACATTCTGATCCATACATCAATATAGGAACAGCCATTACTTTATAAAATTTAGTTTTTGTTTCTTTTCTTGTGTTTTTAAGGGTTCTTTTAATAGTGCCACACATTAGATTAAATTTATTTATTTTGTCATTAATATCTTCAATTTTGACATATGATACATTGAAACCTAGATATTTAAAACTGTTCACCTGCTCTAAAATTTTATTATCAATTACTATTTTAGCTCTTATGGTGTCATGTCCTTTAAATGCCAAAATTTTAGTTTTATTCTTTGAAATTTTTAAATTGTAATTGGCACTTATTTTTTCCAAATTAAAAATAGCTCTTTGTAGATCATCTTCTGAACTGGAAATCACTACTTGATCATCAGCAAATAATATTGTATCCAACAGTTTATTATTTATTTTAAAATGTTTATTTAAATTAATCTGCCACTTTAACATAACTTCATCTATATATAAATTAAAAAGAGAAGGTGATGAAGGACACCCTTGTCTGACACCACGATTATTTGTTACCATTTTTTGATGTTTAGATTTAAAACCCTTGTCTATTACAATTTTATTACTGACATATAAATTTTGTATAGCCATAATCAAAATACCTTTATTTGTCATTATATCCCATTATTTATTTATATTTACCATATCAAACGCTTTTTCTTAGTCTATAGATCCTATATATGTTGGGATGGTAAATTCTATGTGCTTTTCAAATAATTGAGTCATTGTGAATATACAGGCGGAACAGGATCTTCCTTTTCTGAATCCATTTTGAACATCGAATATGATATTTTCTATAATTATGTTTAAGCGGTTTTTTAGAATATTGGCATACATTTTATAGCACATATTGAATATACTCATTCCTCTATAATTAGAACAATCTTGTCTGTTTCCTTTTTTATACATAGAATATATTTTGGCGATTTTCCATTCTTCGGGTATATATCCAAATTTCCAACACACACACACACACACGCACGCGCACGCGCACACACACACACACACACACACACACACACACACACACACACATATATAATCTAGCAGACGAACCTTTAGAGAAAAGATGCATATTTAATTAATTCTATGTTCATATTATCGATACCCGGTGTCTTTTTGTTATGGGAATGGTCAATAGAAGTTGTTAATTCCTCTATGGTTATTAAATCTACGTGTTCATCTGTTTGTATTATTTCTTCTTCATTTTCTTCTGAATGTTTTTCTGTTCATAATTCTTGATATTATTCTATCCATTTTTCTCCTGAAATGTTATTTAATTTAAGTGTATATCTTGTTTCATTATTTAAATGTTTCATAATTTTGTATGCCTTTTCTTGTTTTCCATGTACATCGTGTTCGATATCACTTAGATATTTATCCCATATTGTTCTTTTAGTTTTTCTAACTTCTCTACGAACTATTGCGCTTTTTCTTTTGTATTCAATTAATGATTCATTTGTTTTCCTATTAAGATAGGCCGTTTTCTTTTCATTTATTAGATATTTTAAGTCCTCATTCCAAATTTCTAAAAAAATCAAAAAAGTCTAAATTATATAAAAAATTCAACGGTGGTTTACCATTAATTTTAAAACTATTAATTAAGTGTGGTTATGAAAAATATAAATTTACATTCAATAATAACATATTTTTAATAGGACCGACAGTAAGAATGTATTTTTATTAGTTTCCATATTGTGAAAAATTGGTATGCAATATAAGAAAACTGAGTTCATATTTAAATTCAACATGGCTCTATTAGGCCTATTCGAATATAAACCCCATAAGAAAAATATAAAATTTGTATCCCAATATTTTAATTGCTATTTTTTACCTTTAAATTGGCATTGCATCCTATAATATACTCACCATCAACATCATCATAGTACATTCACGAATTTAGGCCATTTGTTGACCTGTTTCGGCCTCAAGAGAAACACCATCCAAAAGTCTTTTGAGTGGACGTCCTGGTCTTCTTCTTCCTGCAGGTTGATATCTTAACATTTGTTTGGGTATCCTGCGATCTTCCATTCCATGAACATGTTGCATCCATCTTGACTTATAATCAGAAATTTTGTTTTCTGAAGGTTCCATGTGTAATTATTCTAAGAGTCTTCATTTTTTTTTTTTTGTGATCTAGTAGAGTGTATCCTGCAGTCCTCCGAAGGTATCTCATTTCAGCAGATCTAAGTATCTGTATATCCTTCTGTTTCAACTTCCATACTTCACTACCATACAAAAGAGTTGGAAGAGCCAGTGTTTTATACACTTTTAGTCTTGAATGATTTTGAACTAACTGTGGCTTGAAGATAGAATTTATTAACCCTAAAATTCTTTAAAATGTGATATTTTTGCATTTACATCCTTTTCTTCTTCATATGAGATATTGCATCCTAGATATGTAAAATTATTCATCTGCTCCAAAATTTTATTGTCAAGTACAATTTACTTCTGACAGGATCTACACCTTGAAATGCCATAATTTTTGTTTTCTCTGTAGATATCTTCAATCTATATTATTCTGTAATTTTGTTAAGTTCATACAGACTTTTCTGCAGATTATCTTCTGAATTTGTAATTATTATTTGGTCATCTGCAAACAATAGGGTGTTAATTTTTGTATTTTCTGATATTCTTATTTCAAATTCTTATTTCATTTATATTTTTATTCCGGCAACATATTACTTCGTTGATATAAATCGCAAAGAGTTTTGGGGATAGGGAGCAGCCTTGTCTCACACAACGATTTATAATTCTTTCTTCACAAATTCTGTTAATTAATTTAATCTTTATGGTGTTGTCTTTGTAAATATTTTGTATGTTCTGCAGAAGTAAATTTGGTATATTTCTGTCTTCCAATATATTGAAGAGTTTTGATCTCTTGACTGTGTCGAATGCTTTTTTCAAAATCTATGAAAACAAAATGTGTTTCTGCGTTGAATTCTATTCTTTTTCAAGCAATACTAGTTTAACAGAAAATGCTGAATCAATACAAGATCGTCCTTTCCTAAATCCATTTTGACATTCCATAAGGAACATTTCGCTGAAACTTTTCAATTTTCCATTTAAAATGTCAGTATAAATTTCGTAGCATGTGTTTAACAAACTGATTCCTCTATAGTTGTCCATTTTTTCTCATGTCTCCTTTCCTGAACATGGGTATAACAATGCTTGTCTTCCTTTCTTGTGGTATATCTGCATTTTTGAATACATTATTATTGAAGAAGGACAACAGTCTTTCATGGTACTGTTTGCCTGCATAACAATTCAGAATTCAATCCATCTGTACCAGTTGCCTTCCCATTTTTCAATTTCTTTAAACTATTGTTCAATTCTTCCAATGATATTATGGAATCTTTCTCATTATTATTTCGGAAAATTGTATCTTCATAACTATTGTCAGTCCACAGACTTTTATAATAATTGAAAAATTCTTATTTTGTTATTCCGCAATTAATTTTGGTAGATTTGTTAATATCTTTATTCAAATGTTTTAGTATTTTGAAGGTATTAGGTTGGAGCCTATGCAAGTCTGATTCTAAATGTGTAACAAAATTTAACCATGTTTTCCTATGTCTCTTTCTTATTTCCCTCTTAACAGTAGCTCTACAGCGCTTGAATTCCATTTCATTTTCTACTTTCTTTGTGTTCAAATATTTTTTATAAGCTGCATTTTTCTCTTCAATCAATTGTTTTATTTGGTCATCCCAGATTTTTAGAGTTCTATTTCTTCTTTGTTGTATATTTACTTTTCCTAAAGTTTCATTAGCTGCATTTTGAATATTCATTTTAATGTTTCTCCATTCTTCTTCGACATCATTACTTTCTGGAGTTGTAGCCATATATTGCTGAATTCTTCTCAAATATAACCATTTAATGTTGTCATCATAAAATAATTTTACCTTGTACTGTTGTTGTTTTTCTTTTTTAACCATCTTGGTGGAAATCTTATTTTTTGCTTCTACTAGGTAGTGATCTGAACGAATATCATATCCTCTGTAGGCTCTGACATCGATAAACAATTTAAAAATCTTATTATTTGCAATTAAATAATCAATTCTTGATTTTGAGTCCTGAAGATGCCATGTATACTTATGTATGTTTCTATGATTGTAAAATGTATTCGTTATTCTCAGTTCATTGTATATAGCAAAATCTGTTAATCTTGTCCCATTCCTATTGCTGGTTGGTTCACCAAATGTTCCAATATTATTGTTGACTTGAGCATTGCCCACTCTGGCATTTAAATCTCCTATTATGAGAATGTAATCATTTATATTTATTTTGCTATAAATTTCTTGTAATATTTTATAGAATTCTTCATTATCTTCTTCGCGGCCTTCCTCTGGCGCGTATACACCAAGAACTGTCAAATTACCTCTACTTATTTTCAGTCGAAGCTCTAATATTCTTTCATTCCAGTAAGTGTAGTGTTGAATTTTATTTCTTGTGGTTTTATTGATTGAAATCATGACTCCAGCTTGTCCATGGGTTTTCCTGTCGACACCGCTATATATTTGTACATAATTTTGTGTTTCTTTCGTTCCTTTAAGTTTCTTCTTGGTTTCTGTAGTTACTGCAATATCAATGTTTCTATTCTTAAATATTAGATAGATAGATAAATGGAATTTATTGCCCTTTTTTCAGAAGAAAGAAAATACATATGCATTTACATTGCGCACGGGCCTGCTTGGCCGTACGTGCATTATTTTTCCGATTGAGGGTCTTTCCACTTTTCAATTTCAGCAGCGGTTGCCCTTTTACGCAGCCAGCTGCCTGGCCTTCACAACATCCACATGTGTCAATCACAGAGGTAGATGATCAACAGCCAGTGTAGGGGTGACATGTGGTTAGCATGTCGAGTCCCCCAGCCGTTATAGCTGGTTCCTCAACCTGGAGCCGCTACTTATTGTAGCTACCCAATTGCCTCACGATGCTGGGTGGGCACCGGTCCCATACTGGCCGAAATACCATGAGAAAATTTCTTCCCCCATGGAGACTCGAACCAGCGCAAGTCCCGTAGCTCTGCGCCAAGGCTTCCTACCTTAACCGCTCGGCTACGGCGCGGGACGCATTATTTTTCCATTAATAAAAAATAGAACTAATAATATAAACAAATACCTACAAATACACCTGTATCAAAAACAATAAGAGGCTACATATAAGTAAAATCTATGTCTACACTACATCACAATAATACATATCTACACTCATCCATATTCCGTACATTGATATTAAAAAAATGCTAGAAAACAAATTAGAAAAAAAACACACACACATACACCCACACACCCCCACACATATGCACACCGCACGCTCATACCCCCTCCCCCGTCCCAGACTATTCAACTTATCAGACCTACTTATTATATAATATAATTCAAGATCGAAAACAAAGACCATATTGAGATTCTTCTTATTGATAATACATATATCTACAATCTACAATTTTGTTATATCTCAATTTCCTTACTGTACCCAAAAATTTGCATGATTTTGATTCACTCTCGATCCGTCCTAAAAGATCCCAACACGCCACTCTCCCTCGATCCGACCTGAGAAATCTCTCCGGCAGCATCTGTAATCTAAGTTGTTCTGTCTCTCTACAGAATGCTATAATATGCTGCCAGTTTTCATGGTCATCGCATAGCGGGCATAGTTTAATGCCTTCATCATTTGTTAAATTATGGGCCATCCATCCCCCAAATGAAACCATGCAATAGCACTTCTATCATCCCCATCCAAAGAGTCAATATATTTCTCCCTTCCCCACGAAAGTTTCAGTTCCGTCTGCAGGGTGAGCGATATTTTCTGGCTACACTCGGCTTCTATATACTGCCTGTCTATATCGATTAGTCTCTTCTTAACTCTCCTCCAAACATTTCTATTATTCCGCGTACTTCTCTCCCATACCCAACCCATCCCTATGCCCTTCAATCCCCTTTCTACACCGATTATCCAATTTCCCGAAACACACTACCTTTTCTGTCTATTCTTAAATATACTGTCTAGTTCCTCTTCTTTTTCATGGATGCTTCGGACATTCCAGGTTGCATATCTTACAATATAATTGTGCCGTTTTCTTTTAACCGTATTTCTTTGCTGTGGGTCGTCATATTTCAATTCCTTCTGAATTTCTTTCGTGTTGAGACTTGTAAGTAAAGTTGAAGTTCCTTAGGACGGGTTACTGGCCCGACGCTAAGTAGTCCAGTGGTAGGGCTGCTACCTTTTAGTCTCTGGACAGACATCAGAATACCGCATTTACTTAGTACCCGATGGAACGGTTATACCGCGTGACTCGTCCTCAGAGCCTCGTTTGTGAAAACGGGTTGTACCACGAGAAGGTGAGGATGAGAATTGGGTAGGAGAGGTTATATACACGTCACTACCCCTTACAACCCTATAATATACTTAACTTATTTAATGTTGTTTATAAAATAATAGAAAAACAATTTAGTAGTAATTACTTAAATTTGTGTCAAATTACGTAATAATGTACAATAATAACTTACTTTTACATTATTTTGTTTTCACTACAGTCTGAAACATTTAAATAACTAGCACGAGAAATTGTTGTTTGCCAATTCAATAATCTGCTTTTGCAATTTTCATTTCTATTATTTTATAAACTTTGTATCAACTTTTATAAGATTCATGATGTGTTCCGTTGAGGTATTATTCAAAATTTAAAATATAAAATTATGGAATATTCACCTGAAAGGTCCATCTCCTCAATTTAATTAATTATTTAACTGTAGCGCTTTCGGAACTTGTCCCATCATCGGCAGGATTCAAAACTGGTGTTTCACTGAAGATCTGGTAGAGGGGGTTACAAGTATTGGGTTTATCAGATTGTCGTTGTTGTGAGCTGCTTTCATGATTTCCAATATTGAAAACACCCTAACAGTAACGCACAGAGAAAATAATCCAGCGAAGATAAACGTACTCGAAGAAATGGAAATCATGAAAGCAGCTCACAACAACGACAATCTGATAAATGAAAACGAACCCAATACATGTAACCCCCTCTACCAGTTCTTCAGTGAAACACCAGTTTTGAATCCTGAAAGCGCTACAGTTAAAAATAACTAATTAAGTTGAGGAGACGGACCTTTCAGGTGAATATTCCATAATTTTATATTTTAATTTTAAACTTTGTATGTAAGATTATTTTGATTCATTGGGTTGTCTATTTATTAATTTTCACGTGCAATAGGCTTAATTCAAAGCAACAATTGGATATGAAAACAGATCTTTTCAGATAAAAGTGCAAGTTGTTAGAGAATTTCTACGTAGTAACTGTTCACTTTAAATTGATTCATTCTGTAAGTTTATCTAAAGAAAGCTGAAGGCATTGTCTAGGCCTGATTCACACTCGCATTAACATTAATTTAATGGTTGTTCCGGGGTTTTGTTTTAATTTTAACGATCTTTCTTAACGCATATTTAGTACCGGTTCCAAGAAACCGGATGTTTTCTCCAGTTTCTTCATATGAAATCATCCTATTTACATATTTCAGTGGAAATATTTCAGCCAACTTTCTTTTAAATAGGAACATACCATGTATGAGATCACCTTATTAACTCTTTCTGCCTCAAGGTGATTCAACGCTTTAACGTCATAAAACTGATCTCATAATTGTATTTCAAAATTGCAAAAATAAGCTTTTTGTCCTTTCGTAATATTGAAACTAATATACTCAGGCAAGCTATTGGTATGCAATAGCTAATACAACCAAAGAGAATCTGTTTTTCCTGAACCGGGATTTGAACTCAAGATCTGTAGCCGGTTGGTAGGCTAAGGTCCTTCTAGGCCTGTCAAGCAATGGAGGTACGCCTATTATGTGTGTGTCCTTTGATTTCAAAACCCGTGTTTCACTTCATTATTTTATTTATTTATTTATTTGTTATGTATTTTGAACTCAAAACCCATTTTCACTTCCGTATTTTAGTATTGCTCTTGACTCAATAGTGTGGAATCTTAATGGAGCTAGTATTTATTCTATTATATATATATATAGTGTAAAATGCTGTCTTGTCACGCAGCGGGCCCAAGTTCGATTCCCGGTCGGAACAAGCTCCTGGATGAGGTTTTTTCGGGGTTTTTCCTCACCTGTAAGACAAATGTCAGGAAGCTTAGAGCCTAACGGTCCTCGAAAATCATCCGGCCATTATCATTATCATCATCATCCTTCACCGGTGTGGAAAGCAATGGGAAGCTACCACACCTATAATTCCCTAGTAAAGCTGCAAAGCATAGCATGAAAATACTATGATTGCAGTGAAACACTTGCCCTCGGGCAGAATTACTATGGATATATATATATATATACACATACCATCCCTTGTACAAAACACCAGATTACGTTTATATAACACTTTGGCTAGACCAGTGTTGACCTATGGTAGTGAAGCATGGACACTAAAAAGACAACATGAAAGCAGAATAACGGCTTGTGAAATGAGATTCATTGCGCAGAACAGCGGGTTACACCAGATGAGATTGGAAAAGGAACACTGATATCTTAAAAGAATTGAAGACTACGCCAATTTGGAATATATTAAACAGTACCAACTAAATTGGAAACACCATCTTGAAAGAATGATTTCAAATCGGATCCCCAAAGCTGTTTATAATTATATACCAAGAGGACGAATATCACTGGGCCGTCCTTTGAAACGCTGGAAGGAAAATGTTCTATAGGATCGTAACAGGCCTTGGCCTAATACATGGAAGGAAGAAGAATAAATAAATAAATAAATAAATAAAATAAATAAATATATATATATATATATATATTTAGAAAGTTTTCTTTGGCTCTTCCGTGTCCATGACCCAAACTCTCTTAATCCTACTTATATCCGCTCAAATCTACAATATAACATATAGGCCTATATATATATATATATATTGATCTCAAACCCATGTTGCTCTTGATGCAATAATGTGGAATATTATTGGGGGTCCAGTATTTATTATATATTTATATATTATGTATTTTGATTCATATTTCAGTATCGCTCTTGATGTAGCAATAACGTATCTTAGTAAGACTAGTATTTATTTTATTCTTGTTATATAAAATGTCAAAATAATTAAATTGGTGAAAGTGGTCCAGAAGCAAGGACTGTAAAATTGCCTATCTATATGGAACAAGAATTGCAGCAATGGCAGTCAGAGCGTAACTTCTGGTTATAAACGTTTAAGCCGTAGTTCAAAATACTGTTGTAACATTTTTATAAACTGTAACTGTTTCCCGTCGTTCCAATCCAAGGGCATTTTGTACACATGTTGTGATCAGTAAAGCTCAAAGTTGTAGTCCGAAATTTCTAGAATTTAATGAAACTTGTTTGTACGACCCGTCGGACGCGTTCGGTGCGTTCCTACACTTGATATATAATTGCCAGAAATGTGCTAAGTAGGCGTGGTTTCTTTTTACATTTCACAAATCACGGTAAAACGAGTCCGGCAGTTATAATTTATCTTTCGAAATAATTTTACTCACCGGATAAATTTCATTATTTTACTGAGATTTAACTCAAGAACTTCGGACCAAGAAGCGGGCGCCACCTAGACTACGAAAGCTAATAAACCTTCATTTATTTACTTAGCCTGGTGTACTTAAGGTCATGTGGCCTTCTCTCATTCATCAGGACAAACATAGCCCTATGATACATTAGAGTACAACAATCGCAATAATTCTAATTATGAATATGAAATGAAAATGTTGTCATAAGTAATGTCACGAGTGATTCCAAATTCTCACTTCGCGAGTCGTGAATTTATCGATAATTTGGAAATCACTTGTGGCATTTGTTAGGACTATTTAACGAATAAAATTAAGCTGTTTACTCACAAATCATTATTTAACTATAGATATTTAAAAATATTTATATGTATTTAATGTAAACGGCGATGTTTAAAACAAATGAGAAACCATTGTTATGCTTCAACTGCTTCTTTTGTTTATCACTGCAACCAGATCATACTATTTATTGCCAAAGGAACGCAATATTGTAAGAAAGCTCTCCAGTAGAGAAAAAAATGAAACACATCAAGATGTATATTAATTCATTTCTGATGTCGTATGAAGTAAATATGACAATTATATTTTTCTGGATTATTACCTGGGAAAAAATACATTTAAGAAAGTTCAAACAGTGGTTTCTTTTTTTGGTGGTATAATCAATTGCTACAAATGCTTTTATATTAACTCCTGCATGCGCTATGTGTTGACATTCATGCACTATCTATACAATCTGATAGCCGTATTTCTTATAGAGTCAGTCACTGCAAAATAATGCTTATGGCCTATTCACAATGTTAAAAAGGAGGTGCTTTCTTTATTATGATAAACTTTAGTTGGTAAATTCTAGGCGAAACACGACTGTGATTTGTTGCAAGTAAAAAATAATTGAAATGTGATTGGTCGTTGACTCCCATTTGGGGCATGAGTTAAATAGTCAATAAAAATATTGATAACATAATAATATTAGTCTAATGACAAAATTAAAACTAAAAATAGTAATAAAATGTGTACACATACAAGGAATATCATTGCTGACAGTCACTTCGAAGACTTACTCAGCATGGTTGACATTCAAGTCAGTCGCAGCCAATTTCCTTGGAAATTATAAATATCCTGACTATGTAAATGTGCAGAAGTGCATCAGTGCGTACAGCTTGATGGGTTGCAACGTGTCCCTCAAAATTAATTTCCTCCCCTCACATCTCGACTTCTTTCCCGAGAACCTAGGTTCTGTCAGTGATGCACGTGGCGAACGTTTTCATCAGGATATCTGATCATGGACTCATGCTATCAGGGTCGATGGAATGCAGCAATGTTGGCTGACTACTGCTGGATGCTTCAGCATAGAAGCAAGTCTACAGCCAAGAAATTTAAACCAAATTAACTTTAAATTAAGGAACTTTGTTATACATGTGGTCTCGAGGTAGCGTGCTGCCTTGTCAGGCAGCGGGCCCGGGTTCGATTCCCGGTCAGGACAGGCTCCTGAGTGAGGTTTTTTTGGGGTTTTTCCTCACCTGTAAGACAAATGTCAGGAAGCTTAGGGCCCAACGGTCCCCGAAAATCATCCGGCCATCATCATCCTTATCATTATCATCATCATCCATTATCGGTGTGGAAAGCAACGGGAAGCTACCACACATATAATTCCCTAGTGAAAGACCTGCCTTTCGGGCAGAATTACTAAGGATGGATCGATGTTATACCTATGTGTTTTACATGTGTACTATACTTTAAAAAAGATGATGCTATATAGTATATGTTAATTAGTACTCCATTCAGCAATATGTCTTCTCTTGTAAGTCATGTTTCCCTTAATAGAGATTTAGGCGCTCTCCCCCTATAGGGAAGAATTTGAACCATACTAATTTAATTACACTTTTTTCGTACAGATGTCATTTGAGTGGTCCGTGGTCAGCGTTCCGCCTCATACTGACATCTAGCAAACCAAGGTAGTACTAGGACGGGAAAATTCGGTAAATTTTGCTTAGAGGCCTTTTCATTCAGGCTTAAGGATCTTTTCCGAGCCTGAAAATCTTCAGACTCGGGACCCACGGCTTAAAGTCCCTCCCGGAGGACTTGCTCCTTGGATTTTTCTCAGCAATATGTGCTCTACTGCCTGTGAGAGTTTGCCTTGCTACAATGTTAAGCATATATAGATAGATAGATAATGGAATTTATTGCCTTTTTTTTCAGAATAAAGAAAATACATATGCATTTACATTGCGCATGGGCCCGCTTGGCCGTACGTGCATTATTTTTCCATGAATAAAAAAATAAAACTAATAATATAAACAAATACCTACAAATGCACCTGTATCAAAAAACAATAACAGGCTACATATAAGTAAAATCTATGTCTACACTAAATCACAATAATACATATCTACATTCATCCACATTCTGTACATTAATATTAAAAAAATGCTAGGAAACAAATTAGAAAAAAACACACACACATACACCCACACACCCCCACACATATACACACCGCACGCTCATACCCCCCTCCGCCCGTCCTTGCAGACATTAAATGCACTATCAGACTATTCAACTTATCCGACCTACTTATTATATAACATGATTAAAGATCGAAAACAAAGACCATGTTGAGATTCTTCTTATTGTTAATACATATATCCTTAATCTACAATTTATCTTGGTACGTGGTAGTGTGCGGACGTGTTTTCAGTTCTCGAGAACAGTGCGGTGTTGTCAAATTGTAAAAATGCTGGAAGAGATGAGGAGAGAGATGGCCCAGGGATTCCGAAAGACGGAGGACATGGTGTCTATGGTAAACTCTGTCGTGAAGAGGGTTCAAGAAATGGAGGTAGCCTGGTGTAGTGTGGAAGACAGAGTGAGGTGGCTGGAAGAAAAAAAAAAGGACTATCTAGAAGCATATATAGATGGTTAATGTCATATATCTCAAGAACGGTGGGTGATAGAGACAAGCGGTTTTCATATTTTGAATCAGCATGTTTCAATTATCGTAAAACAAGTGTTGGATACCAAGATACCCGCCGAAAGTTTTTTTTTTTGTTTATGTGTGTAATTAAAATTAAAACTAAAAGTAGTAATAAAATGTGTACACAAACAAGATAAATTAAATGATTCGGTAGACGGTCCATTCAATGTAGTAGACATTCCACGTAACATAACTAGGCGTGAACAAAGAATACCATTCGTTATTGACATTCCTACGCCCAATGAGCTTGTGTCTAAACAATAATAGCAATATAAGCGTAAAAAATGTAACAATTGTGACAACATAATTATGTTTAACATAAATATATGAGATGACGAGAATTCGTTACTTTCACATGAACAGTTTAACAACCCTTGTTTCCACCTGCGAAACCTCTCAATGCTGACCGCATATCTCAATGGCTATTTGGTTGCCTAACCAGAAGTTGAACGACTTGAGTCACACGCACTATACATGGCAACATTTTCAAGGAAAAATAATGAGATGTAATAAACTAATCTATCGGTTATCCAATAATATAACACACTAGTTTAAAATATTGGTCAATCTTAATACTATTTTCATTAAGTAAAATAAGTTATTTTTAATTGCTAAAAGAATATTGTAATGTAATATGGAATTTATTGTCTTTTCAAAAGAAAGGAAATACATTTGCATTTATATTGCGCATGGGCATGCTTGGCCTTACATGCATTATTTTTACATGAATAAAAAAAATAAAAAATAAACATAATATAAACAAATACATACATGGCTACACACCTAAATAAAAATGTATAACAAATGAATATATATATATATAAACATCTATGTCTACACTACATACACAATAATACACATTTACGTTCATCCATGAAAATACCATGTGTTTAGATATAAAAAGGTATCATATTGTATATTAATAATTTAAAAAATTGCTACAAAACAAATGAATTAAAACAGAGAAAAAACACACATATACATACACACACCCCCATACATATACTCACGCGCGCGCGCGCTCATAAACCCCCCCCCCACGCTGCAGATATCTAATGCACTATCAGGCTATTAAACTTATTAAGACTAGTTATTATATAATATAATTGAAGATCGAAAACAAAGACCATATTGAGATTCTTATTATTGATAATATATATGTCCTTATTGATCTCCAATTTTGCTAAACCTCAATTTTCTTACTGTGCCCAAAAATTTGCATGTTTTTACTTCACTCTTGACCCGTCATAAAATATTCCAGCACGCCACTCTCACACGATTCAAGCTGAGAAATCTCCTCGGCAGCAACTGTAATCTAAGTTGCTCTGTCTCTCTACAGAATGGTATAATATGTTGCCAGTTTCACAGTCATCGAATAGAGGGCACATTTAATGCCTTCTTCACTTGGTAAATTATGGGCCATCCATTCCCCCAAATGAAACCATGCAATAGCACTTCTATCATCCACATCCAAAGAATGAATATACTTATCCCTTCTCCACGAAAGTTATAAAATAATATTATTACTAAAAGTTTTAAGTTAGTCTGTTATTAAACAATTTTTCACTGTTTTTAAACGAAGTTATAGTTCAGAAGTCTCTGACATAGGGCGGAAGAGAAATTTTCTGGCAAGTGAAACTTTTGAAGATAGTGAGTAATACACAGTATATTGATGAGGAATATAGAAAACTATCCTGATAGTATCGGGTGCCTAAATTTTGTGTGTCGGAGAGTCTATTGAAGCGATGTGATAAGTAATTGGGCGATTATGTGTGTAGTGTTTTATAGAAAAGATATAAATGAACAGTTCTAAGACCTAGTAGACGAACCATGACAGTTGTTCCAGGGACGTGCAACGTGATCAAATCTGCGAATACCATTACAAATACGGAAGAATTGTGAATACATTGAAGTCTTTGAGTGAAAAAAGTAGGCCTATTTAGGTATGTAAAAAAAAAGTATTACAACAATCAAAATGGTAATTTCAAGTGTTTCTACTAAAATTTTCCTTGCAGCGAATGGTAAATAAAATATTGGCGATTTTAATGAATTAAGTTAATTATTGAGAAGATGTGTGTGTAAATAGTGTGTTTCGTTTTAATGTTGTGATGTCTCGGAAAAGCCCTGACATTTATCTGATCACTTATTCGGGAAGGCCCTCCACATCCTTGTGTGGTCAAAAAAAAAAATATGTGTGTGATGCACATTTTCAGTATCATGGCCTAGAGGTCAGCGTTTCTGACTATACTTCATGAGTTTCCGGGTTCGATTCCGTGTAAGACCATAGGAATTTTTCCCTAAAGGGAACTGTGGTTGCCCATGGTAGATTAAGTTTAGGTTAAGGACTCTCCTGGCGTTCCATTATCAATTATCATCCGCCATATCATCGGGGTAACATAACTCCGTGTATCAGGTGCTCCAGCCTAGGAAATTGATTACAATTCCGCCATTGTCAGGGAAGAAAGTCAGAAAGTCATAAAAGACAAGCTGGTGGCATTGGACAAAAAAACAAATCTCTCTCACGATAAGTCGTGCCACTATAAGACCTAGTTAGCGTGTGATGTGTAAACAAATACCTATAAGGTGAGAGGTTAAACTGAGATAAAGAAGAAGAAGAATTGTTGAGAAGACATTTGCAGGTGTAATTTATTTGTATATTCCAATTTAATTATTAACGTCAATCGACCTGTTCATTAAGATGGATTAAGCTTCAACATCTTTTATTTACTTATATGCTTAAAATGTATCCATGTTTTTTTATCAAGAATAATTTTATTTATATTAAAATCGTTCTATATGTTTGTTCAAAGAACTGTACTTATTATAATGTCACAATGGCCTATCCAAGCGTATTATTATGCTTATTGGATTTTTAAACGTTTCCTTAGGAGCGCTATTCAACAAATTATCTGAGTATAAAAATATTAGAACATTAAATTATTTTGGATATTTAAATCATTAGAGTATCTAGCTTTAGTTTGATGAGTCGGTAATGCAGCTTTCTACACGAGTGATTGAATTAAGTATGCAAAAAATATGTTCTCTATTTAATAGGTATTTACAGCTGTTTGATTATTTTATTTAAGGTTTAATATCCACACATCCATCATATTTTATATTGATCAAAATTTTCTGAAATATCTCACCCAGTTCTAGTCGAATGTAGCCTTATTATTATCATAAAGTAAAGTAAAAGTAAAGTAATCCCACAGCAGGCCTCGGGAGGCCCTTGGGGTAGTAGGAGGTTAAGGCTCCCACTTTTTCTAGACAATCGGCACTAGATGCCAGCCGGGTTGTCAGCCCTGCGTGACGGCCGCCTTTATCCCAGAACAAGCGTCTGGTACTCATTTCCGTTAGAGGCTGAGTCGACCCCAGGGCCATAGTGCCGCCAAAGGTTTTGGCCAGTTTAAAAATCCTGACCCCACCGGGACTTGAACCCTAGACCTTCCGACTTGTAGCGAAGTGCCTTAACCACTACGCTATGGCGTGCCCCCTAAAGTAAAGTGATCCCACAACAGGCCTCAGGAGGCCCTTGGGGTAGTAGGAGGTTAAGGCTCCCACTTTTTTTAGACAATCGACACTTTATGTCAGCCGGGTTGTCAGCCCTGCGTGACGGCCGCCTTTACCCCCAGAACAAGCGTCTGGTACTCATTTCCGTTAGAGGCTGAGTCGACCCCAGGGCCATAGTGGCCGCCAGAGGGTTTGGTCAGTTTAAAATCCTGACCCCAACGGGACTTGAACCCTCGACCCTCCGGCTTGTAGCTCAGTGCCTTAACTACTACGCTACGGCGTGCCATAGATATGCTAACTTTTGCTATACAAGCGATATTAATATTTGTAAATATCATATTACTTGGCTAAATATATTTTTGACCATGAAAACCCCTGGACGAAACTCATCAAATGACACATGCGATTCTGTATTTAGGTTAATTGCAACTACGAGTTTCTGATGACTTGAAATGATTGATTATGACTTTTTAGCATTTATTTGCACTCCATATTTCTCTAAGGAAGCCATTACGAGTCAAGATACTCATTAAGTTTGGCAACAGCGTTGTTTAGAGAATGCTTGTCTGCATTAATGTCCTTACGTTGAAAAAGAAAGATACACAATATAAGTAAGAAAGATAATGGGGTAATTAACATTTCCCGCCTCTCCTCAAAAGGAAACACCAAAGACTTCCCTTAACATTAATATAATTACAAATTTATTTCACTATAATTTACCTATTAATGAGGAGGCACTAAGAAATTGGGGCTGTAAGTAAACATCAATAAAACTAAATATATGTTCACACATAGAAATATATTATAGCCTATAATGGAAATGGACAGCTAATGAAAAATGAGAGAAATTTTAAAGAAATGGCTGAATTCAATAACCTAGGAACAATAATTACAAACAGGAATGAGGTTCAGATAGAAATTAAACATAGGCTCAATTCTGGAAATGCATGCTATTATGTATTACAGGGTCTCTTGTCTTTCAAAAAACCATTAAACTGAAGAAATTTAAAACTGTTTATTTAACAGTTATTTAGATGGATGTGAAACATGGATTCTTACTTTAAGGAAGGAGAAAAGATTACGGGTATTTGAGATAAACTTCTTAAGATGAGTATTTTTGGAGCAAACAAAGATGAACAGACAGGCGAATGGCGAAGACTACATAACAGTGAGCTACATGTTTTTTTAATGGGAAATCACATATAATAAGAAAAATTGTCTCGTAGACTACGATTAGCAGATAATGTGGCACGAATGGGGATTGAAAGAGGAGCATTGAAACTAATTGTAGGAAAACCAGAAGGAAAGTGCCCAGTAGGCAGACCAAAAATGAGGTGATGTAAATAACATTAACCATGATTTGACAACAGTAGATTATAAGGGAATGATTAGAAAGCATTAGCTCAGAATAGGGATGCATGGAGAACTTGTGTCGCGCAGCCATGAACCTACAGGTCCGATGCATAACTTATCTATTAATGAAATAGAAAAGTATTTAAATACAAAAATATACATTTAATTTATAAAATACTAGCAAATATCTGGCGTGCGCTACTACCCCTAAATAAATACAACGTGTTTTTATATTTATTAGAAGAAATAAAAAAAAATTAAAATTTTGTATCTTATTTTTTTAAATACCTCATGCTGATTACCCGGTGTTGCCCGGGAATCTACTTATCTCGATATTTTTGGCATAAATGAGCTGAAAGACAAAAATGGTTATAGTGAGTTATCCGTAAAAGAATATCCGCCGTGTGCTGCTACGCTTGCCCGGGAATCTACTCATCCTGATCTTAGCATAAATGAGCTGAAAGACAGTGTTTATTGTGAGTTATCCGTAAAAGATAGACATATGCTGTCGCGGACATTTTTGTAGATTTTTTTAGATATCCAAATCTGTGTACATTAATTTGGTGTATTTGAATTGGTTTAGGCAGCGTAAGCCATTTAAGCGTCCAAAAAGCTACTTTTTTTTAGTACAGTGATGCCATTGTTTTAAGCTTCGGTCCTATAGTACGTAGGTTAATTTGTTGTATACGTTAATTGTCCTAGAAAAATTCTCTAAATGATGGGGGGGGGGAAACATTCGAATAGGACAAGTAGTTTTTCAATCCATAAAGGACAAACGGACAGAAACTCGTTTTTATGTAGCCCATAAAGATTATACAAAAAATTAAGATTATGAGACACATGTTGTTTGGTCTCATCAGTTAGATTTAAGTTTGAAACTTTTAAAAATCATTCAATATTATTATACGAATAAAAAAAAACGGAAGGTATGTTGTGAAGGTCGCGCCCTCCCAATTGCGGGATCTCACTCTATAGTAGTAACCTTAATACGATGATTACAACAGTATTTCAAATGTGCGTCAACTATTTTTTTAATAATAGGTGTAACTTACTGTAAGACGATACTCTAAGAATATATATATATATATATATATATATATATATATATATATATATACACACATACACATTGTATTTGATTAAAAATAGTTGGAACTTCATAAGACGACCTTACGCCATTAAATTACTATCATTACTATTTGAATGGAATAACTAAAATTGCGAGATTTATTGTACGTTGAATTATGATATACATTATATTAAATCACATATTTTATAATTGGATTAGAAGCCGGTTAGTCTACACTAACTGACTCATATATATGGCTACCTTCCTCATCATATTCTTCTTCTTATTCATCTTCTACGTCAAACTTTAGGCTTATTTACTAGCCTGTTCCGGCTCCAAATTGCTGTTGTTTCCATCTTTCCTTTGGTCTTCCAAACTTCTTCTTCCTATTGGTGAATAGTTGTATGCTGCTTTTGGTATTCTATTTTCAGTCATCCTTGCTAAGTGTTCTTTCCAGTTTGTTCTGTATTTCACTATTGTTGTGTTTAATTCCTCTACTTTTAGTTGTTGTCTTATTTCTGTGTTGTGTTTTTTGTC
The DNA here is from genome assembly GCA_030220185.1 of Diploptera punctata. NCBI lineage: Eukaryota > Metazoa > Arthropoda > Insecta > Blattodea > Blaberidae > Diploptera > Diploptera punctata. The sequence continues at coordinate 68,898 of JASPKZ010008658.1, read as the reverse complement.
TGTTCTGTGATATCCTCCTGCTATTGGTCTGAGGAATTTCATTTCAGCAGCTTGTATTCTGGTAGATTGTTGACCTTTATTTGTGGAATTTGAGTTTTTCTTCAAATCGAAAACACTTGTTGGCTACATTATTAAGATTAGAGTTTATTGTACTTTCACTTTATCTCAATCAATAATTTTTATTATTATTTTTATCTTTATGTTTATATACCCCTATCATTATTGTTGAGGAAGATTAGATTATATTTTTGGGTGTGACTATATTTCTTTTGGTCTTGTCCATGTTTTGGATCCATAAGTAATAATATGAACTGCCATTGCTCATCATATTCCATATCGAAATATTCATGCAATGGAACATCTTTTATAATTTCATTCTTTTAACTATAGTCGGTCCTTGCAGTAAATTATTGCTCTAATATTGATTTACCATATAATAGAGTTAATCAGCTTTATCAAAAGTTGGAATAGTGGTTAAGTGCACGATTCTAGTACCGAAGTTCGCGAGCTCAATCCCGGTCGAGGTGTATATAAGTAAAAATCCTGAACATGGCTTCCTTTGGAAGAGAATTATATGTAAGAAATGTAAAATAACTATAATCTTCAATAAAAGAGATATGAGCAAAGTTTGTCCGATTTGATTTGCGAGGGAATGACTCGAGTAGTTAAAGAACGCCGTTAAATATAGTAATACCGGCTATTATCTTTATAAATTAAATAATAAATAACAATGCATCAAATCATCATCATCATCATCATCATCATCCAGGGATTAAGGCTATTGGCTCGTTCCGGTTTCATGAAAGCTAGAATTGTTAAAATTGTTCAGACTATCTTCTGTGTGGACGTCCAACATTTCTCCTTCCGTGTGGTTTATAATTTAGCAATAACACTGGTCAACATGATCTGTACTTAATGCAGTTTTTTATCGTGTTTTCAAATATGTATTCGGAATTTCTCCATCACCCACAGTTTTTTTACTTCAATTTCAATTAATGGATTTAAATAATTATTTTTTAATAAACCTAGATTTCTTCCCGGAAAATCTTGGCGCAGTGAGCGATGAGCACAGGGAACACTTTCATCAGGAGATTTCAGCTATGAAAAAATATCAAGGCAAATGGAATCCTAATATGCTGGCCGACGTTACTGTTTGACCATCAAGAAGGATGCTCCACAGGCGAAATATAGCAGAAAATCGTCATTTCTTACTTTCTAGGTGAGTCCGAATGTTCGAATATTGTGTAGTTACGAATGTAGAAAATATTTAAATGTTTGAAATTATTATAAATGCCTGTCTCTCGGAAACCTTGCATAATGGAGAAAAACCGATATCATATTTGAATTCAGGAGAAAAAATACCATCAGAATCACATATTTTTCTTTCTGATAAAAAAAAGTTTATTTTTTGTTGCTCAGTGTAATTTTGGAAATCTTTCTTCTGGCATTCTATCAACATGTTCTTTCCAGGCGTTCCTATATTTAATTATTGGATCTGTAAGTTTGAAAATATTTAGTTCCTTTCCTATATCTTAATTTCTTTTCTTATCCAACAGAGTATATTCTGCTATATTTGTTAAAAATCTCATCTCATATATTTTTCATATATTCAAAAACTGGTTGTAGTTTCAAAACAAATGTAGTAAACGAACGTAAACACTTTTATTCTGGAGGGCCCAGGTTAAAATCACTGTTCCGACTAATTTATTTTATTTATTTAGGCCCATATATATATAACATTTTCAATGTTTACATATATTTTTGTGCCAAGAGTTTTATTTCCTTCTCCGCTAGTCTCTATCCATCCACTCCATTTCATCCAGTCCTCTTGTTCTCATTCCAGTTCTTATTTATTGCATCCATGAGTTTCGAGGTATTCTTTTCCTTCTTCCAGGTGGACACCATTCCAAGTTCTTCCGGGTAACCTTTGTTCTTACATTCGCCGTACATGCCCATACCAATCAGGTTAAAATCACTGTATCGACTAATTTGTTATTTATTCCTGCGTTTCCTCAGTCGCCAAGCCCATCTCATTTCCAGGATTGAAGGGGGTTGGAAATCTATTTAGTTTAATTTATCCCCCTTATGTCAAATCATGAAAATGTTTATAATCTCATCATAATCACTGATTCACACTATCATTAAAATTAATTCTCTGAACGTCATCAGGAAAAAAACAAAAACACAACAAACACAATAGAAACACACAACCTACAGGTATACCTAAAATATCCTATACGCAATATGTATTATCAGTCCACCGCTGTGGTCTCGAGGTAGTGTATTGTCTCATCACGCAGCGGGCTGGGGTTCGGTCCCCGGACGGGACAAGCTTCCTGGATAAATATTTTTTCAGGGTTTTTCCTCATCTGTAAGAAAACTTTAAGGCCCAAACGGTCCCCGAACATCATCTGGCCATCATTATCATCATTAACATAGTCACTAAATTTAGGATTAAGGCCTCTCCTGGTGCATCATTAACATCATCACCTATCATATATCATTGGGGGCAGCTTATCTCCACCAAAAAGGCGCCCCAACCTCAGAAGTAGGTTACAATAGCGCCATGCCAGGAGATAATACCAGAATGTCGGAATGACAACATGGTAGCATTGAATAAAAAAAGTGGTATTATAATAGCATCATCATTACTCCAGGGATTAGGCAATTGCCCGTTCCGACTTCATAATGCATCAGCCCAACGTCTTCTAGGTCTTCCAACATCACATCTTCCTCTTGCTTGATAATTTCTTGCTAACAATGGATAGCCTATCTCTCCTTACTCATTCCATCCATATGATCAATCCATTTCTGTCTGTAATTCGTGACCTTATCCAATAAAGGCTGTACTTTCAATTCTTCTCTTATATCCTCATTTCTTATTCTATCATTTATTATAATATTAAATCGTTTAATCTATAGATAGTAAAGTAAAGTAGTCCCACTACAGGCCTCGGGAGGCCCTTGGGGTAGTAGGAGGTTAAGGCTCCCACATTTTCTAGACAATCGGCACTTGATGTCAGCCGGGTTGTCAGCCCTGCGTGACGGCCGCCTTTACCCCCAGAGCAAGCGTCTGGTACTCATTTCCGTTAGAGGCTGAGTCGACCCCAGGGCCATAGTGCCGCCAGAAGGTTTTGGTCAGTTTAAAAATCCTGACCCCACCGGGACTTGATAAGATGAAATAAATTAGTTTTATACCTTCTTATTTGTTAAAACAAAATACTGATCACCTATCGTGTCATTTATATTATATTAATCTCACTAGAGATATACCTTCTTATTTGTTAAAACAAAATACTGATCACCTATCGTGTCATTTATATTATATTAATCTCACTAGAGATATACCTTCTTATTTGTTAAAACAAAATACTGATCACCTATCGTGTCATTTATATTATATTAATCTCACTAGAGATATACCTTCTTATTTGTTAAAACAAAATACTGATCACCTATCGTGTCATTTATATTATATTAATCTCACTAGAGATATACCTTCTTATTCTCACTAGAGATATACCTTCTTATTTGTTAAAACAAAATACTGATCACCTATCGTGTCATTTATATTATATTAATCTCACTAGAGATATACCTTCTTATTTGTTAAAACAAAATACTGATCACCTATCGTGTCATTTATATTATATTAATCTCACTAGAGATATACCTTCTTATTTGTTAAAACAAAATATTGATCACCTATCGTGTCATTTATATTATATTAATCTCACTAGAGATATACCTTCTTATTTGTTAAAACAAAATACTGATCACCTATCGTGTCATTTATATTATATTAATCTCACTAGAGATATACCTTCTTATTCTCACTAGAGATATACCTTCTTATTTGTTAAAACAAAATACTGATCACCTATCGTGTCATTTATATTATATTAATCTCACTAGAGATATACCTTCTTATTTGTTAAAACAAAATACTGATCACCTATCGTGTCATTTATATTATATTAATCTCACTAGAGATATACCTTCTTATTTGTTAAAACAAAATATTGATCACCTATCGTGTCATTTATATTATAATTAATCTCACTAGAGATATACCTTCTTATTTGTTAAAACAAAATACTGATCACCTATCGTGTCATTTATATTATATTAATCTCACTAGAGATATACCTTCTTATTCTCACTAGAGATATACCTTCTTATTTGTTAAAACAAAATACTGATCACCTATCGTGTCATTTATATTATATTAATCTCACTAGAGATATACCTTCTTATTGTGTCATTTATATTATATTAATCTCACTAGAGATATACCTTCTTATTCTCACTAGAGATATACCTTCTTATTTGTTAAAACAAAATACTGATCACCTATCGTGTCATTTATATTATATTAATCTCACTAGAGATATACCTTCTTATTTGTTAAAACAAAATACTGATCACCTATCGTGTCATTTATATTATATTAATCTCACTAGAGATTTTGATTTATCTAAAGAAAACCAAAACCCAAGTGGGATTTGATTGACTATTTCACAATTATATAGAAGTTTATAAAATTAAAAGAAATTAACTACTGGACAACAATAAAACATTGATTTACTTAATAAAATACTAAACTGTCTTGAAAATGTACCATCTCATCTTTACAATTATTACACTAGATGGTAGTAGTGTATTATGATGAGATTATTATCTCATCATTATTAAAACTCCAAGCGCAACAGGCCTAGAAGACCCTTGGCCTACCAGTCGGCTCTTCGCCTCATGTCCACATGTGTTAATCACAGATGACCATAAGCCAGTGTAGGAGTGACATGTGGTCAGGATGTCGGATCCCCCAGCCGTTATAGCTGGTCTTCTCAACCTGGAGTCGTTATTTATTGTAGTTACCAACATGCCTCACTATGCTAGGTGGGGCCATACTGGCCGAAATTCCTTGAGAAAATTTATTCCCCTATGGAGACTCGAACCACCGCAAGTCCCGCTGCTCTGCGCCAAGGCAACTTGCCTTAACCACTCGGCTACGGCGCCGAACCTACTGATTCCCCAGTCTTCCATAATATTATAGCGATCTGTTTAACTGGAGTATCACTTAACAGTTTGTATCCCCACTCGATACAAAATTTATCAAACTGATTATTATGGTGTTTCTTATTATTTTAGTGTTGCTTGGTGTCGAACTGTCAATCATTTCATATATTTTGCTACTGTTAGCTTCACCAAAAGTGTAGATGAAGCATCCATCTTCAGTTGATTACCTATAATGTATGCGGGAAACAAATGGCGTACAAAATACGGGTTTTATAGTAACGTAACTTCATCTTGAAATGTTGGCAAACAAAACATAAATCTTGGGAGGCGATAAAAATTGTGGTTATCATGATTGATAGAAACACGTCCTTCCGTACAGTTTTATTAATCAAAAGTAGTATGATGTAGTAAAAGTGAAATAGTCATAAGTAATGCCATGAGTGATTTCCAATAGAGAATTTGGAAATCAAGAGTGGTATTTGTTAGGACTATTTAACGAATAAAATTAAGCTGTATACTCACAGATCATTATTTAACTATAGTTATTTTAAAATATTTATATATTTAATGTAAACGGCGATGTTTGAAAACAAATGGGAAACGATTGGTACGCTTCATTTGCTTCTTTTGTTCGATCACTGCAACCAGATCATAATATTATTTATTGCCAAAAGATCGCAATGTTGTAAGAATGCACCCTAGTGGAGAAATTTATAACCAACGTTATAGGTATTAATTAATTTCTGATGTCCTATGATGTAAATATGTCAATTATATATTTCTGCAACGTCATTTCCTGGAAAATAATTCGTTTCAGAAAGCGCAAACAGTGGTTTCTTTATTTGTTGTGGTATAATCAATTGTTACAAATGTTTTTATATTATCTCTCACATGCGCTACATGTTGACATTCATGCACTATATATACAATCTGGTAGCCGTATTCCTTGGAGAGTCAGTCACTGCAAAATAATGCTATGATCTATTCAGAATGTTAAAAAGGAGGTGCTTTCTTTATTATGATAAACTTTAGTTGGTAAATTCTAGGCGAAACACGACTGTGATTGGTTGTAAATAAAAAATCATTGAAATGGATACATCTAAAAGAGAGAAGAAAATCGCACTGTCTAATTCTCCTATTTAAGATCCTACATACCTCGATTCCCAATTATTTATCATCCCGTTTCCAGTATCTATCCTCAAACCATAACTTAAACACAAGATCACAACATAGTCTCTTACTTAATATACCGCAACATAGGACATCACATCACTCCATGTCATATACCATCTCCACTTCTCGCAACTGGAATTCCCTACCACAAGAAATAAGGGGCTGCCGGACATTGGCATCTTTTAAAAGAAATCTAAATTTATATTTGCTCTAAACTCGACTTCATTATTATCCAGTGTAAGATATATATATATATATATTAATTGGTGTTTCCCGTATAATGTATCATATTTATATTACTATTATTATTATTATTATTATTATTATTATTATTATTATTATTATCGTATCATTATTGTTATTACCCTATAAAATGTTGTTTGTACATGACATTTACATTGTTACATTTATTGTATCTTTAAGTGTTTATAATTAGTATAGTGTATATCTATATTTGTCGAATATTTATTTGTATTTGTACTGGTTGAGTGGAAGAGAGGGCCTTATGGCCTTAACTCTGCCAGAATAAATAAAGTATTATTATTATTATTATTATTATTATTATTATTATTATTATTATTATTATTATTATTATTATTATTATTATTAAATGTGATTGGTCATTGACTCCCATTTGGGGCATGAGTTAAATAGTCAAGGTAATAGGCACTATTGTATCTCAGTTATTTTTCTTTTATGTTAGAGGTCAATATTTAATATTTAAATGTTTTTGAGTCTTGATTTTCGTGGAAGGAAGGAATGCGATAGATTGCAGGAAACAAAGGAAAGACAACTCAGCGGATTAGCAGGAATATAATAAATTAATTTTATACATTCTCCTAACTCGATAATAGCTGCAACCTGTAGAAGAAATAGGAACTTCATACAAATCTTTGAATTCTATTGTTTAAATTATTTTGGACCCCTCAGGGGTCCTCATCTAGGGGATATGTGGATGGCGACCACAAGGTGCCCAAGCTGTGCAAAACATTTCTTCCACTTACTTGTGTTTCGCACTCTTTTAACTTTACTATCTAACCTCTCTTGGTTAACTCTTTGTTTTTTGACGCCGACGCTATTAGGGCATCCGAGGACTAGGGAGTCTTTCCTTTCTTCCATTTCTTCTTTCCTTTATTTTCTTTTCTTCTCCAGAAAAGCCTGACCAGAGGCTATAAGATGGCAGCCCCATCACTGGTCTTGCCTTCCTTTGGCCAGCAACCAATCGAAGGGACTATTATTATGCTTTCAAGTCTTATACGAGAATTTCCCTCAAACGCTGGAGGGAAAATTTTCTATAGGATCGTAACAGGCCTTGGCCTAATACTTGGAAGGAAGGAAGAAGAAGAAATTATTTTGGAAATGGATTTTTCTTTCTTTAGGAGAACATAATTTTTTAACGTTTAAAATAGGTTTATTAAATATTTACGTTTAGATCATACGTTTGAATATACAGTTTCCTGTAAACCTTGAACAAGTAATACGACCAATCCACTTTTTTTTTTTGCTTTTTTTTTAGGGATTGGAAAGAAGTTTAAAGCTTGTTCACTTAATGAGAACTACATATTGTATTGAAAGAAAATTAATGTTTTATAACTTGAAACAAGTGACTGCAAAGTAGTAATACAGAAATTCATCTTTTTAAAAAGTTCGTCACGCAATAACTGCGTAAACTAAGCGTTTTCCTCATCAAGACGAGGTTATGGTTCGATTTTGCTGGTGTACGGAATATACCTTTCTTTTGTTAAATTGTGGAAACTCAATTTCGGATGCTAGATTATTTAAAAGTTTTGAAATGCAGTGAAAACAACCAATGTATAATTAGAAGTTTTTACCTTATTACCTTTTCCATATTTTTGTACGATCCAACACAAACTTATGTAATATCTACTTATTTATATTTCCATTACTATGTTAAAAATATTAAACTAATATATCAATTGTCAGAATGTTGACACACTCATATTTTCTGATGATCAGGCTATAATGGCTTCTTCAGAGAATGATTACAAAGAGCAATTTTTAAAATAAATAATATTACACAAGATTACAACCTAGACATTTCTTCAACAAACACTAAAGTAATGACCCAGTGTGTCAAAGAAGTAGAAAGAGCAAAACTAGTACTAAATAACAAAACGCTAGAACAAGTAAAAGATTTCAATGATCTAGATGTATATTTAGGTTGTAATAGAGAAAAAGACAAATAATAAATTTCAAATGTTTGAATATTTATGTGACACCCTTAAAAATCACTGGGAAAGAAAGTAAGAAAAGAAACACATTTAAAATATTAAAAAGTATTGGCTGTACCTGCAAAATTGTATGGCTCAGAAATATGGACTCTGAATAAACAGTCAATTAAAAGAATAAAAGCAGCAGAAATGAAATTAATATTTACGATGTGTGGCTGGATATACTTTAATGGATAAAAAACGAAGTGAAGATATCAGTAAAGACACCACACATATTCAGTTTGACAGATAAAATAGAAGAGTATAGGATAAAATGGTATGAACATGTCCGCAGAATGGATACCAACAGATTGCCTAGGAAAAGTCTAAACTATCAACCAAGAGGAGGAAAAAGAGATCGGGGACGCCCACGAAAGATATGGACACAGCAGCTATAATACTAGGAGCCGGAACGAACCAAAAAGGTTCAATCCTCGCAAGAATATCTTATTGTCAATTTAAGGTTTAATTAAAATGTATTGTATACATTGTGACAAAGCAAACGTGGCGGTTTGTTAGTTTTTTTAATTCGGGTTTGAGGACTTTTAATAGTCGGATTTGACGATTTTTTGAGAATGCCTTCGTCGTTTAATTTTAATACCATATACTGAGTTTCGTTGTTTTAATCGGTCCCCAAAAGATGAACTAAATTGAATTAATAAATATACTCCGCTGTAATAAGAAACATTGAAAATTGCGACAGCTAGATCGATTTTTATTTTTATTTCAGGTGAACTTCTACGCCTAAAGGTCCGATTTTGCTGTTAACGAGCTCGAACTTGCTCTTTAAAATTGATTGCTATATGCCAACTTAATTCTGATAAAACTAACATTTCTGTCGTTAGAGTGTTAACAAATAAATACACATACACACACACAAATATATTTCATCTGGTCATTTCCATTGTCTACCAGAAACGATCGGTCAAATTCCAGCTATATCACTGTGTATTGTAGAGACTGGGCGCCGGCTCCATGGCGCAAGCGGTTAGACGTTTGCCTCTCACCGCTGGCGAAAATATGTAAATATTTTTCAAAAATACTTTCATGGCCTCAATAGCTTTATTAATTCTGAATTCGCTGAAGTCGTACCATAAGAGATATAGACCTAATCAAGGCCAAACACATATATGAAATTGTCCCTTATCATATTTCAATAAAAATCGAAGTTCTCGTGCAAAATTAAACTAATTGAATGACCTTGGTATTTTGATCGTGCATAGATTCCATAATATTGTTCTCTTAATTAACATTACGGAATTAATAAAGTTAGAGTGAATTATTTTATTTAAAAGTTATGACATTGTGCATCAACTGTATATAGACTACAAAAAGGATAGATTTAATTAAGAGGGAAAAGTTATAATATCCTGCTGGAGTTCGGAATTCCTAAAAAGTTAGTTAAATTTATTAGAATGTGTCTAAATGGCACCAAGAGTAAGATGCATGTAGGCAAATAGTTTTCAGATAATTTTAAAATCACAGTGGATTAAAGTAAGGAAATCCACTATCTCCTCTACTATTTAATATAGGCCTACCAGAGAATGCCATCAGATCTTTAGAGGATGAAGAAGGCCTACAACTCAATGGTTAGTTTACGCTGATGATGTATTATTGGGCGATAGCGAAGAGATACTAAAGGTCAACACCCACACTCTATTGAATAACACTAAGAAATTGGGGCTGGAGGTAAACGTCAATAAAACTAAATGCATGGTCACATTCACAAATTATATAATGAAAATGGATAGTTACTGAAAAATTAAAGAAATTTTTAAGACGTGGCTGAATTCAAATAGCTAGATACAATAATTACAAATGGGAATGAGGTGCACAAAAAAAATTAAACATAGGATAGATTCTGAAAATACATGCTATTGCTTGAATATTAAATTTTGGAAAATTAAATTTTACTTATTATTTAGATTGTATGAAATATAGAGTTATGCATTACAGAAACTCCTGTAGTCCCAAATTTTTCCAAAAAACGTTCAACTGAAAATATTTAAAAATGTTATTCTCCCAATTATATTATATGGATGAGAACATGGACTCTTACTTTAAGGGAGGAGAATCGATTACTAGTATATAAGAAAAAAGTTCTTAGGAAAATGTTTGGACCAAAGAGAGACGACCAGACAGGCGAATGAAGAAGACTACGTAATAGTCAGCTACATGATCTTTATGGGAAACCAAATATAATAACAATTGAGTCTCTTAGACTGCGATGGGCAGGACATGTGGCAGGAATTGGAAATGAAAGAGGGTCATGGACGCTTGTTAGGAAACCAGTGGGAAAACCCCCAGTTGGTAGACCAAGAATGAGGTGGGGAAATAACATTAACCATGATTTGAGAGAAGTAGATTGTACAAAAGATTATTGGAAGTCATTAGCTGAGGATAGGGATGTATGGAGAGATTATGTCCTCATGGGCATGAACTTAGAGTTTCGATAGTGCCATTGAGTTAGTTAATAATAATAATAATAATAATAATAATCTTCTTCTTCCTTTCATGTGATAGACCTAATGATCTGTTACGATCTCAATCCAACGTTTGAAGGGTCTGCTGCTGGGCCCAAAGATCTCTTCTCTTGCCTGGTGGCTGGTAAGTTAAGATTTCACGTGGTATTTTCTTATTCTGTTCTACTACTCATTCTCTTTTACGTGAGATTTCCCAGTTAATAATAACAATAATAATAATAATAATAATAATAATAATAATAATAATAATAATAATAATAAGAATAATAACAATCAATAAATTGTAATAAGCATCATCATCATCACCCCGTATCCTGGCAGCTTGCCGCCGTCTTCCGGAAACCAAACGCCATTCCTCTCTGTCCATCCATTGATCTTCCTCCATTTCGTCTGAGACTCATAGCTGCTTGTACCCCTTCTATCCAAGTTTTATTCGGTCTTCCTCTCTTCCTCCTTTCCATTGGGATCCATTCCATAACAATTTTTTGGCAATCTTTGCTCTGGCATTCTTTTGACATGGCTATACCACTGGAATATTTTATTTTCTATGATGTCCGGCTCCTCTTCTAGACCCATAATTTCCCTTATTTCTTTATTTCGTATTCTATCCATTCTAGATTTCCCAGCTGATCTTAAAACATCCGTTTCTGTACTTAAAATTCTTTTCATTTCCCTGGTAGGAATTTGCCAGACTTCAGCATCATATGTTAAAATGCTCTGAATTATGGTTTGATATATTTGTAATTTCCTATTTTTTGTAATATTTTTGCTCCACCAGAGTTTAAAGCATTTATTGCTTGTTTAATAATAATAATAATAATAATAATAATAATAATAATAATAATAATAATAATAATAGTAATAATAATAATAATAATAATAATAATAGTAATAATAATAATAGTAATAATAATAATAATAATAATAATTACCAATTAACACATGCACATTAAGCATGAAATTAGTATTCAAATCAAAGTTAAGGCATACATTTATATTTGTTTTATATTATTTTAACGTCCGGCAACCCCTTGATCTCTTGTAGTGGGGAATGCCAGTTGTGGAAAGTGAAGGTTTTGTTACTCTACGTGACTTTTAGCATGTTATTGAGTTAAATTAGGTTTAGAGTAATATTAACTCGATAACTACTAATTTTATATGATTATTTATTTTTTTCAGTAAAGCTGGAAAGGCACTGCCTGCAGGACTCACCACCGTCAATCCTGTTCTTGCATAAAGAAGGCGTCTACGTAGCGGCCCTCGTAGAGCTGAACATTAAGTCACCGTCACCTGACGCAAGATGTCAGTTGGAAGTAAAAGCTCCATCTAGTCATCTTCTAACTGTTCATTTGGTCAAACAGGAACAAAAAGAATTCTTCAGTTCATCCCCACCTTTACGTAAAAAACAAGGATTCCAACCTTGTTATCTCAAATTGGTGAGTTTTTAATTCTATTTTTCTGGCAACCAGAATTGAATGTAAGACTGCTCTAGAATACCGAACGATGTCAATAGATTTCTCAACAGAAGAAAAAGAAAATGGGAGGTGTGAGATGTAATCAAAAGTTAAAATAATTAACCGATAATAATCGAAATACTGTAATCAGTGGATTGTAACGTGCACATCAGTAGCCAAAACATTTATAGATCCTAAAATTGGAGTTAAATATTCTTTCCGACGTAAGAAAATAAAACTTACTTAGATTCCGCTCTCTAATAGCCATTATAGCAAGTGATCAATATGACATTTATTCACTATAATAGCTTCATTTGCTTGCAGTGTGAAGGAATTACTTACTTACTTAATACTGGCTTTCCACTTTACAGCAGTTTGCCTTTGATTTCTGCTTTCCAGAGGATTCCTATCTTCCCTATTGTCCATCTTCCATACCCCTCTTCATCATGGCATCATATATTCCCTCATACCATGCTCTTACTACTTCTTCCCCTTCTCCTTCTGCCTGGTACCATCCAATCCAACACCTGTTTAGGCCACTGGTCTTCCGGCATCCGTTGTACATGCCCATACCATTGTAAAGCTCTCTTTGTTATCCTATCGATAAACAGTTTCTTGTGCATCCATTTCTTGTCTGATATATGTATTTCGAATATGTTGTAGCCTGGATATTCTCATACTTCTCCGTAATCCATCCATTTCTGTCGCCAAGATTCTTTTCTGCATCCTTTAATTTATTGTCCAGCTTTCTGATCCATATGTAAGTATACTTTCTATTATTGTCTGTATAATCCCTTTTTTTGTTTTTCTGGTCAAATTTCTATTCCATAAAAGACTATTCAGGGATCTAATCGCCTTCCTTGCACAATTTACTCTGTTAATAATATCTTTTTCACAAGTACCAGATTTATCTATTATAGATCCAAGATATTTAAATTCTTCAACACGTTTAATTATCATATTATTTATTTGTAGGTCTTCTGAATTTCCTCCGATTAGGTATTTTTAAAATATCTCTATTTCCGGAACTGCTCTCTGCATAAAGTCTTGCTCATGCGGTGAATATATATTATTGTTAGGATGTAAATACAACATGTTTTTTTTTAAATATGTTAGACCGCTGCTTTTAATATAAAATATGCTACCATTAGGAGCAGATAATCTAGTGAGTTCCACAGTTTAAGGCATATAAGGGGGGGGGGAGTATGTTTGAAGCTATTTATTCACAAAATAACATTTTTTAATTAATTTCTTGCACCCTTTACAGGCTAATGGGTTGATGTCTGGTATGTAAAGAATTGAAAAATCCATTAAAATGGTTCTTTCATGAAGCAGAAGCTTCAACATATTCCTCCTTCAAATGTTTTTAACTTTATGGGTCATTTAAATTTTTACCCTTGATCCGTAGAGTTTTAATCTTATTTCTAACTATAGCTGCGGCCTTTATGGGATATATTTTGCCATGAGGACAAATATCTTTATGGGGGTTACAGTAATTACTAATCTATTATCAGCTATTCCATATATTGGCATTGATCTAGTCCAGTGAGTTTGAGAGAGTGTCGCAGTAAACAATGTAACGCTAAATCGATTCTTTATATTTCACTTCCTACTTCTCTTTATTAATGTGGCAATAGTAATGATTAATTTATTGTTTTTAGACCAAGTAGGATCAATGACACTCAAAATAGGCTTAGCTATGATGCGTAATTACTTGTACCTCAGAGGATATTTATTATAAAGAGTGGAACAGAACTTTACCGATAAACTTACACAAGTTGTTCATACATTTCGCTAATAGTTTTGGTATAAGGGAACATATGTTTGGTGCTTATTTTAAAGTTATGTGTTGTTGATTTCAGCACTTCCGTTACCGGAATTAGATGGTTCTGATAGATTACAAAGAAATTTTAAAAATATGAAATGAAGAGATGCGTCAATAGGCTGAGAACTATATCCTCTGCGACTATCCATATTAGAGTGTCGCTGTACAATTTGTCGTGATTATGGAGGTCCAATACTTCGTGAAGCAGCCTTAAACTAACAATCTGTACAGCTATTGAAGAGCGTACTGTACAGTGTTTAAAAACATAAATATAGTTTTGTCCTTCGTCTGTTTCATTATTGATGTAACTTTTGTATTGTTTGTATTGCAGTTTATGATTTGTTTAGTACCTACTTCAGGTCATTGTTTTTGTATTTTTAATTATCAGGACCCATTTTGTCACACACGAAAAGACATGCTACTTGTCTATTCTGTACTAAGTAAAAGTGAGATACACGATAATAATGGGAAACCAGATGTAATAAGAACAATAAAGTCTCGTGAACAGCGATAGTCGGGACATGTGGTACGAATGGGGATGAAAGAGGCTTGAAAATCAATGATGAAAAAATATAAGTAAAGCGCCTAGTAGGTAGGGAATGGGAAAATATCTTTGATTCTTGTAGAAGTAGGAAAGCGATTAGTGGGTAGGCTAACAATCAGATTGGAAAATAACATTGGCCATGGTATTTAAAGCAGGTGTATTACAGGCTAAAAACCATGTGGGAGAATAACATTGATCATGTCGGCCGCGAATAGGCTAGTGGCTATGCTCCTTGGGCTGTGGCCCCGAGGGTCGCGGGTACATACCCGACCGCAATCGACAGATTTTTTTAGGATAGAAAAATCCAAGGAGCAAGTCCTCCAGGAGGGACTTAGTGATGGGTCTGAAGATTTTCAGGCTCGTAAAATATTCTTAAGCCTGAATAAAAAGCCCTCTAAGTAAAATTTACCTACCTCATCGTCCTAGTAATTCCTTAGTTGCCTTCTAGATGTCTCATGACATCTATGGAGAAATAAACGTAACTAAATTAACTTGGTCTAGTTACTCCTATCAAAGGAGATGCTACGGCTTAACACTGAGCTACGCCATTGTAAATGGGGGTATTTAAGACAAGTGAATTATACAGTCTAAGGGTCAATTTCACCAACAGAGGTAACTGCATTACTCCAGTTTTCCCCTGTATTTTGCATAGGGTAAACTGGCGTAATACAGTTACCTATGTTGGTGAAACCGACCCTAAGAATCATATGGGAGAATAACATTAACTATGGTACTTAAAGCATGTGAATTATACATAGAATTATTGGGAACATTCGCACAGGTTAGGGATCTTAGAGAGATGTGTCCTTGCGGCCGTTAAATCTGGGATCGATAATGCCAGTAAGTTAGTTTTATAATAAGTCACTAGAGACATGGATTCCATATACCAAATCACATCCAACATCCGTGGACAAACTGTGAAAGACGCTTGTCGGTAGAGTTCAGTTCTACTCTGTATAATTTATTTTTTTGCACGATAGTGCGTTTGTCGTACTTACCAGCAATGGCGACCATTATTGAAAGCTCAACTTCCTACAGTTCGGGGTTGCCAACCTAAATAACTATACTGTAATATTACATTTACACCCATGTGCGGGAAGTAAAACCACTGCCCTCTATGTATACTACGTACAAAGTATATACGGAAAATATCGAAAAGGTAGTGTTAATATACATTATACGAAACAAATCACTGCATTTTAAATGAAATTAGCTTTATTTAAAACAATATAAAACAATAAATACGTACTTGTGGCCATGTTATCAATAATTGTTCTCAAGGCCTCCTGTTGTTTCAACTAATAAGCATTGCCCACACTGTTAACGTTAGTCAATTGTTTATAATGAACGCAAATATTTCCAACAAATATGTTATTATTTTACTATTACTTATTATTTTGAAAACACCATCGCACAAAACAAATACTGTACAATGCACGTTTTTAAAGTGTTTTACAGGGTCTCGGAAATTAAAAACCTTGCTGTCGCTCGGTTTTTAAACATTTTTCCTCGATTATGTAAAAACCACTTCACAACCTCGCATCGTAATAAACTATTTCTTGTTGTAACTGCATACTATCTCCTCTGTTCGCTTGGAACCTTTTTTTTACTTGATGAATCCTGTGAAATTAAAGCTAATAAAACTATTTTTAGCAATTTTGTTTACAGTTGTATATTAATAAAATAATAGTGCAGTAGACCGAGATGACTCAGAATTTAATTATATTGAAACGATTGTCAACAGTAAAACTAACAAGAGGTTGGGTTTTTTTCTGAAAAAATCACGAGCGACAAAGTTCTGAGTGATTCTGTCAAGTGAAAAACTTAACCTCGCGTTGGATTTGGAGTGACTATTTAGCAAATGATACATCAGAAGCTAAAAATAATTATAATGTTTAATATTTACCAAATATGAGGTTATGTATTCCGAACTTATTCCGGGCGATTTCTAAGCCGGCTGTATAGTTGTAAATAGCATATATTTACTGTTAAATCTCGTTGGGCTTGGGAAAAATCAATAACAGATGATTGTATGAGAAATAACTATTAACAATAATGCAGAGTCATTATACAACATTTAATATTTTTTTAGAGCGACAGAACTAACTTTTGTTTTCTAATTTTTGAAGTTGTTTTCTTTTGGCATTTATTTTCTTGCTGTGCCATATCGATCATACATTGTTGAATCGATATCCTTGTCAAAGACGTTAATTTGCAGAGATATCTCTCATTGCTAACAAGGAAGAGGCAATATTATCGATCTATGAGTTAAATAGTCACTAACATTGTGTTCAAATTAATACACTGATTATTTTTTTAAAATTAGCATTACGTTCTCTCTGTTTATAGTAAATATATTACGCCTTAGCTCACAAAAAGAAATTACTTAAAAAATAACTGTTTATTTTCAAGCGCAATGCCACAACATTTTTTAAACAAATTAAAATTCATGTGGAATTTTAAAATAATATTTAGTGAATTCAATTAGAAGACTATTTACTGAATGAATTTTTAAATAAAATGAAAATAAATTGCCAAATGCATATATTATTTAATTGAATATTATATACCCATGCCGGACAGGTTGATGCCGATAAACCAGACGAAAAAAGGACCTTGGTCGAAAGAGTGACAGTTGTTCACCGTAAAAATGTAACCGTAAAAAAACGCGGACATGGGTTCCACAGAGGTACAATTTTCCGTAGGTAAACTAGTCCACCATTCGGTTCTCCGGGCGGGAACTACTTGAGAGAATCCATGTAAAATAAACAGTGGCACGAATGGATAGTGACTCTTACTTTAAGGGAGAAGAGGAGATTACCGGTATTTGAGAATAAAGTACTTACGGAAATTTTTGGACCAAAGAGAGATGAACAGACAGGTGAATGGAGAAGACTTCATAACAATGAACTACATGGTCTTTATAGGAAGCCAGATATAGTAAGAACAGTTAAGTCTCGTAGATTACGATGGGCAGGACATGTTACACGTATGGGGAATGAAAGACGTGCATTGAAGCTCTTGTAGGAAAGCCAGTGGAAAACGCCCAGTTGGTAGACCAAGAATGAGGTGGGAGAATAATATAAGTATGATTTGAGGGAAGTAGATTATACAGGGAATGATTGGAAAGCATTAGGTCAGGATAGGGATGTATGGAGAGCTTATGTCCGGCGGCCATGAACCTACGGGTTCGATAGTGCCAGTGAGTAAGTAAGTAAGAACGAATGGATAGTGAAAGAGGGGCATGAACGCTTCTTGTAGAAAAACAAGAGGGAAACGCCCAGTTGGTAGATCAAGAATGAGGTAGGAGAATAACGTTAACCATGATTTGAGGGAAGGAGATTATACAGGAGATGATTGGAAACACATTAACTCAGGATAGGGAAGTGTGGAGAGCTTTTGTCTGCACGGCAATGCAGCTATGGGTTCGATAATACCAGTGAGTTAGTTATATGTAACAATGTTTCGGCAGAATGGCCTTCTGTGTTCTTTATCTTACAAAAAAATTGCGAGACAGGTTCAGCAATTTCCGCATTAGGTATGACAATTTAATTTCGACAATATTTCAGTTATACTCAAACGTGATTGATTCAAACTGACACGAGCTGTAAATTGAATATTCAATGGTAGCTTATGAGCAAAATAACCAAGAAATACATAGTTATTTTAATACGTGTATTTAATTAACCCACTCGCTTCAAGTTTAAATGCGATTTTAAGTTGCAGTATTGTTTTTTTGTCCAATGCCACCTGTATGCCATTCGACATTTCAGATAATCTTTCCTGGCATTGACATTTTGTAACCCACTTCTGAGGTTAGGGAGCCTGGAAGGCGGGGTTACGCTGCCCCAATGGTATGATGGGTGATGACGATGGGTAATGATGCGCCAGGAGAGGCCTTAAACCTAAACTTAATCTAATGACGTGAATATGATATTGATGATAATGATGGCCAGATGATGTTCGGGTACCGTTTGGGCCTCAAAGTATTTGACATTTGCCTTACCAGAAAAAAACCTCACCCAGGAAACTTGTCCCAAGCGGGGATCGAACCAGGGCCCGCTGCGTGACAAGGCAGCACGCTACCTCGAGACCACAGCGGTGGACAGTTACTGTAAATTATATTGTTTATTTTCAGACATTCAAAACAAGCAAAAGATATCGGCATTTGAGATCACAATATGGGTGAAGGCCAAAACACATTCCTCTACTATTCATAAATGTTAACAAAATATTACTCTGGCAAGGATGTACAAAATATTGCAAAATATATAACATGAGCAAGTGTATCTCGTCTTTTGAGGTGAATGGGTTAAAAGAAGTACACTACCGGTTTTACTAAATTAATCCACTGGACACGCATTATTGATATGATGCAGTTCTGCATTGACACAATCTCGGAACCAATGAACTCATAATTCAATTTAATTAGATAAGAGAAGTCAGAAATCATACATAAAGAAGACTACATCAATAATTTACATCAAAATATGGACTTTCAATTGTCAACAAAGAATACGGTCATTAAGACATTAGAACTTTTAATTATGAAATTAATTTTATTATTTTTTATAAACGTCTCTAGCAAATAATTACTTTTAATTACTGTCAAACGATGTCCGTATTCATAAATGTCAATATCCATAATTGGAAGTTTCCGTATAAAGAAAATTTATGAACGTCAATTAAAATTATTTTATGAGATTAATTAAAAAGTTATATAGTATCCTGCTGGAGTTCGGAATTCCTAAACAGTTAGTTAGACTTATACGAATGTGTCTAAATGGCACAAAGAGTAGGGTGCGTGTAGGCAAACAGTTTTCGGACACTTTTGAAATCCAGAATGGGTTGAAGCAAGGAGATGCACTATCTCTCCTACTATTTAATTTTGTACTACAGCATGCCATCAAATCTTTAGAGAATGAGGAAGGCTACAACTCAATGGTATTAATAAGCTATTAGTTTATGCTGATGATGTAGTTCTATTTGCCGATAGCGAGGATATACTAAAGTACAACACACACACACACACACACTATTGAGTAACACTAAGAAATTAGGACTGGAAGTAAATGTCAATAAAACAAAATATATGGTCACACGTAGAAATGCATTATATAATGAAAATGGACAGCTAATGACAAATGAGGGAAATTTTGAGGAAGTGGCTGAATTCAAATACCTAGGAACAATAATCACAAATAGGAATGAGATGCACAAAGAAATTAAGCATAGGCTCAATTCTGGAAATGCGTGCTATTATGCATTGCAGAGACTCTTGATGTCCCAACTCCTTTCAAAAATGTTAAACTGAAAATATATAAAACTATTATTCTACCAGTTATATTATATGGGTGCGAAACATGGGCTCTTACTGTAAGGGAGGAAAGGAGATTGTAAGTATTTGA
This sequence comes from Diploptera punctata, assembly GCA_030220185.1. NCBI lineage: Eukaryota > Metazoa > Arthropoda > Insecta > Blattodea > Blaberidae > Diploptera > Diploptera punctata. Next base: position 48,761 of record JASPKZ010008658.1, on the reverse strand, counting down.
GAATAAAGTACTTAGGAAAATGTTTGGACCAAAGAGAGATGAACAGACAGGTGAATGGAGAAGACTACATAACAATGAACTACATGGTCTTTATAGGAAGCCAGATATAATAAGAACAGTTAAATCTCGTAGACTGCGATGGGCAGGACATGTAGCACGTATGGGGAATGAAAGACTTGCATGGAAGCTTTGTAGGAAAGCCAGAGGGAAGGCGCCCAAGAATGAGGTGGTAGAATAACATTAACTATGATTTGAGGGAAGTAGATTATACAGGGAATGATTGGAAAGCATTAGCTCAGGATAGGGATGTATGGAGAGCTTATGTCCGGCGGCCATGAACCTACGGGTTCGATAGTGCCAGTGAGTAAGTAAGTAAGTAATTAAAAACACCTTAGAGCTCTCCATTATTCATATAATTTCCAGTGTAACACCTGTCTCAAATCATGCTTAATGTTATTCTCCCAACTCATCAAGTATTACTGGGAGCTTTCCCACTGATTTTCCTACAAGAAGTTTCCATGTCCGTTTTCTTATTCTACCAGTCTTGTCCATCGCAGTATAACGTGTTCCTAAGTACTATTATTACTAAAATAAATAAATATCCTCAACTCGTATCCAACTCAGGGTCGGAGCGAGGAATCAGATGAACCCCAATATATATATATATATATATATATTTGAGGATTGTTTCTGTTATTTACAGAGGTATCCTCAACCAAAATATACAATTTTTTTCTTCCACACTTCCCGGTCTTGAGTATCTGTTTCTGTCATATTTATCGTCTTCATGTTGTCTTGAATTCCCTTTATCCACATTGCATCTGGTCTACTACGTTTCCCTTTTCCAGGAGGTATCCATTTCATTATTTCTTTGTTTGTTTCTGTGCCCCCTCTTCTCATTATATATATATATATATATATATATATATATATTAGTGGACTAGTGGTTATGCTCCTTTCCTCTGGTCCCGAGGGTCGCGGGTTCAAATCCGGCCGGGGTCGATGGATTTTTTTAGGATGGATAAATCCAAGGAGCAAGTCCTCCGGAAGGGACTTTAAGCCGTGGGTTCCGAGTCTGAAGATTTTCAGGCTCGTAAAAGATACTTAAGCCTGAATGAAAAGGCCTCTAAGCAAAATTTACCTAATTTTCCCGTTCTAGTACTACCTTGGTTTCCTAGATGTCAGTATGAGGCGGAACGCTGACCACGGACCACTCAAATGGTATCTATACGAAAACAAGTGTAACTAAATTAGTATGGTTCAAATTCTTCCCTGTAGGGGAAGAGCGCCTAAATCTATGTTAAGGGAAACATGGGCTTACAAGATACAATAAGATATATATTATATGTCTGTGAATGACAAGGGAGCCGGGCGACCACGTCTGATGCACCATCACAGGGGTAGATGAACCAATGAAATGAAATGGATGAGATGAGTATGGAGAAATGTGGAATGAAATTGTGGCAGGGGAAACGGGAGAAAACCCTCAGAAAAAACCTGCCCAAGCTCCGTTTTGTCCACCAGGAAACCCATATGCAGTGACCGAGGCTCGATATCGAGACCCCAGCGGTGAGAGGCGAGCGTCTAACTACTTGCGCCACGGTGCCGCCTATTACTGGAAATTGTTTTCACGAAAAGTTTTGTTCGTCAAAATTTCTAAAGTGTATTTTTGTATTTCTGATAAACCTTACAAGCGAACGTCTCGTTGCATACCGAAACCTACTTTGAAATATCTTCCACAGAAGCGTTGTGATGTACCAAGGCCGTGTCCAAAACAATATTTACAGTTTTTAACTGCAAGGCATTAAAATCCAGTACCAGATTTCTCTTTGAGACTATTGGGAAGTAATACAACTCGTGAATCGATAGATTGAATAGCCCTCAATATCTCTGCTGTCCGCGCCGCGTCCCACTATTATTCATGCAGGTAGTCCATTTGCTCCGTTACAGTGTATTGCCATTTCTGAATCGTAGCTTCGATTTCTTTGCCTTGCAGTTAAAAAGACAGCTATTTTCTCGAGACTGCCTTGGTACATCACAACGCTCCTCTGGGAGTAATTTCAAGGTAAATTTCGGCATGTAATGGTTGATATATTTTTTATGAAATAAATGTTTGTTTTATTGGCAGTCGCCACAGAAAGATGACAACATGCCAAAAAGACTCTCCAGAACTGTTGATGTGTGCGACAGCAGCAACACTCCTAACGGCACTATAGTGCTTAATAACCACCTCACTCTGGCCTGGTCGCCGCCTGATGTCCATCTCGCCAACAGGATGGTGGCTTCACACATAGTCATCACAGCGGTGGGAAGAGGTAAATATAAATATTATATAAATGTTGTTCTATCTATCTTCGGTTTGTTTTACAGCTGCTGCCGTCTTCCCGTACCAAACCTCCAAAGCCTATGATCTTGGGCATCTTCAATGCTTAGCCCTCTAGCTTGCATTAATGTCTTCATGTTTTCCTTCCTTTGGTCTCCCTCTTTTCTTCTTTCTAGTCGGTTGCCATTGATATAGTTGCTTCGGCCATCGCTCATCTTCCATTCTTAAAACATGTCCTAACCACTTTAATTCCTTCTCCTCAATTCTTTCAATTACGTTTCTAATTATGTTTCTTGTTTCCTTATTCCTAATTTCCTTATTTGTGACATGTTCTAATTTTGACTTTCTGGCACTTCTGCGTAAATAATCCATTTCTGGAGCTATTAGTCTATTCTTGTAGTTGTTATTCTATATTTATTTTGTCGATTTCACGTTTTTACACATCTTCCTGCATCCAATTATTCTACTGTCATTCTCCTCCACATTTCTCTGTGATTCCAATCTTCATCGTTCAATAATTTTCCCTTCATGCTGCTAAAAAAAAAAAACATAAATCCACGATATTTTTGTCCGTCCTCTTCTTCATCTACCAAGTGGCACCCATTCCAGTATTCTTCTTGGGAATCTGTCTTCTGTCATTCTTATTATAGAACTATACCGTTTTAATTGTTTTATTTTATGAAATTCATAATTGAAGTTTGAACATTCATATTTTGTTTAATTACACTGTTCCTTATTTTATCTATTCTATAAATTCCAGCTGAAATTGTATATTATTATTATTATTATCATTATTATTATTATTATTATTATTATTATTATTAGTAGTAGTAGTAGTAGTTGTAGTAGTAGTAGTATTAGTAGTAGTAGTAGTAGTAGTAGTAGTAGTAGTAGTATTGTCGTCGTTATTGTTGTTATTATTGTTATTATTATCATTTCACCCCCATTATAAGACTTTTTTAGTCTCTGGGATTGTAAGGATGGATCGATTCAGATTAAGAATAGTAAAATACACTAAATACCGAATTCAGATTAGAAATTACAAATATAACAGGAATGTGGCGGTATGGCCTGGGCAAGGCATGGACTCTATGTATCTCAGGGTTGTGGATTTTCACCGTGGGATAAGGCGAGGTTCGAACTAAGGATAACAGGGTACTATCAGGAGGCTCACCGAGATAAACACTGGTGTCAATTTGATGATATTTATTCTATCACAAGACAGTTTCAGTTCCAATTCCAGAACATTGGATTTGATTGGATATGTTCCGGTATCTTTCACTTCGGAATGGTCGCAGGAATGCGAGTAGCGGTCGATACTGGACCTATTTTATTATTATCGTGGCGATTCTATCGCGTTTTGGAACACTGATAATTACTGGTCTTCACACGACCTAAGGTGATATAACACCAGCACACTGATGCTTTTAAGATAAACTTTATAACTTGCCGTTCTTGGCCTAACACATTTCATGTATCTAATGGGTCGCTTGCCTGCGACCGGCGAAATATACGAGTCCGTACTGCAGCGGAACCTCAACAGTTAATCCTGCGCGGAGTCTTATGTTAGTTTTGTTCCACCCGGGAACAAATCCCGGAGCAGACTACTTTCCCGATATTCGGAATATATCCAACTCCATCTTACAAATACACTTTACAAGACCAATATTTTCATTGGCTGAACATACATAAAAAACGCCTTACTAGCAGAATACTATTTACTTATGGACTCTGATTGGGCATTACGGTTCCCACTATAGTTCAACCAGAATCTCAGGATAATGATTGGTCGTGTATTTACAGGGTGTGATTTTCACACGCTGGTGAGAAGTTTATTAATTTACTGAAAACAGATGGACATAGTTTTTTTGCTACTGTCGCCATCTCATCAGGCGGTCTAGTGATTTTTTGACCCACTTAAAGGGGACGTTCATTTATCTGTCTGGAAGGATGACTTCTAAGAGCCGGACAAGGGACGTGACATCTCCAGCTGTGAGGCCGTATTATTAGAGAACGATTGTCCCGGGGTCATAAACCGATTTACTTACATGCGTCCATCTACAAAGAACTTGAGATACAATAGACAGAAATGCCTTTATGTATACTCAAGCGTAACAGATTGGTAAAAGTTTCTCACGAAACGTTTTCCGGAAGTGTAACTACATATTCAATAGTCAGTAATAATATATAATAATAAAATTAATTGGTGCAGTTATTTCTGCTACACAAATTAACGTAAATAAATATATATGAAGTCCATTACACAATTTAACATTATAACCTAGTTAGTTAGACTAATTTAGAATGTTTCTAAATGTCACATAGAGTAAGATACATGCACGCAAACAGTTTTCGATACTTTCGAAATTCACAATGGGTTAAATCAAGGAGATGCACTATCTCCTCTGCTATTCATTTTTGTACTAGAGCATGCCGTCATATCTTTAGATGATGAAGAAGGCCTACAACTCAATGGCATTATAAGTTCTTAGTTTATGCTGATTAGGCGATAGCGTGGAGATATTAAGGACCAACAAACACGCTCTATTGAGCAACACTAAGAAATTGGCACTGGAAGTAAACGTCAATAAAACTAAATGTATATTCACACATATAAATATATTATATGTAAATAGACGGTTGATGACAAATGAGCGAACTTTTGAAGAGGTGCCTGATTAAAAGAAATCTGAACAATAATGACAAATAGAAATGAGATGCACAAAGAAATTAAACATTGGCGCAATTCGGAAATGTATGCTATTACAATTACAAGGACTCTTGACGTCCCAACTCCTTTCAAAAAATGTTAAACTGAAAATATATAAAACTGTTATTTTACCAATTATATTGTATGGATGCGAAACATGGACTCATACTTAAGATTAAAGTTATTAGAGAAATTGTAGTACCAGAGAGAGATGAAATGACAGGCGAATGGAGAAGACTACATAACAGTGAGCTACATGGTCCTTATAGGAAACCAGGTATAATAAGAACAGTTAAATCTCGTATACTGTAATAGGCAGGAGATGTGGAACGAGTGGGAAATTAAAGATAAACATGGAAGCTTGTTATCGTAACACCAGAGGGAAAACGTCCAGTTGATAGGCAAAAATGAGGTGGAAGAATAACATTAAGCATGATTTGAGGGAAGTAGATTATACAGGGGATGATTGGAAAACATTAGCTCAGGGATTGATGGAGAACTTATGTTCGCGCAGCCATGAATCTGCGGGTTCGATAGTGCCAGATAGTTAGGTAGTTTAACCTAAATTTCTTACTAATGGATGAAATAAGCCAATTAGAATGGTTTATTAATGCTTCCCATGCATTTTTCTCGGGATTTTTCCTCACCTGTAAGACAAATGTCAGGAAACTTTAGGGCTCGAGCGATTCCCCGAACATCGTATGACCGTCATAATCACCATCATTCATATTCACCTTAGATTAAGTTTAGGATTAAGGACTCTCCTGTCGCACCACTATCAGCACCATCACCCATCATATTGGAGCTAAGTAACTTCGCCTTCCAGGCGCCCTAACCTCAGAACTAAGTTACAATTACGCAAATTCCAGGAGAGAATGCGTGAAATGTCGAAATGACAACCATGGGCATTGAATATAAATAAAATAATATGTAGCCCCTATAATTACATTTGCAGATATAAAGAAAATTCACACTTATTATTATAATGTAGTATGTTTGGGTCAGTGAACAAAATTTGGCGCGAACGCAGTCCGAGTAGCAAAAATTACGCGGCCCGAGGTAAACGTGACAACGCCGCTTGATATGCTAAATACTTATGCGTTCAAAATATACCTATTACCCATCCAAGTGTTTTGTGCAGGCGGAAAATATTTTAACTAACAAACTGTCTCTCTCTTCCTAATCCTTACTATGTTGCCACTTCCTGTCCTCTGTATCATGTTTGTTTGATCGACAGGTAGAGAGCTGACAAATACTATGTATTTAATGACCCGTCGTTCTGCGCGGTCAGTGGCAGAATGACTAACTTGACAACCCTGTTACTTTTGGGGTTACGTCTAGGAATGAGCTGACCCATTCCTTGCCCTTTTCATTGCATGTTGCCACTTGTGATTTATTGTGCGGCTGGTAACAGAGAAACGACAAATACTGTGATTTTGAATGATCCGACCGCTTGAGCGTTCCGGCTGAAATGACTAATTTGACAACCATGTTAAGATCTTTCACACGTGTTTAGAGATTCTCCCCCCACATTTGAAGTTCAAACATTTTAATACGTGATCGGATGTACAGTTTTCTCCTACATCCCTTCCACAATTCAGTAGATCGGCGACACTAGCGCTAAAACTCTTCCCCTCCGCCCGTGAACAGTTAACTTGGATGTGTAATACCTAACCACAAAGCAAAGCGCCTCTAAACTAAATGACTAAGCCGACTATATATAATATATATTTTTTTTTTCTTCAAAGATAGGTGTGTGAATATTCTGTTTACACAGTTTAGGATTCAGATATTTTGGGTCATTTGTTACACACAGAAAATGAAAGTATTTTATATTAACTAACTCTAACTAACTAACTCACTGACACTATTGAACCCGTAGTTTTATGGCCGCGCGGACATAAGGTCTCCATACATCCCTATCCTGAGCTAATGTTTTCCAATCATTCGGGATAAGTAGATTCCCGGGCAACATGGGATATCTAAAAGTAATTACCATATAAAGTTTTCCTTTTATTTATTCAACTAAACATAAAACACGTTAATTTTCATATCAGCTCATTTATGCCAAGAAGATCGGGATATGTATATTCCCGGGCAACGTCAGGTAATCAGCACGAGGTATCTAAAAATAATTACGAAATCATTTTTTCCTGTTACTTATTCAACTAAACATAAAAACACGTTAATTTTCGTCTTTCATCTTATTTATGCCAAGAAGATCGGGATAAGTATATTCCCAGGCAAACGTTGGGTAATCAGCACGGGATATCTAAAAAATAATTACGATATAGATTTATAATTTTTATTCTTTTACTTATTCAACTAAACATAAAAGCGCATTAAAATGTATTTCTTTAGGCGTAGCAGTGCACATCGGATCTTAGCTAGTTATTGACATAATTTTGTTCCTAAGTTACAATATTAGAACCCACACGACAGGGAATTGTTTTCTGATCCCAATAGGAATTGTTAATTATTTTTATACCAATCTTATTGTAAGACAGTTGCTATGTAACTGTATCTTAATTTGAAAATAAGTTTTATCAGAACTTTATAAATTTTCTCCAAATTCTGTGTAAGTGATTGAGATCAGAAGGAATTAATTTGACTTATCCTACGCTTTGAGTTAAAATTAATTTATTACGGTAACTGAGTGTGAAAAAAGTAGCCTCTACACGAACCGAGAGAGTAAAATCACACAATAAACAGATGCTCTATAAACTGTGGACAATGAAATAAAATAATTTCCAGTAAGTTACGTAAAAAGTTAATATTATCAACAAAAAACGTGATAACAAAATCAAGAGAAATGAAATGGACAAAATCAACTGCTTTAAGTTATAAATAATTATTACAAAAACTGAGCATATAATAATGTAGATTTACTTCATGGATTGAAGTGTGCAAATTGCCGTAATAAATTAATTTTCAACCTGTGGACAATTAAAGAAATACAATTCCAGTAAGTTACATATAAAGTGAACATGATCATCAATCAAACAAATCGTATTCGTACAGCAAGAAAATAAATATTAAATTTTAAGAAAATTAACAAATATGTAACAAAAAATAAAGCTCTAAATAATAGTTGAAACAACACGTACAGGAATAAAGAGTACAGAATACATCAAGAGAATATATTCCAAATTAAATTTAATTAATCCAAAAAATAATAATTTGGAGTAAAATGAAACATTTAAATTGTGTTACTATAGCTCTGACTCCTCAGGGAGCATTATAAGTGCAATAAGAAGCAAATAAGTCATGCAAAATTATTTCCGACTTCAGAACCGCGAGATTCTCCAATACGAGAAGAGGAGAAATCGTTCTACAACATTTTCCCCGACTCCCGAGGAAAAAGCTTGTGCAATATCGGGACCCTCCAATGGGAGAAGAAGAGAGAAAATCCCACAACATTTTCACCGACTCCCGAGGTATTCTCCAGTGGGAGAAGAGGAGAACACCTCCCACAACATTTACTCCGACTCCCGAGGGAAGAACTTGAGAAATATCGGGATCCTCCAGTAGGAGAAGAGGAGAAAACGTCCCACAACATTTTCTCCGACTCCCGAGGGAAACACTTGTAGAATATCGGGACCCTCCGGTGCGAAAAGAGGAGAAAAGTCCCACAACATTTTCCCCGACTCCCGAGGGAAAAACTTGAAAAATTAGGGATCCTTCAGTGGAAGAAGAGGATAAACGTCTCGCAACATCTTCCCCGACTCCCGGGGAAAAACGTTGTGGAGTATCGGGACCCTCCACTGGGAGAAGAGGAGAAAACGTCCCACAACATTTTCCCCGACTCCCGAGGGAAAAACCTGAGAAATATCGGGATCCTCCAGTGGGAGGAGAGGAGGAAACGTCCCACAACATTTACTCCGACTCCCGAGGGAAAAACTTGTGGAATATCGGGATCCTCCAGTGGGAGAAGAGAAGAAAACGTCCCACAACATTTTCCCCGACTCCCGAGGGAAACACTTGTAGAATATCGGGATCCTCTAGTGGGAGAAGAGGCGAAAACGTCCCACAACATTTTCCCCGACTCCCGAGGGAAACACTTGTAGAATATCGGGATCTTCCAGTGAGAGGGGAGGAGAAAACGTCCCACAACATTTTCCCCCACTTCCCAGGAAAACACAAGTAGCATATCGGGATCCTCCAGTGGAAGAAGAGGAGATAACGTCCCACAACATTTTCTCCGACTCCCGAGGGAAAAACTTGTGGAATATCGGGATCCTCCAGTGGGAGAAGAGGAGAAAACGCCCCACAACATTTTCCCCGACTCCCGAGAGAAACACAAGTAGCATATCGGGATCCTCCGTGGAAGAAGAGGAGATAACGTCCCACAACATTTTCCCCGACTCCCGAGGGAAATAACATGAGAAATATCGGGATCCTCCTGTGGGAGAAGAGAAGAAAACGTGCCATAACATTTTCCCCGACTCCCGAGGGAAACACTTGTAGAATATCGGGATCCTCCAGTGGAAGAAGAGGACAAAAGGGCCCACAACATTTTACCCGACTCCCGAGGGAACACTTGTAGAATATCAGGATCCTCCAATGAAAGAAGAGGAGGAAACGTCCCACAACATTTTCCCCGACTCCCGAGGGAAACACAAGTAGAATATCGGGACCCCTCCAGTGGGAGAAGAGGATAAAAAGTCCCACAACATTTCCCCGACTCCCGGGGGGAAATCTTGAGAGCTATCGGGATCTTCAAGTGGGAGAAGAGAAAAAAAGTCCCACAACATTTTCCCCGACTCCCGAGGGAAAATCTTGAGAGATATCGGGATCCTCAAGTGGGAGAAGAGAAAAAAACGTCCCACAACATTTTCCTCGACTCCCGAGGGAAACACTTGTAGAATATCGGGATCCTCCAGTGGGAGAAGAGGAGAAAACGTCCCACAATATTTTCCCCGATTCCCGAGGGAAAGACTTGTAGAATATCGGGATCCTCCAGTGGGAGAAGAGGAGAAAACGTCCCACAATATTTTCCCCGACTCCCGAGGTAATAACGTGAGAAATATCTGGATCCTCCAGTGGGAGAAGAGGAGAAAAACGTCCCACAACATTTTCCCCGATTCCCGAGGGAAATCTTGAGAAATATCGGGATCCTCAAGTGGGAGAAGAGAAAAAAGTCCATACAATATTTTCCCCGACTCCCGAGGGAAACACTTGTAGAATATCGGGATCCTCCAGTGGGGGAAGAGGAGAAAACGTCCCACAACATTTCCCCGACTCCCGAGGGATAATCTTGAGAGATATCGGTATCCTCAAGTGGGAGAAGAGAAAAAAACGTCCCACAACATTTTCCTCGACTCCCGAGGGAAGCACTTGTAGAATATCGGGATCCTCCAGTGGGAGAAGAGAAAAAAAGTCCCTCAACATTTTCCCCAACTCCCGAGGAATCACTTGTAGAATATCGGGAAACTCCAGTTGGAGAAGAGGATAGAACGTCCCACAACATTTTCCCCGACTTCCGGGGAAAAACTTGAGAAATATCGGGATCCTCCAGTGGGAGAAGAGGATAAAACGTCCCACAACATTTACCTCGACTCCCGTAGGAAATCTCTGAATAGTATTGGGAACGACCAGCAAGAGGGTATTTAGAGAATATCACAGTACTTTGTCCCACTCGTGGACGTTCTGACTGAACTATTCTGGAATCCTGTGAACGGGAGGTTGAAGTGTTCTTAAAGACTGCTAACGTCTTAATAATAATGTAAATATTCCACATCAGTAGTATATATAGCATACGCAATACCTGTGTTAGATTCCAAATATTCTACATGTGTCAACGTTATACGTACATATCTCTCTGAAACAGTATTATGTTGTAATTAATTCATTTCTGTATCACAGTATTATCACTATCGTTAGGTCCGTGAATAATTTTAAGAACGTGTGACAATAGTGTAAATATTTCTTCCTCAGCTGAACTGTTAGTAACTGTCTACACCTATACTTAATGTTAATAATTGTAAATAGTAATTTGAACTCTTGTAAATATATATTAACATAGTGTGCAGTTAGATGTAATTGTGTAACTTTATCATAGTTAATGTAAAGTGGATTGTTTAACATTAATGTTAGGTTCTTTAATATATGAATATTATAAAATTAATGTGTGTTTCATTTTATGATGATGTCCACTGTATTTATATTCTTGAGGTTGCACCGCGTAACTGAACGGTTGTAGCGTGTCATACCTCCACTCTGACTTAACAATATGTGGCGAATGAACCACCTTCACTGCTACTGCTACCTTCCGGGATCGTTGGGTTATGACTATGCTGTACTTAGTAACGTGTTCCTGATATCTAAAGAAGTTATTAATGAGAAAACAGCCTGCCTCGGGCCCATAGAAGGCGGCTAACAATTCATCTTTCTTTTCCAGTTGAACGTGCATATAAATATAAATACTGATTATAAATTGCATAAAATGAAATAACTTCGTTACAGGATAGAGAACAATGATTACTCTTAAATAACAACAAGGGGCGTAATATAAAAGTTAAGCTTTTAATGAAAAACAGTGTTGATTGTAAAAATAAAGTAATAAATGAATAACAAAAGATTGATCTTCGATCAATCGATCAGACATAGATAATAACAAAGTATAACTGAATAGATAACATACCATACAAACTGTCACACTCATACATGTCCAAACTCCATTGGAATTCCTTTTTCCATGCTTGATTGGACTAACTCAAATCCGACCATTCCTCGGTCACAATCCACTTGTTTATCTTATAAATCACCATGTTAACTTCGCCGATGCATGGTGTACTTAAGCTGGATTCGGATACTGAATCCACTTCTACACAACATAACGCCACTTGCTAGGCCGATCGAATGATAAGGTTCGTTGAGATTACCAAGCATATAAAAGGTTCGCGAGTAGAGGGGATGTGCGCTATAAAGATGCGCGGGGGAAAGGGTAAAAGGGAAGGGGTAGCCACTCGGAACAAAGGACATTGGCAGGCTTCATAAATGTTCTGGAGGAGCACAAAGATGAATAACTGAACCGCAAAAAGGTACTTTCGGTTCACGGTTTAAGGCATGGAGCCTTGGTGCACTGCTACGGGAGTTGCTCTGAATCTATCCTCGTAGGGGAAGAGATTTTCTTGTGGAATTCCGGACACTATGCGACAGTCCCAATCCGGCATCATGAGTAGTTTGGATAGCTACCATAAGTAGCGACTTTAGGTTGAGAAAAGCAGTTCTAACGTCTGGGGCACCCGTCATTTTGACCACATATCACATCTATGCTAGTAGATGATTGTTCATCACAGTTATTAATACATGTGGATATGAGGCTAGCAGCTGACTTGTAGGGCAAGGACCTTCCAAGCATTTCGCACCGTGCAATTTAATGAGGAAGGCAAAGAGAGACAGCTCACTCCCCAGAAGTAATATGGTTGCCGGATTATTTATTCGGTCAACGCTTATGAATGTGTCGGATCATTTAAAAAGCACAGTATTTACCAGCGCCCCCCCCATTCAAATAACACAACACAGGGGACGGGAAGTGGCTACATAGTAAGAGAAGCAAAATAATCAACAGCACATTTCTAGCATGTTTTCCGCGTGAAGATCCTAACTTGGACGAGTAATATATATAGTCTCCCATTTATCATGACCACCCAAAATATGTTTGTATGTAAGTACAAAATTAAAAATTGTTTTGTATAAAGTAGTCAAGCTATCCATCCATAGTGTTCTGCCCAAGAGCAGGTCTTTCACTACATACTCAGCAATCTCCACTCTATCCTTAACTCACGTTTTCCTTTTTGTGTCTACATACAAACCATTTATTTTAATAGTGTCTACCATCTGATATATTTTTCTGCCTCTAACTTTCTTTCCGTTGACCATTCTTTCTAGGGCATCCTTCAGCAGGCAATTTCTTCTTAGTAATATAATGTACGGTTAAAAACTATAATATAGTTACCTTGTAGGTCTGTCTCCTCAACTTAAGTTCTTTTAAAACTCTGTAGGCCTTTCGGGACTAGTCCTATCATCAGCAGAATGCATTAGGTCCATTCTTGTTGACCCTTGTTGAAGCACTGACTTGGTTGTGAGAATTTTGTACAGAGGACTTACTGTGAACTAATACCTCAACGGAAAATCACCATGAATTTTACTAGTATCAATTTCTTCTTAGCCAGTGGCCAGTCCAGTTTCTTTTCCCCATCTTTATGAGTTCCAGCATTGTTCTTCTTTCACCCACTCTGTCTAGCACATATTTATTTCCAACTTTGTCTGTCCATTCTTCTCCATATCCACATCTCAAAAGCTTTCAGTCGCTCTTCCTCATTCCGTCGTAATGTCTAAGTCTTTGCACCATACAATGCTACACTCCACACAAAGTACTTCACTAGCCTCTTCCGTACTTCTTTTGCCACATGTCTGCAGCAAATACTTATTTTCTTGTTAAAAGCTTCCTTTGCCATTGCTATCCTCTGCTTTACTTCTTGATCGCAGTTCATGTTACTACTGATAGTGCAACCCAAGTATTTGAAGCTCTCCACTTGCTCAATGGCTATGATGGGGAAATAATATTAATGGTCAGTGAATTTTGTAGCGTTATCTATTAACAAGATACGAATACTAACTTTGTTTCCTTCAATGCACTATGCATTTTTCTTCGATGAGTTAATTAAGCATTCCAAGACCTGTTCAAAATATATAACAATTTTTCTAATAAACAGAACATAACTAACTCTAACTCATTGGCACTATCGAAACCGTAGGTTCATGGCCGCGCGGACATAAGCTCTCCATATATCGCTATCCTGAGCCAATGTTATCCAATCATCCCCTGTATAATCTACTTCCCTCAAATCATACTTACTGTTATTCTCCCACCTCATTCTTGGTCTACCAACTGGGCGTTTTCCCTCTGGTTTCCTACAAGAAGTTTCCATGCACGTCTTTCATTCCCCATTCGTGACACATGTCCTGCCCATCGCAGTCTACGAGACTTAACTGTTCTTATTATATCTGGCTTCCTATAAAGACCATGTATTCACTGTTATGCAGTCTTCTCCATTCACCTGTCTGTTCATCTCTCTTTGGTCCAAAAATTTTCCTAAGAACTTTATTCTCAAATACTCATAATCTCCTTTCCTTCCTTAAAGTAAGAGTCCATGTTTCGCACCCATATAATATAACTGGTAGAATAATAGTTTTATATATTTTCAGTTTAACATTTTTTGAAAGGAGTTGGAAGGTCAAGAGTATCTGTAATGCATAATAACATGCATTTCCAGAATTCAGCCTATGTTTAATTTCCTTGTGCATCTCATTCCTGTTTGTGATTATTGTTTCTAGGTATTTGAATTCAGCCACTTCCTCAAAATTTCCCTCATTTGTCATTAGTTGTCCATTTCCATTATGTAATGGATTTTTATGTGTGACCATATATTTAGTTTTATTGATATTTACTTCCAGTCCCAATTTCTTAGTGTTACTCAGTAGTGTGTGCGTGTTGGCCTTTAGTATCTCCTTGCTATCGGCCAGTAGTACTACACCATCAGCATAAACTAACAGCTTATTAATACGATTATTAATATAAATATAAAGTGGGATTATTACTGCCATAATATAGTAATACCAATATGAATTATGAACAAAATGCTCGAACAGTGACGCACATGTCCAGTCTCCGAAAGAATGAAATGATTGATTCTCAACTGTTACTGGCTGAATAGAATTACAAGCATAGTAAGATCCTGCATATTCTCTGGAGTTGTCGAAATATCTCCTAGATATCTTTAATGACTCCCCAGAGAAAAAATTATAATGGGTAAGATCAGGAGATCGAGCAGGCCAACAAATTGCCCTTCCACGACTAATAACCCCACTTTATGTATTCATTAAAATCTAATATTTATTAGAATAGCACAGTGTGATACATGTTTTACAGGACTTGGAGTACTTACTAGGGCTTTTGATAAGTAATGACAACACTACTATGATTCTTCTTCTTCTTCTTCTTCTTCTTCTTCCTCCAAGTATTTGGTCAAGGCTTGTTACGATCCTATAGAAAATGTTCCCTCCAGCGTTTCATAGGACGGCCCAGCGATCTTCGTCCTCTTGGTATATAATTATAAACAGCTTTGGGGATCCGATTTGAACTCATTCTTTCAAGATGGTGTTTCCAATTTAGTTGGTACTGTTTAATATATTCCAAAATGTGCGTAGTCTTCAATTCTTTTAAGATATCGGTGTTCCTTTTCCTATCGCATCTGGTGTAACCCGCTGTTCTGCGCATGAATCTCATTTCACAAGCCGTTATTGTGCTTTCATGTTGTCTTTTTAGTGTCCATGCTTCACTACTATAGGTCAAGACTGGTCTAGCCAAAGTGTTATATAAACGTATTCTGGTGTTTTTTTTTTGTTTGTATAAGGGATGGTTTCATAACTTCATTAATAATTCCCAAACTTTTATTACAACTAGTAATTTTTTCAGGGATATCCTTTTCATCCCAGATAGAGAGATAATATCCTAGATATTTAAATTGATTAGATCTCTCTAAAATGTTATTCTGAATACAGATTTTACCTTGTATGGGGAAAAAATTTCCCGGAACGATAAAAAAAAAAATTATATTACTTTTGACGTTACGAACTTCATTCACAGTCTCTTGTCAAATTAACTGTAAGTTACAAAATTCTTGGAATACGGAACACTCAATCTGCAGCACCATTTCTGGATATCTCTTTCTTCTAATCGATCTAGAGCTTTCTGGATATCAACTCTTGAATGTAACCGATTGCCTCGTAGAGGTTCTTTGTTCTTTGTGAATAACTTACAGTCACAAGGGTTACTGTCTGGGTAATTTGGTGGATGTTCGAGTACTTCCCAAATCCACCATCTAAACAAATTCTTCTGAACATCTCTTAAGATGGTATTACTTACTAAATGTGAGAAACAGTGAATTTGGAATATTCACAAAATATTACTATTTCGAGACTTTCGATATTACAGATTTATACAACAAATACTGCTCAACAACATTCTACCAACTAGGATCATCTGATTTACAACAGTGTTTACTTAAGGGAAGTAGATTATACAGGGTATGATTGGAAAACATTAGCTCAACATAGGAATGTATGGAGAGCTTATGTCCACGCGACCATGAACTTACGGGTTCGATGGATCCGGTGAGTTATAACCACATCCCTTAGGACTTGATACAGGACGAAGGGTTTTCTCTCCCCCTCTACCTACCGTAAGTAAGCTATATGCGGGGCGGAGGGACAGTACTGCCAAGTAAAAAAAACATTTATTTTTCTCTCGGTACATCCTGCCCAGCGTGGATAGTTTTGATACTTTTCTTTCGGAATATTGAGTTAAAATGTACAATGTTTATTTGGTGTTTAGTTATTTTCGATAGTTACAAGAAACGAAATATTTAAACTTTGGTTCATTATAGTGTATATATATATATATATATATATATATATATATATATAACTGTCATTCTCCCAGTTATTTTACTTTACTCCAAGCGCGACAGGCCTAGAAGGTCCTTGGCCTACCAGTCGGCTGTTGGCCTCACATCCACATGTGTCAATCACAGATGTAGACGATCATCTAGTCAATGTAAGGGTTACATGTAGTTAGCATGTCGGGTCCCCCAGCCGTTATAGCTGGTCTTCTCAACCAAGAGTCGCTACTTATTGTAGCTACCCAAATGTCTCACGATGCTGGGTGGGCACCGGCCCCATACTGGTCGAAATTCCATGAGAAAATTCCTTCCCCCGTGGGGACTCGAACCAGCGTAACTCCCGTAACTCTGCGCCAAGGCTTCTTGCCTTAACCACTCGGCTACGGCGCGGGACATTCTCCCAGTTGGATCCGAAACATGGACTGTTACTTTTAGAGGAGAAAATATTATGAGAATTAGAGAATAAAGTTCTTAGGAAAATGTTTGGACCAAAGAGAGGTGCAGAAGATTGCATAACAATGCGCTACACGATCTTTATGGAAAAGAAGATATAATAAGAATATATAAGTCTCATAGATTGCAATGGGCAGGACATGTGACACGAATGGGGAATGAAGGAGGGCATGGAAATTCATTTAGGAAAACTACAGGGAAAGATTCAAGTAGGCAGACCAAGAATGAGATGGGAGAATAGCATTAACCATGATTTGAAGGAAATAGACTATATAGGGATGATTGTAAAACCTTAGCTCAGGATATGGTGTATGGAAAGCTTATGTCCGCGCGGCGATGACCTATCTTGTTCGATAGTGCCAGTGAGTTAGTATATATGAAGTATCGTTCTCGGTGATAAAGGGGTTAAATTTCTTTCCTCTGGTTCCGAGGGTCGTGGGTTCAAACCCATCAGAGTTCCATAGATTTTTTGGATGGAAAAATCCATGGGACAAATCTAAGGGAAAGTCGGGGTCCCATGTCTGAAGATTATCAGACTCGTAAAAGAATCTTAAAGTATCTAAGCAATATTTAGTTCACCTTTCTCAATCAAGTTATATCTTAATTGCCTATTAGACACATATTTGAGGTACACGTATAGACAGACACACACAAAGTCCCGCTTTGTACAGCCGTGTGGTCTAAGACATCACGCATTAGTGCGGAGCTGTTCTACATGTGCTTATTCGAGTGCCCATAGCGAAATAAATGTTATTTTATTGAATTTTGGCCAGTATAGGAGGCTAGTCTACCGTGTCGTGAGTAATTTATGTAGCTACATTAAGTATCGTCTGAGAAAACAATGTATAATGGCTGGGGGATTGGAAATGCTAAAAATGCCACCCATGTGCTGGCTGGAGGATCATCCACCTCTATAAATGTCGAATGTGGAAGTGAGGCAGCAGCTGGCTGGTAGACCAAGACTATTCTAGACCTGTCGTATCATGGAGTTTTATATAATATAGAGGCCTACATTTTAAGTTTAGTTGTTTGCATTTACAGATGACATCATGACTGAAAACAGTATCATGAAACATAAAAAACGAAAACTGTTGAGCAGTGATGAGAGAAGATTAATACTGAATTTGTTCAGTAGGTTTATATCTGACAATCTGACTTGCAGTTTGTGTACGGTAGCCGAAATGACAGCAACGATGGCTGGAGCGGGAAAATAGTTTTTACAGACTCAGAAGGGAGGCGAATCTGAATCAACAATGAATTAAATAGTCTGGGGAAAATAGCACAATTCAACGATTAAACAATTTATGACGATTTTAAAAATCAGGTATAGGATCTAAAGCGCATCAATTCTTTTTTGCGGTAATAAGTGGAAATCTTAGACAGGACAATATCTGCACTGAACAGTGATAATAATAATAATAATAATAATGATGATGATGATAGCGATACACTGATTCTCAAATTCTCGAGCCCGACACTGTACAGATTATTGAAGAAGATGAAATTTGTCGTTTTTTATCGACATAAATTACATAATGTTTATTTTGTTTAATATTACAATTATTTAAACCGATAAAGCGGTGAAAATAAATTTAAATTGTTTACATATTTATAGAGTCGGGAGTTATGAACACGTAAGTGTGCATACAAACAGAAGAAAAGTAAATACATTTGCAGGTATAAGCCATAAAAGTAATTATATAAATGGATTGCGCACAAATGTGCAAAGGTGATAACACTGCTAACAATCACTAACACTAACTTGGTCTTGCGTAATCACAAATTGTTTTTGTTCTTTGTGTACATGTTTCGATGTGATATCTTTCGCATTTCTGTTCACACACTTCGCATATGAATGACATCTTCGGGTCATGGAATGTTTTATCTCTACACATTAGGTGGTGGAATCCATGCACGCTTAATCTTGTGATGACGTGTCGTATCTGGAAATTTGCTTCTGTCCAGTTCCTGTCTATCATCGCTCCGGTGCTGAAGATTCCGGCCATACTTCCTCTCTTTTCTTGCGTAGTCTTTGTAGCGCATGTTCATAGGGTCCTGTGGTTGGTAGTAGGTATGCTGTTTTCAAGTCCTCGATAAGGAAAGTCTCCCTTGCCAGTAGGTACACTAGACGGCTTCTTGTCGTTTTTTGATACTCCTATTGCCCTTTTTATGTATGTAGCTTTCAATTTTTCCAGTGTGTTCAAATTAGCTTCTGTAAGATGTGGCCATATGATTTATATATTTATATAAAAGTAATTATAAATATACCTTGTTCAGTTGTCTTCAGTTGGCCGGGTGACGCAGAGGTTGTAAAATTACTTACAAAGCCAGAGAGGGACTGGGAGAGAGAGAAAGAATTTAATAAATAAATATAATAATGTAAGACTATTATCATAACTGTGAAGACTGATTTTTTGCAACAGAGTAGTACCTTCTGCTTCCTGGCCGCTTGTACCTGCTAGTGGAGTGAGTGAAGAGGGGTCTCTATCAACTCATTTGAAATAGACTATAGTTAGTTAGTTTCCATTACTTATCCAATGGCCTGGCATATTATAAAACTATAGTGAGTGCCGCTGTTTAAGCCGTATGAAAAAACGCTATTTTAAGCTGTTTTTTCAAGAAAGAACCACAGTAATGGATTTCTTGAACCTTTTACATGTCAGACATCACTAATGGAGTGATATCTGATAAATAATGGATACATGAAATGCATTAAAGTGTTCTTTGTTGAAGAAACAGCTTCCAATTCCTCGCGTTCATAGTCTTTAACCATGTCACTCATTATAGAAACAACGGATTTGTGTAATTACAGAAAAAACTGATCTTACGACAGTACACATTCAGTCTTCAATCAACAATCAAACAACTGAGGAAATCAACAATTAAGTCCATCATTTCATTTGATTTTTTCTCTATTCGACATTAATTTATTATTAACTAATTAATTCGTTAACAATAAACTGATATTTATTATAAAAAATATTCGTGGTTATGATTCTTCTGATGAAGGTACAGTGTATTGAAACAGCTGTTAGATTGTTAAATAAATATTTATGAAAATCATATAAAACTTTTATTGTTCTATTTATTAAATAATAGTAATATTACGATACGGGGTTAGCAAGTGGTTTTTACAGAATCGAGGAAAATAATTTTCGAGATTCTGTAAGATACTTCACAAACGTTCGTTGTACATTATTTTTTGCGCGATGGTGTTTTCAAAATAATGAATAATAGTAAGATAATAACATATTTGTTGGAAATATTTGCGTTCATTATAAACAATTGACTAACGTTTATAGTGTGGGCAGTGCTTATTACTTGAAACTACAGGAGACCGTGAGACCAATTAGTTATAAAATATCGTCAAGTACGTATATATTGTTTTATATTGTTTCAAATAAAGTTCAGTTCATTTAACATGCAGTGATTTGTTTCGTATAATGTATATTAATACTACTTTTTGGATATTTTTGTATATACATTGTATGTAGTATACATAGAGGACAGTGTTTTACTTCCCACGCGCCTTTTGTTATGTGTAATATTACAGTACAGTTATTTAGGTTGGCAACCCCGAAATGTAGGAAGTTGAACTTTAAATCATGGTCGTCATTGCTGTAAATACAACAAAACGCACTACAAACACTAAAATTTAATAAAAGAAGTAAAGAAACAAGCTGATAAAGCAGCACAAATATCAGGGTATATGAAAGATTTAATTTGGCGCAACAAACACATGTCAATAGAAAGCAAAACCCGCATATGCAAAACGATAGTTCGACCAGTTGTCGTGTATGGAGCAGAAACTAGGGCTGATACAACAAAAACTAAACAAATAATAAGCACATGTGAAATGAAAATCTTAAGAACTATTCAGGAGAAAACATTATTTTTTTAAAATACACAACACAGAAATTAGGGACAAATGCCATATTCAAGACATAACCAAATTTATTATAGATAGACAAAATATTGGAAGGGTCATATAGAAAGAATGGAAGAAAACCGGCTTCAAAAAAGAGCTAAAGAAGATAGACCAATGGTCGGGAGAAGAACAAGAGGAAGACCAGCCAAGATATGGATAGACAGTGAATGCACATCCAGTACGTCTTCCTCCTAGGAGTGATTTTGGAAATAAACAGGATGAAAATCCTACAAATTAAGTTTAAGAAGAAGAAGAAGAAGAAGAAGAAGAAGAGACACTATCGTCCAAAAACATATTTTACAATAGTGATGGTATGGTCTTTATTTCAGAGACACGTGTATTTTTTGTTGACATGTTTCACTTTTGACAGAGGAGCGTTCAGATTTTGGAAGTTGAGGGGATCCCGGCAGCAAATAGTTTAGAAAACACCTGCATTAGAAAGAAAGAAGAATATGAAAAGAAAACCAGTTTTACTTTAAGGGAGCATGACTGAATCGCAGATCGAATTTCATGGAATTGACTGCACAATTTATTAAACGAGAAATTTCCCATCACAGCGTGGTACAACATGTACAGTAGGACGGGTGATATAATCGTCACCTCGTTGTGGTTCAAGGATGATGAGATCACTTCATGAATTCATATTTTAATAAATAGCTGAAAGGCTCGATCAAATTTTGTATGAGGCAGAAGAGAGAATAGAGGATTTCGTCAAGAAGCAACTAGTTGGAATGTATTGACTTTTTTTTTTCGAAAGAAGGTATATTTTTATTAATTAACTGACAGAAACATCTCATTAATATATTTTTCAAACAATTAATAATTTACTTTTCCTTTATCCAATAAAACAGTATTAAAATGTAATCAATATTCTACCTGATGTCTTATATAGATCAGTAGAGGAACTTCGGGTAATTTGAACCCCTGTTTTGAATGTGTTGTTTTTCTTATTTTAATTAAGGGATTTGAATTTTGTTTAATTACAGTTATTATAATTAGTGCTGCAACTATGAAATAGCACTGCTATTTTATTGTAATATGGAAACATCTTCATAATTTATAATTGTTTTACTTTATAAGAAAGGTCCACTTTAACCTCCATATTCAGGTAAAGTGGACCCCAGAATCCAACCTAGCTTTTAGTCTATGTTTAAGTTTATTTACTCTATTAATTTATACAGACAGGCACAGATTAATCTGAAAATATTTATGAGTGATCATAATTAAAAAGCGTTGATATTTATTTAATGTTTTGAAAAATTATTGTTGATTATAACATCAACACGTCATTCAACTGCAGAAAGCGACGATTTTTGGGTTTAGTAAAATTACAAGGATATTAAATACAATTAATTAAGTGAATGGTTTTTACAGATAACATCCTCATTGATAAAATATATGTATTCGTGTAAAGTGGACCCAGGTCTTCGTGGAGAGCCCACATTAACCGATTCCTTTATGTTTAATTATTTTATATAGCCACCATGTCACATAATATCAAACCAAACCCATCAGTATATTAAACAGCATCTACATAATATACTATATCTATGAATTTTTTCAACATTTGTAATATTCAATAGCAGAAAATAATAAATTATTCTCAGCTTGAAAAACTTTTAAAAGTGGTAATTTTCATAAATGTCACATATAAACCCTTCTTCGCACAAAGAATTTAAAAAACTGGCCTTGAACCGTCAAAGTTGAAGACGGAAAGAAATAAAAAAAAAATTCTGTTCGAGGGCAGCACCAATTAAAGAAGATATTAACAGGGTCCACTCAAACAGAAGGATCCACATTACCCGAACTTCCCTATATATAAACGATAGATTAACTCATTACCTTTGTATTTTTTCTTTTCATGTATAGCGGAGTAGATTTGAGCTGTTCTTCCATTGTATATATATATATATATATATATATATATTCCATTCCATAGTAATTCTGCCCGAGAGCAGGTCTTTCACACTGCAATCATAGCATTTACATGGCATGCTTTGCAGCTTTACTAGGGAATTATAGGTGTGATAGCTTCCCGTTGCTTTCCACACGGCGAAGGATGATGATGATAATGATGATGGCCGGATGATTTTCGGGGACCGTTGGGCCCTAAACGTTCTGACATTTGTCTTACAGGTGAGGAAAACCCCGAAAAAACCTTACCCAAGAGCTTGTCCCGACCGGGAATCGAACCCGGGTCCGCTGCGTGACAAGGCAGCAGCACGCTACCTCGAGACCACAGCGGTGGACGTATATATATGTTATTATTATCATTATTATTATTATTATTATTATTCTTATTTTACTAGTCTTTAACTTTATTGTATTATTAGATATTCTTCTTCTTCACTTCATGGGCTAGGGAAACTGCCTATTCCGCCTCACAGTTGTTCTGTCCATCTTTTCACTGGCCTTCCTACATTCCTTGAACCTCTTGGCTTGTAGTTAAATGCTGCTTTTGGTAATTATGTTACATTCATTCTTTCTACGTGTCTAAATCATGTTTCTCTATAGCCTATTATTTGATTGTATCATGCAATGGATATATATATATATATATATATATATATATATATATATACACATATACATATATTTAACTCTGTTCTTATATCTTCATTCTTTATCCGATCCATTCTTGTGCAGCCTTTTGTTCTTCTAAGGAAGTTCATTTCTACGCTTTGTATTATACTTTGTAATTTTTTGGTCATTACCCAAGTTTCACTTCCATAAAGTAATGGAGGAACCGCCAATGTTTTATAAAACTTCAGTCTAGTATCTCTTCTTGTTCTGTTCTTTAATGTTCTATATACAGTTCCACATATCATTTGGAATATTGACAGTTTCATATTTACGTCTCTATTATTAGATCTTATTTTTTTTATTGTCCAGTTAATCGTTTATTAACTAATACCATTGCGATTTTCATACTTGAATGTAACATATGTTTGTCCTAGTGAATGGAAGAGAAGGCCATATGGCCTTAACTACATCATTGTTAATAAATAAATAGACAAAATAAATAAATACATTTTCATTTGCATTGCGCACGAGTCTGTTTAGCTGTATGTGCATATTTTGTTCCATGATTAAAGTTAAAAAACATACGAATAATAAACAAATACATACGTGACTACACTCCTACACTCATAACATAAAGAAGGCAGAAGAACAGTGAATATAGGCCCACGTCAGACCAGCGTTTTGGGCTAATGGTCAGCATTTCTGTCTATAGTTCATGAGTTTGAGTTCGATTCCCGGTCAGACCGTAGAAATTTTTCCTTGGAGGGCATTATTCTTGTGGTTGCCCCCATCGTATCGTCGGGGTAACGTTACTCCGCCTTCCAGTTGCCCCAACCTAAGAAATGTATTTCAATTCTGCTAATAACTCTGCCAGAATAAATAGGACATTATTATTATTATTATTATTATTATTATTATTATTATTATTACTTACTTACTCACTGGCACTATCGAACCCGTAGGTTCATGGCCGCGCGGACATAAGCTCTCCATACATCCCTATCCTGAGCTAATGCTTTCCAATCATTCCCTGTATAATCTACTTCCCTCAAATCATAGTTAATGTTGTTCTCCCACCTCATTCTTGGTCTACCAACTGGGTGTTTTCCTTCTGGCTTTCCTACAAGAAGCTTCCATGCAAGTCTTTCATTCCCCAAATGCGCAACATGTCCTGCCCATCGCAGTCTACGAGACTTAACTGTTCTTATTATATCTGGCTTCCTATAAAGACCATGTAGTTCATTGTTATGTAGTCTTCTCCATTCACCTGTCTGTTCATTTCTCTTTGGTCCAAAAATTTTCCTAAGAACTTTATTCTCAAATACTCGTAATCTCCTTTCCTCCCTTAAAGTAAGAGTCCGTTTCGCACCCTTATTATTATTATTATTATTATTATTATTATTATTATTATTATTATTAATGCCAGAGGAGAAAGCCGAAAATGTCATGAAAGATAATGCTGGTGGCATTGGACCAAAATAAAATCAACAGTACTTACGCAGTAGTAACTACTGAAGATTTGGAATGAGGTGAATGGTAAATTCGATATGGAATAGGAGATCCATTTCGTTGCTACAACTAGCCTATTAAAATGTATGAAATTGAACTAACAGATTCTTCCCGTTTGATTTCAATTATAGTCTAAACTAGGGTAACTAATTAACAAGCGATAAAATAATGCATTTAAGGAATGTTGCTAAGCAGATAGCTTTTTTTTTCGGCTTGACGGCAGTGTGACTCACGATGCCCTGCTTCATGTGATCATGACCTCATCTCTGTCAAATTCATGACCTCGGCAGGCAAAAACTAGTTCCGCTAAATCTGCTAAGACTAAGCAATTAATCATAAGTAATGCCACAAGTGATTTCCAAATTATCGATAAATTCACGACTCACGAAGTGAGGAGTGGAATTTATCTAGAGAATTTGGAAATCAAGAGTGGCATTTGTTAGGACTATTTAACGAATAAAATTAAACTGTTTACTCACAAATCATTATTTAAATATAGTTATTTTAAAATATTTATATATTTAATGTAAACGGCGATGTTTGAAAACAAATGAGAAACGATTGGTATGCTTCATTTGCTTCTTTTGTTCGTCACCTGCAACCAGATCATATTATTTATTGCAAAAGGAACGCAATATTGTAAGAATGCACTCTAGTGGGAAAAAATGAAACACATCAAACTGTATATTAATTCATTTCTGATGTCCTATGATGTAAATATGACAATTATACTTTTCTGGGGGAAAAAAAATACATTTAAGAAAGTGCAAAAAGGTGTTTCTTTTTTTGGTGGTATAATCAATTGCTAGAATTTTTTTATATTAACTCCCGCATGCGGTATGTGTTGACATTCATGCACTATATATACAATCTGGTAGCCGTATTTCTTTGTGAGTCAGTCTTACTTACTTACTTACTCACTGGCACTATCGAACCCGTAGGTTCATGGCCGCGCGGACATAAGCTCTCCATGCTTCTCTATCCTGATCTAATGCTTTCCAATCATTCCCTGTATAATCTACTTCCCTCAAATCATAGTTAATGTTATTCTCCCACCTCATTCTTGGTCTACTAACTGGGCGTTTTCCCTCTGGCTTTCCTACAAGAAGGTATAAAGTCCTAACATTCCATGTTCCTAGGAACATGTCCCTGTGTTTGAGGCTTTGGCATGGGTTCCCTGAAGTAGTCACCGACCGGAGAACCGAATGGGGGACTATTTGACCTCCGGAAAATTTTACTCCAGTTGAACCCATGTCCGCATTTCTTGACGGTTCTATTTTTACGGTGAAAGATCGTCACTCTTTCGACCAAGGTACTTTTTTCGTCTGGCTTATCACCTTCGATCAGTCCGGTATGGGTAACCCTATCGGCAGCAATGCTACCGCCGGCATAGCTCTCAGGATCATTTAAACACGCAAGCCACTCCACCATGACAAGGATAAGATACCATGGAGAGTTGTGAGTCACTGCAAAATAATGCTATGACCTATTCAGAATGTTAAAAAGGAGGGCCCTTCTTTATTATGATAAACTTTAATTGGTAAATTCTAGGCGAAACACGACTGTGGTTGGTTGTAAATCAAAAATCATTGTAACGTGATTGGTTATTGATTCCCATATAGTCCCATAAAGATAACCATCACGTAATTAGCTGCAGGGAACTACTAGATGATTCCAGAATGCAGTACCGTGGACGAAGCTAGTCTCCGTCACTACTTGTTAATGTTTTTAAATTAACACGCTCTTCAAGTCATCAGCGTTGCAAGGGAACTGTCGACCATTGCATACCGAAACTTACCTTGAAATGTCTTCCAGAGAAGCGTTGTGATGTACCAAGGCCGTGTCCAATTATCTTTAAACTGAAAGACATTAAAAATCAGCGCAAATCTCTCATTTAAACTATTGGGATGTAATACAGGGTGTTCCATTCAAACCTCCCACATTTCAGTTAATCATAACTAACAAAGTATGCGGAATTATGAAATGAGGCCGGTATTAAACGAAACAGAAACTCAAAGAATTTTCATTACCACACACTAAAACCCTCTATATGTGCACCATTAGTTGCACGAACAATATCAAGTCTGTATTCGATTTCGTATCACGTTCTGTGTAACATGTCCATTGGTACTGTTGCAATTGTGTCAAGGATACGGGTTCGTTAATCATGAAGATATTGTACTGGAGTCGCAATCACACGGTCTTTTACATACCAGAAAACAGTTTGTGCTCGTTGCTGAGGAGTCGCCATTTTGTTTTATGCCATTATTGTCCATCATGCGACAGATGAATTAACTACAACAATGAAAACAAAAATTATTTGAGTTTACCTTTCTTTAAATACCAACCTCATTTCATAATTCCGCATACTTTTAGAGTTATGATTAATTAAATGTGGGAGGTTTGAATGGGACACGGTGTATAACTCGTGAATTGATAGATTGGATATATATCACTACCTGCCGTCTGCGTCGCGTCTCGCCTCACTCCACTCCGATCTTGTCCATGCAGAGAGTCCAACTGTTTCGTAATGTGAGCTGCCATTGGTTGGTTCTAGCTTCGATTTCTGTATCTTGCAGTTAAAACGGCAGATTTTTTTTGGACACGGTCTTGGTACATCACAACACTTCTCTGGGAGAAATTCCAAGATAGGCTTCGGTATGCAATGGTTGACAGTTCCCTTGTCTGCTGGGCATTAAATATCGGGATTTTTTTCTGGAAGGCACGCAATGTTATTGGCACGCACAAGTTTTTGTAAAGATAGTAGGGGGATAAGGCTCCCACCTTTTGTAAACAGTTGGCAAATGTCAGCAGGTTTGTCGGTCCTGCATAATGGTCGTCTTTACCCCCAGAACGTTCGTCAGGTACTAATTTCCGTTAGTGACTGAGTTGACCCCAGAGCCATGGTGCCAAAAGGTCCATTAGGATAAGAACACACGATCTTTCTGTTGTAGCGTATTGCCTTAATCAACCCATTAAACTTAAAAAAGTATCTGAAAACCGTTTTCTTAATCAGATCTTACTCCTTGTTCCTTTTAAACGCATTCGGATAAATGTAATTAACCATTTAGACATTCCGAATCCTATAGGATAACATATAATTTCTTGCTTTGAAATGAATCGTATATCTTTTTTTAAATCCACATAGTTGATGTAGCCTACACTGTCATCATATTCCCGTTTATTTCATAGAATCTGTTAGAGTATATAAAAATTATAACATAAAATTATGTATATTTTATGCAGTCTCCTCAACTGTTTAGCCCGGTCAAGTTAGCTCAAAATATAGGGGTAGGCTTACAAAAATTCGCATAGAGCTGAAAATTATTAACCCTAAATCCTTAAAAATGTTGATATTTTTGCATTTACATTCTTTTCTTCTTCATATGAGTTATTGCTTCCTAGATATGTAAAATTATTCATCTGCTGCAAAAAGTTATTAAGTACAATTTTTCTTCTGACAGGATCTGCACTTTTAAATGCCATAAATTTTGTTTTCTCTGTAGATATCTTCAATCCATATTCTTCTGTAATTTTGTTAAGTTCATACAGACCTTTCTGCAGATTATCTTCTGAATTTACAAATATTATTTGGTCATCTGCAAACAATAGGGTGTTTAATTTTGTATTTTCTGATATTCATATTCCTAATTTATATTTCTTGTTCCAGCAACATATTACTTCGTTGATATAGATCACAAAGAGTGTTGGGGATAGGGGGCAGCCTTGTCTCACACCACGATTTATAATTCCTTCTTCAGAAAATCCGTTATTTAATTTAATCTTTATGGTGTTGTCTTTGTAAATATTTTGTATGTAAATAATTTTATATTATAATTTGTATATACTCTAACACCTCAACGGAATTTTACCAGAATTTTATTAAACTCTGTTAGGCCTATACTAAAATTTGATCTGTTATATACTTATTTATTTTAATCCACAGTGATGATTACCTATCATATTATTATAAGGAAATGGCACGAATAGGAAATGAAAGACGCGCATGGAAGCTTCTTGTAGGAAAACCAGAGGGAAAACGACCAGTTGGTAGACCAAGAATGGGATGGGAGAATAACATTAACTATGATTTGAGAAAAGTAGATTGTACAGGGAATGATTGAAAAACATTAGCTCAGGATAGGGATGTATGGAGAATTTATGTCCGCGTCGCCATGAACCTACATGTTCGATAGTGCCAGTGAGTTAGTTAGTTAGTTAGTTATTATAAGGAGAAGCCTAGATGAAGTTGAGAGTAATAAAATACGCGTATAACTCATTATTTCAGTTTTATCTCCTTTTTTATGGATTGCTACGATAATTGATTATTTCCAGTCATTGTATTGTTTTAAAATTATGCTATTACTTTTTTTCTTTCCTATCTTTAGCTTTCATATATACCACACATATACCAAAAACGTAATAATTATTAACTATGTATGTTTTTGTATTCCGAGTTGTATTATGTTCAATACTAATAAAATTCATTGTTAAAACCGTTGAGGTGGAAAATCATAAAATAAGTTAAAATATACCTTCTTAGGTAAGACCCGTCGTTCTCAACTTATAAAATATGTATTTTTTATGCCTGTAGTCCTTTCATAACATTCGTTCCATCTTCAGCAGGTCCTTCTTCGCTACAATATCTAATATGATGGTTGATGCTGCTTGTCCTAATGTGTTGTATTGAATATTACATTTTATCTTGAAAACTCTTCTTGCTTCTATCTTTGTGGAAAGTTTTATGCAGAATGGGGCACGCCGTAGTGTAGTGGTTAAGGCACTGCGCTACAAGCCGGAAGGTCGAGGGTTCGAGTCTCGGTGGGGTCAGGATTTTTAAACTGACCCAAACCTTCTGGCGGCACTATGGCCCTGAGGTCGACTCAGCCTCTAACTGAAATGAGTACCAGACGCTTGTTCTGGGATAAAGGCGGCCGTCACGCAGGGCTGACAAACCCGGCTGACATCAAGTGCCGATTGTCAAAGAAAAAGTGGGAGCCTTAACCTCCTACTACCCCAAGGGCCTCCTGAGGCCTGTAGTGGGAACACTTTACCTTACCTTTATGCAGAATGAATAGTGCAATCTTTTATAATTTTAAAGAACATTATTACATCACATGATGTTATATTTAAATTTTATTGGTTAATAGTCCTTTAAATATAAGGTTTAAATTTGATTTGTTAAATAAGAAAGTTAATTGTTTTAACATCCAATCAGAATTTAGTTTACTTTCATTTAAAAATGTGAAGTTACATAGGTGTTCTTATTACAGTTATAACAGAAAGCTTAATAATTTTGACAACAATGACTTAAAACAATTTTTAAAAGTATTCTTTACAAAGCCTGTTATGTAATACAATTTCTTTTAATTGTTACTGAGACATTTTTATTCAACAATAACCAAGAATGAATTATTTAGATGTTTTTATTTATTTGTTATATTTAAATATTAAAAGAATTTTAAAATACGAAATTATTAACTTTAACTTTTATATTTCTTATAATATTAATTTTAATTTTAAAATTCTGCTTTATTTTCCAAACCATAATAAGCTACCGTTGTATCTTGTGTCCATGCTTTTATGAGTTACATTTCAACATGATGATTAATACATCTCTATATATTTATTTATTTTTGTAACACCACTCCAAATTCTAATGCCCTCTATTCTGTGATTAATATTTATAAAAGGTAAAGTGATCCGACTACAGGCCTTGAAGTCCCTTAGGGTAATAGGAGGTTAAGGCTACCACCTTTCTAGACAATCGGCTCTTGATGTCATCTGGGTTGTCAACCCTGCGTGACGGCATTCTTTATCCCCACATCTGGTTCTTGTTTTCGTTAGAGGCTGAGTCGACCCCAGGGCTAAGGCGCCCCCAGAAGGTTTGGGCCAGTTTAAAAATCCTAACCCCACCGGGACTAGAACAAAAAACAATTTTAGCAATTTGTGTTAGTTTTTTTTAATGCCACCATGTTGTCATTTCAACATTCTGGTATTCTCTCCTGGCATGGCGTTGTTGTAACCCAGTTCTGAGGTTGGGGCTTCCCCGATGATATATGATAGGTAATGACGCACCAGGACAGGCCTTAATCCTAAACTTAATGAATATGTCAATGATGATAATGATGGCTAGATGACGTTCGGGGACCGTTTGGGCCTTAAAGTTTCCTGACATTTGTCTTACAGTTGAGGAAAAACCCCGAAAAAAAAACATCATCCAGGAAATTTGTCCCGACCGGGATTGAACCCGGGCCGCTGCGTGACAAGACAGCACGCTACCTCGAGACCATATCGGTGGACTTGTGTTAGATTTTAATGTTTATCATTAAATAATGTTCAATTCTAACCTAAATATAACCTAGTAAATTAACATACAAAGAATCTATGAAATTACCCACTCTTTATTTAAAACACTAATTTTGTGAACTTTAAAATCTCATTCATTGCTGTCAAACTCTTCCACTCTAATGTTAAACACGATGAATGCATACATATTGTAAACTTAACTCGTTTAAGTATTGTCACATTTTCCCTTAGTATTCTATGCTATTTTTTTAGCAAGCAGCATGTCCGCGGCAGGTCGCTTTTCACGCAATGGTAAGCATTGTTATGGGAGGTTACTAACTACCGCATGACGTTAACTGCTGTTTTTATTCTCGTTTTTAGGAGCGGAAGTGTGTAGCTCGAGAAACCGGATGCCATGCAATTCGAGTGCACTTCAAGTCTGTGTAACAAAAGACTTGATATGCGACGGCTTTAACAACTGTCCTGAATCTGGTGACGACGAAAATCCCATCAAGTGTACGGAGGCTCTATTTAGCGATCCTCAAAAAGTGATCGGCGACTTCCTCACCAAAGCAGTCGTCAGGGCTATCTCCATAAAAAATGATATGATTAATTCTACGGATACAGGCGAAAAGAAAGGTCTAGAACTTTCGCCATGGCTCAGTAATGTGTCTGCTTATTTCTTTAAGAATATCTTGAATAATAAGAATAGGTTGCAGAACGATACTACAACGACGACTGCAACGCCGCCAAAGGCGACTTCGAATCACCAACCACCAAAAAGTAAGTTTTAGTTATAATATGTATTGTATAATATTTAATTTTAGAAAGTGATATTTTGAGGTTATTTTAATTACGGTATATTATTTTTGGTCTGATCATCTTACTTCAATATTAATGTTGATTTGTTCTTGGACATGTTTCAAAACAATTCTGTTTTATCGTCAGCTTGTTCAAGAACAAATGTCTGGACAAGGTGACGATAAAACAGAATTGTTTTGAAACATGTTCAAGAACAAATCAACATTAATATTAGGTAAGATGATCAGACCAAAAATAATATAATATATATTATATGTTACACTCCTTAGTGGTAGCCGTTCGAATACTAATATTGTTAAAACTATACCCCAGCCACTGATTCTCTGGCCCTGAAGTTTCCACGACAGTGTTGCCGATATGGATATTCAGTGGGAGGGGACGCTTTATGTATGCGGTTAGCAGACATACAGTTGACAACATCTCGGCAATTTCAAACCTTACTAGCGCGCTATAGCAGCGTCAAGAGCAGTGATTGGTTGTGGCTGACGTGCACTCCTATGTCAACTATTTCCTTATTGGCAGTAGAGGGCGAGTTTCTCCCTTTATCCCTCGTATAACCTAAACTTCAGAGCCGGAGTTACAGTGGCTGTAGTGTAGGTAGACCCTAAATCACTTTTCCATGAAACCCAGAAAATGAACTTTTAATTGCTCAACAAACCTACTTCTTCATCAATTTTTATTAACAGATTCTGTTATCGCCTCATTATGATGGTTGTCCGTTTATATAAAATCAGGTGCCGCGAGAATGCTTATCATGCGGAATTATTATAGTAGCGGTAGTCGGCATCTTTGTATTTAATTATATACAGTGTCCACAAATATAGTATCATACTTTAAACTACTACTACGTCGCTTTGGATAATCGTATCTAAATGAAATTGGCGAAATCAAAAGAGAAACTCAAAAAGTTTTTTGCTATACCTCATAGACATTGAATGTGGCCTCCACGAGTGACGCTGCAGACATCGCTGTCTGCTAAATATCCAACAATGAACCCATATCGATCACAAAAAAACATAATTAAATTTAGTTTAGTTTCTGTATTGTTGTCCATTATTCTGCATTGTTGACATTGTTAACATATACAAAACGTTTTGAGTTTCTCTTTTGATTGTCACCAATTTCATGTAGATACGATTATCCAAAGCGACGTAGTAGTAGCTGAAACTATGATACTATTATTTGCAGCTGCGGAAAAACAAAGCGAGCCGCTGGACAACTCTCATAGTGAGGAGATTCATACACACGAAGCAATCTGTATCCTCCCTACTTCAACTAATTTGCCGCCAGGATTAAATAGAAATATTAGTGAAATTCCATTCCATCCATACTTTTCTATTAAAGATGCCTTTGGGTTTATTGTATGCCAAATTTCTGAAGGTAAATAAACCAT
Source organism: Diploptera punctata (assembly GCA_030220185.1). NCBI lineage: Eukaryota > Metazoa > Arthropoda > Insecta > Blattodea > Blaberidae > Diploptera > Diploptera punctata. The sequence goes on along the minus strand of JASPKZ010008658.1, from coordinate 15,344 downwards.
GAGTAAACTGAATATTTTACTGTAGGCCTATCACACTTCGAAAAGTGGAAAAGTAATGGCACCTCAAACTCCATTTCGACTAAAAAATTACATCTGATTCTATCTCTGTACTCTTCAAATTAATGATCCCCTCCATTTTATTTTTATGTTTTACTCACATTATGATAGATATATTAATGAAATCAAAAGTAATAGACTAAAAAAAAAATGCAGTCTATGGACAAAGCGAAATTAACTATATTCAGGGTGTTATTTAATTTACATCTACCGCTATGGCCTCGAGTTAGTGTGCTGCCTTGTCACGCAGCGGGCTCGGGTTCTATTCCCGGTCAGGACAGGCTCCTGGGCGAGGTTTTTTTTCGGGTTTTTCCTCACCTGTAAGGCAAAAGTTAGGAAGCTTAGAGCCCAACGGTCCCCAAAAATCATCCGGACATCATCATTATCCTTATCATCATCATCCTTCACCGGTGTGGAAAGCAACGGGAAGCTACCACACAAATAATTCCCTAGTAAAGCTGCAAAACATAGCATTGAAAGACCTGCCTTCTGGAAGAATTACTATGGACATGATGGATTTAATGGTACTTATTTAATTCTAAATAGAAAATCTATTTACTAAATGTTTTAACAGTTAAAAACGCTAATTTAGATAAGAATTATCAGCTTCTATTGTAATGATAATTATAATAATAACATTAATTTTCATTAGGAATTTACAATACAGTAGTTTTCCTATAACTCATTGTAAATTTTATTTCTCCATACATGCCTATTTTCTGGATCATTCTCTGTTAATACTCTCAATACCATACTCCTTTGCACTCATTGAACTCCCCTTTCTTCTGTTGCCATCCGCTTCAAAATTTAATATCATCTTAGGTATCCTGTCATTTGACATCCTCTTTAATAATGATAATAATGATAATAATAATAATACTAATAATAATAGTAATAAATCAGTTATTGAAGCTAACTTCTGAAGTATCGGATCTGCTCAAAAATAAATCTCTAAGAACAATAATATTCTAGAATAAAGGAAGTTAAAGTGCGATAAACAAATCGATAAATACTGGCGTAGTCCACCTCTGTGGTCTCGAGGTAGTGTGCTGCCTTGTCACGCAGCCCGGGTTCGATCCCCGGTTGGGGCAGTTTTCTGGGTGAGGTTTTTATCGGTTTTTTTCTCATCTGTAAGACAATGTCAGGAACCTTTAAGGCCCAAACGGTCCCCGAACATCATATGGTCATATCGTAATAACCATCATTCATATTCATCCTAGATTAAGCTCTCCTGGCACACCACTATCATCATCATCACCCACCATATCATCGGGGCAACGTAACCCCGCTTTCCAGGCGCCCCAACCTCAGAAGTGGGTTACAATTACGCCAAGACAGGAGAGAACACCAGAAATGTCTTAAAAAGGACAAACTGGGACATTAAAAAAATACTGCCATAAAATAAATCCTAAAATTTTTAATTGTAACTCACAGATAGCAGAAATAATAATAATAATAATTATAATTATTATTATTATTATTATTTTATTATTATTATTAATGTTATTATTATTTTACTATTATTATTATTATTTTATTATTATTATTATTATTATTATTATTATTATTATTATTATTATTATTATTATTATTATTATTATTATTATTATTATTATTATTATTTACACCTTAGTTGCCTACTAGATGTCTCATTGGGTCGGTATATTGACCACATACCATTTATGACATCTCTAGGGAAATAAGCGTAAGTAAATTAACTTGGTCTAGTAACTCCTAACAAAGGAGAGGCTAAGGCCTAACCTTGGGCTGTTACACCGTTGTAGATTATTATTATTATTATTATTATTATTATTATTATTATTATTATTATTATTATTATTATTATTATTATTATCATTACTATCATTACTACTAAATTTTCTACTTTGCTATCATTTAACATAGACATATTAGTGAATAAATAGTGGATTATTTAAATGGAAAATCAAATCCACGATAAGGATTTTGAACTTTTGGTAACGTTACATTTGCCTTTGCCGTACTTACGCTAGCATTACGTAATACTTGGCTGGTTACTACTTCTCCACCTATTTCCTTTACGGTATAATTATTACAAACATTATGTAATTGAGTGGGTTCTAGCGATATACAATAATCCAGGTGTACGAACAATACAAATGTCATGTCAAGTACTAAGACGCTGCAGTAATACGTAACTTATCTCTCCTTCGTAAATTCTAAACTGAGTCAGACCCTTAATTGAAAATGTCCCATAATTTTAATTCTGTTCACCGCAGGTAAAGTGCAGATATATTTACTGATTAGCGAGGTCACTCAGGATTCTATATCAAGTTACAAGCCTTGTAAGCCTGTGGAGATATATATATATATATATATATATATATCCATCCATAGTAATTCTGCCCGAGGGCAGGTCTTTCACTGCAATCATAGCATTTTCGTGCTATGCTTTGCAGCTTTACTACGGACTTACAGGTATGGTAGCTTCCCGTTACTTTCCACACCGGTGAAGGATGATGATGATGATGGCCGGATGATTTTCGGGGACCGTTGGGCTTTAAGCATCCTGAAATTTGTCTTACAGGTGAGGAAAAAAAAAAAAACGAAAAAAAAAACCCTCACCCAGGAGCCTGTCCCGACCGGAAATAGAACCCGGGCCCGCTGCGTGATAAGGCAGCACGCTACCTCGAGACCACAGCGGTGGACGTATTGTCTAATGCCACCAAGTTGTCTTTCATGTTATGACTTTCTAGTTTTGTCCCCTGGCATTGACGGAATTGAAATCCATTTCTTTGGTTGGGGCACCTGGAAGGCGGAGTTACGTTTCCCCGATTATATGATGGGTGATAAATGATAATGTAGCGCCAGGAGAGTTCTTAACCTAAACTTAACCTAAATTCCAGACCATGGACAACAACAGTAATAATTCCCTTTAAGGAGAAATGTCTGTGGTTTGACCGGGACCTCGTGAACTGTAGTCAGAAACGCTGACCAGTAGCCCATGAGGCTGATCAAGGGTAAAATTCAATTTTCGTCTTTTACAAAATTTGACATATAAATACATTCCGATATAGCAGGACATTAAAGTCTAGGGGGCGCGGAGGCAACGATTAACCAACAACATGTAAAAAAATTGATAGACCTACACTTCACGCGCTGTAATCTGACGGTTGGGGAGGTTGTTTATTTGAGGTCTTATAACCTAAGGGTAACGTCTCATTCTACATTCCAACCCCTTGTATAGACTTGAAAAAAAAAACGCTGTCTCTGTTGTTTATATCAGTGTTGAGATAGTTCCTTTCGTGTTCTACAAGCGATAATTTTGCAGTCAGTTATAAGTTTAGTTTAACTTCAATAACTTCTCACAAGGGAACTGTCTACCATTGCATACCGAAACCTAACTTGAAATTTCTCTCAGAGAAGCGTTGTGATGTACCAAGGATTTGTAAAAAAATCTGTCATTTTCTAACTGAAAGGGACAGAAATCGAAGCCAGAATCCAGCATTGTCAACCCACAGTACAGAGCAGATGGACTCCATGCATGAGTAAGAGCGGAGTGAAGAGAGGAGGAACGCGGCGCGGACGGCAGGTAGTATCAATTCAGGTGTTGTATTATTTCCCTTTAGTTTAAACAAAATACTTGACGCTGGATTTTAGTGCCTTGCAGTTAAAAACAACAGATTTTTTTTTTTTTGGAAATGGCCTTTTTACAACACAACGCTTTTCTGGAAGAAATTTCAAAGTAGGTTTCGGCATGCAATGGTTGATAGTTACCTTGTAAGTATAAATTCACATTTGAAATCCCTCTTCAGTAATAATAGAAGAGTCGATATTTTTAAGTCATTTGGTAGTACCAATTCAACTCTTGTTTTCCCAATACAACTATGACGTCATGGACTCGCTAGCTTAGAGTGCGCAAGCTACAATGCGTTCTTAGCTCGGCCGGACAGTTCCGCGGCAGCCTTAGACAGGGTGAGTATTGGCGCACCTTCCGTCAGAGTTACACGTACACGGCCGGCATGTCATTGGTACTGTGCTAAAATTGCAAATTAATACTGTACTAATTTACATTAGGCTTACGTGCATTACAACAGATCTTAAAAGTGATAACCTTGACATTATTATTATGATTGGGCCTTTTATTATTATTATCATTATTATTATTATTATTATTATTATTATTATTATTATTATTATTATTATTATTATTAATTTTAGCACAGTAGGTAGTGCTCTGTACCAATGACTTGCTGGTCGTGTATGTGTAACTCTGGCGGAAGGCGCGCCCATACTCACCCAGTCCAAGGCCACTAGGAACAGTCCGGCGGAGGTTCGAACGCATTGTAAAAGTACAACCAACTTTACCAATAAAAATGTTCCAATATTTATTCCATAGTAATCTGACAGGGCCAGTGCAAACAGGAATGAGAATGAATGAAAATCTCCACAACTCCGCTCCCCGTATTCAAGTCTTTTTGCCGTCTATCCCATGGGCAGACGACTTAATCTGAGCTACTTATAGTCCACTAACAGCTAGAAAAAATATATATATATTTGCGTTCTATCCTGAGGTTCAAATAACTCTCCCTTGTGTCGAAAATAAGATATTTAATGATTAGGAAAGGGTGTTTTTGTTCTAATATTATCGAGTTAAACAGCATTAAGAAGACAAGTAAAACATCAAGTTTTAAGAATGGATAATAAAAAGTCATAAAACATATAATATGTCCGTAGATTTTTTCTTCAAAAACGTCCAGATAAATGTTTTTTTTTTAATTTCCGTAAATTGCGTAATTTCCCGTAAAATTCATATTTGTAACACAGTGTCCTTAACCCCAGTGACATTCGCAGATAAGGGAGTCAAGACTTCAGGTTATTAATGATGGTAAGACAAAGAATAAAAATGTTCTGACAGACGTATATTCCAGAAATATTTATTTTTCGCGATATCTGGTAAAGATTTACATTTGGATAATATTATTTTTCTTCTTCTTCTTCTTCCTTCCATGTATTAGGCCAAGGCCTGTTACGATCCTATAGAAAATTTTCCCTCCGGCGTGATCCTTCCGGGAAATTCTCGTATAAGACTTGAAAGCATAATAATAGTCCCTTCGATTGGTTGCTGGCCAAAGGAAGGCAAGACCAGTGATGGGGCTGCCATCTTATAGCCTCTGGTCAGGCTTTTGTGGAGAAGAAAAGAAAATAAATGAAAGATTACGAATGTTATATGTTTTACTTAGACTTTTCCGTCTACTATTAAATGCTGAATTTGAAACAGTTCTTAAATTTAAAAAAAGTTATTTTTCTCAGATAACTCTCTACCCATATTCTGAAATCCAAAGTTTCTTACTCTAGCATCCATAGTAATTCTGCCCGAAGGCAGGTCCTTCACTGCAATCATAGCATTTTCATGCTATGCTTGCAGCTTTACCAGGGAATTGTGTAGGTGTGGTAGCTTCCCGTTGCTTTCCACACCTGTGAAGAATGATGATGATAATGATAATGGTAAGGATGATGGCCATATGATTTCGGGGACCGTTTGGGCCTTAAAGTTTTCCTGACATTTGTCTTACAGGTGAGGAAAAACCCCGATAAAAACCTCACCCAGAAAAACTGCCCCGACCGGGGATCGAACCCGGGCCCGCTGCGTGACAAGGCAGCACGCTACCTCGAGACCACATCGGTGGACTACTCTAGCATAGTACTTTATATTTCACAAAGAATTAATTTGAAACTTTAGTTCAAAATGGCATTCGAGAGGAAATTTCAGTAATATTTATTTTATACTTCAGGTATTTAAAAATATAATGGAGAATCTATACCAGCATTATAAGAATTTACATTCTGGTAGTAAATTACTGGACGAAAGAGAGATGAACAGACTGGTGAATGGAGAAGACTGTATAACAGTGAATTACATGGCCTTTATAGGAAGCCAGATATAATGAGAACAGTTAAGTCTCGTAGACTGCGATGGGCAGGACATGTGGCACGAATGGGGAATGAAAGACGTGCATGGAAGCTTCTTGTAGGAAAACCAGAGGGAAAACGCCCAATTGGTTGACCAAGAATGAAGTGGGAGAATAGCATTAACTATGATTTGAGGGAAGTAGATTATACAGGGGATGATTAAAAAACAATGGCTCAGGATAGGGATATATGGAGAGCTTATGTCCGCGCGGCCATGAACCTACGGGTTCGATAGTGCCAGTGAGTGAGTTAGTTAGGTAGTAAATTACTAAACAATATGATACTAGACCCAACCCGTCTCACCCAATTAGAATTCTAATTATATTTGGGCTAATGGTTAAAAATATTATAGACATAACGAATAGGACGAGAAAAATAAATCGAATAATATTTTTATTATCCTCTATAAAGGATAACTAAAGAAGAAATAAAAAATACAAATCCTATAAATATTAATGACATTCAATCAAATAAAAAGGTCTCACAATACTATTTGAATTAATTATCACAACTTCTCATTCAATAAAGTAAATTAATTCATTTATAATAAAATAAACACCAAAAACAATCTAATTCTAGATAATCTTAAAAGAAACAAATCCTAAATAACAAATTGATATAAACTTCACAATCTTGGATAATTATTTTATATCTCTAATACCACAAATTAGAATTTTAGCTATTAAACGTGCCACCAACATAAATTCAAATAAAAAAGTGCAAAAATACGGCAATTTTAAATAATGGGTGCTTAATTCGTAATGGTTTATTCATTAATTTATTTGGCGTAGACGCCCTATAAATACTTTTAATTCTTACAATTTATTGTTGCAGTATGTGAATAATTACCTGAGAGTAATATATATAAATTGATGTTTGTTTCCCAAAAATAAATGTAAAAAATGCATTAAGATAAGGTGAGATGTTGAGCTCAATGTAACCTAAAATCAGCATATTTTCAATGTAAAACATGCATTAGTCATTGCTCAGACAGTGTTGCAACTGTTCACAAAACCCCGCTAACCAACAAGCGAATATTAAACTAATCTGGTGTACTAACTCGCCCATTTTCTCACCCTAACTTACCCAAACTAACACTAAATTGCCATCTAATACTAATTGCCCATTTTCTCACCTTAACTTGCCCACGAATGTAGGTGGACTCTTGGGATAGAATCCCCTTATATGTGAGCAAGCATGTTGACAATTGACTGTGGCGGGAACATGTGTTATCACATTGGTCAACATGACGCTAAAAGTCACTTGTTCTCCGATCGAATATTCACTGGTGGCATAGAATAGCCCAATTAATTTCAGAATATGGGTATTTCTTAGATAAATATGTGATATTTTTATTTTAGAATTGTATCCAATCCAACATTTATGAGTATAATAGATGAAAAAAGGTCTTCTTCTTCTTCTTCCTTCCAAGTATTAGGCCAAGGCCTGTTACGATCCTATAGAAAATTTTCCCTCCAGCGTTTCATAGGACGGCCCAGTGATCTTCGTCCTCTTGGTATATAATTATAAACAGCTTTGGGGATCCGATTTGAACTCATTCTTTCAAGATGGTGTTTCCAATTTAGTTGGTACTGTTTAATATATTCCAAAATTGACGTAGTCTTCAATTCTTTTAAGATATCGGTGTTCCTTTTCCGATCCCATCTGGTGTAACCCGCTGTTCTGCGCATGAATCTCATTTCACAAGCCGTTATTCTGCTTTCATGTTGTTTTCTTAGTGTCCATGCTTCACTACCATAGGTCAACACTGGTCTAGCCAAAGTGTTATATAAACGTAATCTGGTGTTTTTTTGAACAAGGGATGGTTTCATAACTTCTAGGATACTTAACAGTGATAGGTATATATGCACCTGTAGAAGGAGATGAAGAAGAAAGTGAAAAATTTTATCATGACTTCCAGAAAGTTATCTGCACAATTAATAATAATGATATGATTATAATTTTGGGTGATTTAAATGCCAGAATTGGTAATACTAAATTTGATACATATATAGGATCATATGGAGAGCAAACCTGTAATAGAAATGGCTTAAGGTTTATTGATTTTGTCATGTTTAATCAATTCACAATAATGAAAAAAAAAGTACCGTATCTAAATATGTTTGTTTACGATGGTATGACCCATCTGAACGCTTGATGCTTGTAAGCTACTCCAACAATTCACGTTTGAGACTTCCATTGTAAATCCCCATCGAATAAAATCTATAGGCCTACTAAACTCATTGGCTTGACGTCCTAGCATACCAGGCGACTGCTGCCGTTTACAGAGGTACACGATCATCCACTCAGAAGTAGAGATGGCATGGTCAGCATGTCGAGTTCTCAGGAGTTATGGATGCTTTTCTCAATCTACAACTGCTTGCTTACTGTAGCTACTCAAATTCTTCGTGACGCTGGGTTGGCACCGGTTCTATGCTGGTCGAAATTACAAGAGAATATTTCTTCCCCCATGAGGATCGGACCAGCGCATATCCCATAGCACTGCGCCAAGACTTGATTCCTTAGAGCACTCAGCTAAGGCGCGGCCCAACAATCTCCGTCAAAAAGTGTAATGAATTGTTTCTCGATATTAAAGAAAAAAACGAAACTTCATAATTATATTACTCATTACGTGATTTTAATTTAATTCTTCTTATTGTAGGGGGGACGTCGTAGCGTATGTAATTAAGGCAACACGCTACAAGCTAGTCGAGTCCCGGTGGAGTCAGGATTTTTAAACTGACCAAAATCTTGTAACGACACTATGACTCTGGGTCGAAATGAGTACCAGACGCTTGTTCTGGGGTAAATGCGACCGTAACGTAGGGCTGACAACTGCCGATTTTTCTAAAAAAAGTGAGAGCTTTAACATTCGAAACATGGTTACTATTTCGAATACCTGCTGTGATAAACTTAAAGAGATATTCTGTCTGTACTGTTATTTTATTGTACATTTTCGGTAATGTTTTCATTCTTTCTCTTGCCAACAATCACCCTGAAGTCTGCTCCCACAATTTCTTAGTGTTTTATTTATTAAAGTCACATTTGTTATCGTACATACTTGATAATCGCAATTACATTGTATAAAATGGTGGGAATTCTATGTCATCTGCATTAATTCATGTAAAAAACGAAAAAAAAAAAGAAAAAAAAAGAAACACAATTATTGTTGCAGCACCATGTGAATAACTACATGAGAGAAATATGTACTAAGTAATGTAGGTAGGAAATAACACTATGAGGTTTATTTTAATTAATTTGAGTTTTTTTAGTCACCTCATATTTCTTGACTCCCATGCAGAGCCAGGTTTCGTCACTATATTTAGGACATTATCGATGCAACACCAGGATCACAACTCTGATTGTAATCGTGGTGTTGCATCGATAATGTCACAAATGCAATGACGAAACCTAGGTCTGCATGGGAGTCAAGAAATATGAGGTGAATCAAAAAACAACTCAAAATTAATTATAAATATGTTTTCTCTAAAAATATGAAAAATCCCTTAAAATAAAGTGATAAGTTGAGCTCAAAGTAACCTAAAATCAGCGTATTTGCAATGTGAAATGTGTATTAGTCATTGCTCAAACAGAGTAGCCAACTTATCACAAAAACCCGCTAACAAACATATGAACGTTAAACTAATCTGGTGTACTAACTTGCCCATTTTCTCACCTTACTTTGCCCACTATTGTAGGTGGACTCTTAGGATACAATCCCCTTATATATGAGCAAACATGCTAGCAACTGGCTCTAGAGGGAACATGTGTTATCAACATAGGCTACCACGACGCTAAAAGTCACTTGTTCACCAGTCGAATGTTCACGATGGCATAGAACAGCCAAAATGGTTTTCATCCACCTATGTAACACTTTTTTTTCATTATTATGCCAATTCATGAGTATAGGGAGGTTGAAAACCATTGCACTATATAATTTTCATTCTGATTATCACATTTTCGTGTTCACCAATTCATCTATTATGAGTCATCTTGCAAGAGAATGCGTAAATCGGAGATTTAAGTCAAATAAATATTTTATCATGATGATTGCATCATTTAATGAGCTACAACTATTGAAATTAGCTACTCCAAAGCGGGCTATTTTTGCTTCTAATTTCTAACATGCTTCAGTACATTATAATATGACTAATGTAATGACATACTGACATTAGAAATATTTTCTATGGGACCGGCTAACCCTTAAATTGGCAAATACATCTTATAGGATATATAAATTTTGTTTAATTTATTTAATATATTTAATAAAATAGAAGAAGACAACGAGTATGAATTACTTAATTGTGTCTCAAATTACATAGTATACACATTAATAACAGTTATACATGATCCTATTTTCATTGCGGTCCGCCCATTTAAATAACTAACACGAGAAATTAATTAATTTCCAAACTATCCTCAAATGTACAACTACCAAATTTACATAAAAAATATTTAATTTTGGGAAGTGATATTTTGAGGTTATTTTAATTAAATTATTTTCAGTCTGATCATCTTACCTCAATATTAATGTTGATTTGTTCTTGGACATGTTTCAAAACAATTCTATTTTATCGTCAGCTTTTCCAGACTGGTTAGATTTATGTTGCACATCCTGACCAACCACAGGATGGAGCTGACATCGACATCCAGGGTGTGCAACATAAATCTAACCAGTCTGGAAAAGCTGACGATAAAATAGAATTCTTTTGCCCTGGCCAACCACAGGATGGAGCTGACATCGACATCCAGGGTGTGCAACATAAATCTAACCAGTCTGGAAAAGCTGACGATAAAATTGATTTCTTTTGTCCTGGCCAACCACAGGATGGAGCTGACATCGACATCCAGGGTGTGCAACATAAATCTAACCAGTCTGGAAAAGCTGACGATAAAATAGAATTCTTTGAAATATGTCCAAGAACAAATCAACATTAATATTGAGGTAAGATGATCAGACTGAAAATAATTTAATTACATAAGAAAATTCGCTCCCAATTAATACAATTGAATAACACACCGTTCTTTAACTAAACATTTCTATATTATTATATAAAGCAATACTGCGCCCCATAATTCTATATGCATCTCGAGTCCTAACCAACATTTCAAGAACACAAATAAATAAACTATAAACCAAGAAAAGGAAACTACTCTGGCGAATAAATCATTTACCACATCATCACAGTTAACATCCTAACATATTATGAAAACAGCGGAATACATCCATTATCACAATACATTAAACATTGATGTAAGATATACTATCATAAAGCCTCCAAAAAGCAATTATGAAATAACTTAATACACAATATACCACCTAACACTACATAAAATACTTTAATTAAACTAACTAACAAAGACAATACACACGCTTTCATCTCCACATCTCCCCCCCCCCAAAATTCCTCTAAAACCAAGTAAAAAAAATCCAAACTAAAAGCAAACAAACACAAAATGTTGGTAATACTTCTGTTTAACTGAAGGGAGCTTCAGCGCGGCTTGAGTTGGGTATGGACAAGTTCGCGTCACTTATTTTGCCTTGCACAACAGACTACACTGCTCAAAAAAATTAGGGGATATGTAGAATAACCTATTAAGACTATGTTCTTAGGAACAGTATTAGATGCAATCACTTTCTATTACTCCAAAAGAATGTAAACAAGAGTTTGATGTCATTACGTAACCTCTGTACCACACCAGATGTCAAAGAGATCCTGATTAGGAATATGGCAAACAAACAAAGCAGCATTAACATAGGTGAAAATGTTTCTTTAGTATGGTGTATGGTCTCCTCGAACGGCCAGCACTGCCTCACACCTGTGTGGCATTGATGCAATGAGGTTAGCAATGAGTTCTTGGGAGATACGTGGCCACTCTTCCATAAGAGCAATATGCAGTTCTGGAACAGTTGTGGGAGGTGCTGGTCTGCCTGCAATGCGCCTGCCTAATGCATCCCACATATACTCAATCGGATTTAAGTCCGGGGAGGAAGCTGGCCATTGCATACGCTCGATACCCTCCACTTCCAGCATGTCGTCCACCAAGCCAGGTCTGTGGGGTCGTGCATTATCGTCCATAAAAGAAAAGAATCACCTATGGCACCAGCATAAGGCACGACAAAAGGTCGGATAATCTCATCTCTATACCTTACCGCAGTCAAAGTACCACCTTGGATGACGTAGAGGTCCGTACGTCCACCACTACTGATTCCTGCCCACACCATCAATCCACCGCCACCATATGGGGATCTTTCACGTACAAAAGCTGGATTGTTTCGTGTCCCTTTTTCCCTCCAGATGAATACACGCCGACTATCACATTCCACGTTGAATCGCGACTGACCAGAAAAAATAACTGATCTCCATTCGGCATGCCTCCACCCACGATGTTCCTCCGCCCAGTTTCTGCGATCTCTACGGTGTTGTGGAGTTAACCTGGTACACACCATGGGCCTACGGGCATAGAGACCACTTCCATGTAGTCGATTACGGACAGTTTGAGTTGACACCCTGCGTCCTGTTGCTGTTTGAAGTGTATTTCGCAGTTGAGTTGCATTCTGCTGTCTATTCCGACGGGCTGTTAACATGAGGTAACGGTCATCCCTTGCTGTTGTTGCCCGTGGTCGACTTGTCGGCTCTTCTGTGAACAGTATCTGTTCTTTGAAAACGATTCCAAAGTCTGGAAATCACGCTTTGAGACACCCCAATGGCTTGTGCCACCTCTTGTTGTGTCTGTCCAGCTACCATCCTTCCTATGACCCTCCAAGCCATTGGTTCAGGTAAATCACGTTGTCGAGGCATTACTGTCCCTAAGGCAAGTCATTCACTAACTGAAAACTGGACTGGATTTAAAACAGCAACAAAACATTCACATCCACACCACCCTTTCACATCAACAGTACAGACACTGCGCTCTGGTGTGGTACCGAGGTTACGTAACAACTTCAAACTCTTGTTTACATTATCCTGGAGTAATAGAAAGTGATTGCATCTAATACTATTCCAAAAAACATAGTCTTAGTAGGTAATTCTACAATATCCCCTAATTTTTTTGAGCAGTGTATTTTATAAACAACACTATCGAACCTCATTCTGAACACAAAAGTACTTAAAATCAATAAAAAAGAGGGTAGCAAAGGGCACAAATAAGATCCTCATCTACCGGGTATCCGAAAGGAGCCCAAAATTAATCAGATCAGATGTAATGTCAATTTAAGGGCTAACTATCGTTTGGAGGGTTCGGGATAAAAACATACGTCAAGAATTGGCATGTTCAATGGTGTTTTATATCACCATTTCATGTGAAGAATAAATATCTCATACTCGTAATTGTGTAAGTCAAACAAACGGTACACGTAGCGAATTTCAACTAGAAAATAATGGCATTATAACTTGTAACAGAGTAGCTTATTTCAAATATGCCTCTTTCGTCCAGCTTCAAATATAAGTTATCGATTGTACTTTAATTTGAATCCTACCTTAATCACTGAAATGGTTCGAACATTCACCTTTAGAAGGTAAGAAATGCATATACAGGGTGTAATTAAATTCCCATTACAGACTTTGAGAACTTGTAGTGGTGAAGAAGACTATTACGTTTTGCGTAGGAACTTATGTCCGAAAACGTATCACTTTCCCACTACGTACACGCACTAAAAAAAATCACAACACACGTTCAACTCTCCTGCATTTTCAGCGTCAAAGACCATGCAGATTCTCCCAGCTTAATCCCGCTAGTCTACTACCTGTGGGGTCACGTGAAATCCCTCATCTACGAGAACCCTGTGCCATTCGAGAAATACATACTGGCGAGGTTAAGGCTGCGGCGGATGTTGCAGGATTAAGGACTGGTGATCATGTGTGCCAGAACAGGTATTGACGTAGTTGGTCATCATCACATCGAGCCCTTCTTGTGGACTCAGACGACAAGAAGCAGCCGTCACAGAGAGCAAGTGTGTTGTGATATTTTGCGTGTAGCGGGAAAACGGTACGTTTCCGAACATGAGTTCGTCCCCACTGAACGTCCTCAAATTGTGTAATGGAAGTTCAGTTACATCCTGTATATGTATGAACATTAATTCTGTCCAACTCTCAGCATAACAAGTGATTCACTTCCCGATTCACGATTTCTCTTATCAGACTCACAACCCTCAAAATACCGATTCACTGTACATTTTGTTCAGATCCGACGGAAATGGATTCAATTCCAGCAGCGCTTGCGCACTATGGTCCATGGGGTTACCTGATGCTGGGCATGCTCATCTGCGGAGCCATTCTTATGCTGTGTGGTCTCTGGGAATGTTGCTGCCGGTCATCGAAGCACCGCCTTCCACCTGGAGGTCCAATAAGCACGTCTGCAGCTACAACAGTGTTCATCATCAACAGTGCGCCTCATCGGAGCAATCGTTCGCAACAACCGCAACAACTCCCGAAGATCCGCCCGCAATTCCTGGACCACCTTCGTACGACGAACTGGATCAACCGCCCGCATACAGTTCTCTTTTTCCACTGACGAAACTGGCGAGTTCTGAACGAATCAGTGCGGAAAGCAATCCTGTGATAACTAGTGATCACATCTGAATTCCATCTCCAAGGACCAGTTGATTCTGGCGTACTGTTCAAAGTTTTTCAAAATGTTTCATTGGTCGTGTGAACAGACATCGATTGAGATTCTAGTGGTGATAATTTCACAGGTCCTGATTAAAAACCATAAAATAAATATTAGGGGTTGCTAAATATCCTGATACTCAAGTTTACTTATTTTAAGAAAAAATATCTCGTTTGAGACTCGGAAGAAACGGTAATATAAACAATGCACCCTCCGGTATTTCTAGTTTGAACTAACAAACCAATATCTAAAACGAACTAACCAAAACTTAAACTAATCCAAATAATACCTAAGTAGTTAGGGTTAATTGTTTTGGGTTAGATTTTTAATTTAATTTAATAGTGTAGTTAGTTAATTCAAACTAAAGACAGCAGGAGGGTGCATTATTCACATTACCTGAAAAAATCGCAAAAATAGTTAATGAATGATTGCACAGTGGCTCGGTCATACATTTTAACCACAAAATCTATTCCAAACTTCCTGTTCTGATTCTATCTTTGTTGTTAAATGTTCATACATTTTCCAATTCATACTTGGTATTTTTAACTTGTAAACAATACCAATAATTCAATATAACCTATTTGAAGAGAAAAATTATACGTATAATTTTTCTCTTCAAATATGATTTATCCATCAATGAGATGTACGAAATCAATAACAATATAACCTAGTTTTTTTAACTTTCGGTATTTTATGAAAATAATAGTTTGTGACTTATTTCCTTT